>OU015499.1:20950277-20967777 GCA_907164885.2 Dolomedes plantarius
CAGACTAAGTCTTCTACTAACTATAACTACAAGAACTAACTTCAGACGAAAATGATTTATATTTTAATATATTTTGAATTGTTTGATAATAAATGCATCATTTGATATTATTATATTTGGGGCTATTATTATTATATTTGTATCTTGTGTTTTGCTTCAAACGCGGTTTTAAAAGAGTAAGTTTTTTTATTGTAGTTATGTAGGTAAGTACATATTCCTTAATTATTATTAAGTTATAATAAATATTGTAGACTTTTTTTAGTTCACCACACCTGCGCCACTGGGTGGACCGCAACACCTTGAAAAAAATTAGAAGTAGCCCATCCCTGGTCTAGGTGGTTTAGAACCAATCCTTTTGGTACAATTCATTCCCTCTAATTGCAAGAGCCGCCCATTGGCAATATATCACAATGGTTGCTCCAATATAAAGACAGGCAAGCTGGTATATCATAAAACTAATTCACTGATTTTTCTTTAGCTTGTATACAATTTAATTAGCACAATATCGTTATACTTTTGATTTTAACTTGTGACCTTGTTACCAGTATTCAAAATTTAGCTTCTATTAGATAAATTAGATTGAACTAGCTTGCTAAATTGGCAAAAATTTGTATTCTTTGTAGAGATTAAGTTAGACTGATTTAATATGTTGCATATTAACAGTATAGTATCTAAATCTAAGGCTGCTTCAGTCGGATAGTCCAAGTCGAAATACAATAAGGGTGGTAAGCATGCTTTCAGTTTGGTGTTCTAAATAAGCATATTTTAGTTTAGAGATTTGAAAAAATAGCTTTCTTTTTGTATGATTTTTTTGAGATTGCCCTAAGAATATTTCACATTTTTTCCAACTTTTTTTTCCACATAAAAATTAATACTGAACATTTTCCTAAATAAAATTAAAAATTTGACAGACAATTTGCTGTTACATTATATTTATTAAAAAAACCTCTGAATACACTTATATTGAACAAGATTTTTTTTAAAAACTGTCATATACTGTTAAACCGGAACTGCAACAACACAGGATAAATCACCGATCAGAAGCACTTGCTGCCTGAAGGGCTGGAGTAAGTAAACCCAGGACAAAAAAATTTGCTTGGCAAACTACTAGTCGTACATTGTAGCTGTTCTCCAAGATGATCAGCGATTACATCAGGGGGATTTCTACCATTTAGATTTTTTTTTTCATATATATAATCCAGCATTGGCAAGAATACCAAAATATGGACCTAAATTTCAGTAGACAGCATTTCTGCGGATCACGAATTTCTTATTATCTCGTTCAAGTTTCGAGTAGTGATTCACTATCTTCATTACGCCAATAAGCAAGCTTTCTAAAACTTTACATCTAACTTTAAACCCATGCATTCAACCTATCATAGTTTCAAAAATATACAATCAAAAATTGTAACTGTAATTAGATATCAAAAATAGCTCTTCATCGCACTCTGATTTAACTTGAAAATAAATTTCAATGATTATAAAATTCACAGAAAAGTGAACAACTATAACAACAAGGTAAAATTAATTTTCACTGATCTGAATAATCCCAAATTACTTTCCTTTATAAATCAACTCATTCAGATCGCGATACTTACCTTCATCATCTAAGTAAATTCGAGCTTTGGTTTTCTCTCGAATACCTTTTATAGTCACACCATGTTTGCCTAAAACGTGACCTACAGAACCGCTTGGAATTTTCACGGTACGAGTTACCCTATTATGAGTTCTTGTTACGATGTCTTCTTTGTTTTTTCTATGAAGTAAATGAATGGCACACGTAAAAACGCCAACACCCACTCCAATTCCTAATATAATATACGGCTTCTTGATATACATCTTCAGTCTACATGTAAACGTTTATTTTTAATAGAGTATATGCCGGCGCCATTCGCCTGTTTTCCTCATTGTTTAGGAAGTGTCGGTGCTACAACAGTTAACAATTAGCAATTGCGGCTCCTGAAAATATTCAACTGTAACATAGCAATTGCTTTCATTGACAAATCAGATCGCTATCGCTAATTTGAAATGAGATGCAACATTTCAGAGAAATAGTGGACGAACGAAAGGGACAAAATTTCGAGAGAAATTTCAAACAATGGCCACATCGATTCAATTACATCATGGACATAAACATGTTGATATATTTTTATTTATTTCTCAGCTCTTTTGTGTGAATAAATTAAGTTAAAAAGGTACAATAATCATTCTGCTGCAAATAGAGGATAACTTATTTTCATCTCAAATAAATAAAAAGAAAGACACCGCTAAAGTCAGGTATGTAATGTAAAAATATTCATGTTACAACGAACGATAAAAGAAAGTTCCGAAAAGGGAACTTACATTGTAACGTTGAATGACGCCCAATGGATTAAACGTTGTTGCATACACATTATCCGAGAATGGCGTCTCTCGTCTCTTATTAAAAATATTCAATAAATAGGAGCATTCTGGTACACTAAACATTTATTTTACAAAGTCTGCACAGACGAATACACACATTAAACTGAACAGAAACTATAGAAACCAAACAAAAACTTTACTGTTTTCAGTTCCCTGAAATAAAAAAATAGTACTCTAAATTGCGACCGCGCCCCCTCTCGGCCGCTCACCTTGTATCCATGAGATGCAGTGGCGTAGAGAGAGGGGGGCAAGGGGAACTATCATGCTCCGGGTGCCGCTCGCAGAGGGGCGCCAATTGGTCCTCAAGATCATTGGACCATTTTGTTCCCAAGACTATGGGGTGCCAAAAAGGTATCGTGTCCCGGGCGCCAGTTATGCTCGCTACGTCACTGATGGGATGGACTCAGCCACGGAACTGGGCGATAAGTCCCTGGGGCCTATTCACCATTCGCCCTCTTCTGGTATGGACAACTGGATGAATCAGGATATCGGGCACTGACTTATCAGGATCATCAACCGGAGTAACAGGTGACATATCAACTGGACCAGAACAGGACGGTGAGACAGGAAATGTCACATCTGGAACAGGACTGAACGGAGAGATTGGAGATGTATGATCTGGTCCAGGATCTAGAGAAGTAGTGGAAGAAACTGAATCGTTTGGAAAAGAAACTGGTTGTAAAATTTTATCTGAAACTCTGGAATCTCTAACTGATTGTTCTTTATGAGGGACATGTGATGTTAAAGGAGTCTCTTGTTCATAGTAAATTTCTAGCGAGTACAGTCTTTGAAGTAGTCTAATAATTTCTCCACTTTTTGTAAGAACTTTTACTACTCGAGTGACATCATCTTTTCCTGGATAAAATTCAATGATTTTGCCTATTGGCCAATCAATACGTTTGGTGTTATCATTGCCAATTAAAATTGTCTGGCCTAATTTAACTGGTTCACTAATTTTCTTTTGAACATGCTTAAGTTGTCTGAGAGATTGAGACCGGAAACGTTTTCTAAAATCTTCCCTCATTTTTTCCCTATACGACCACCTCTTTATTTAATTCCTTTCCGTTAATGCAATCAAAAAAACAGTAGAACTTTCAATGTTGTCTCTAAGAAACATGTTCAGTGTTAACTACGGCGGCTAGAGGGGGGGAAGGGGCAGTAGGGGCAATTCCCCCTACCCATCCCCCACAAAAAATGCCCTACGTATCTTTCATAATCTTAAATTATATAATTGTAGACCTAATACTAAATGATTTGTTCTATCTCTACAAATGAAATATCATCTTTATGCAAGCAAGCGACTTTTAGTGTTTGTTTTTGTAAATATTACAAACTCCTTTCTTTTTTTCTTAATACCATTTTGATTTATCAGTTTTTCCTTATTTGTTCTTCCCCTCAGGGGGTTTACCTTCTTTGGGTAAACACGGGCGTCACAACCCCGAATTACCCTAGTGTCTTTTTCTCTCTCCGTGGGGCTTGCTTTCTGTAGGTAAATGTGAGTGTCGCGTCCCCAGTGTCCCATACTGATCCGTCTCTTTTTCTCTTCTCCTGTCCTGTCTGTTTTGTTTGTCCTCTTTCTGGGTTTTTTTTACTTTTCCAACTGGAACTTCCACTAACATATTTAGTTGCTGTTTTCTTTCTTAACCCCTTTGTGTGTCTTTTATTTGTCTTTTCCTCGTTAAGAAAAAAATAAAAAACAAAAAAGTGTAAAATAATAAAATGAACAAAATAAAGTTTTTGTTACCGGTCCCAGAGGTAGAGACCCTTGGTTGCATGTATCTTTATGGCAGACTTCGCGAGGTATCGCGAAATCTTCCTCGATTTTGTCGGGGACCGTGCACCAGGTGCACGTTACCTCCTGGCGTCTGTCATTATTAGTTGCGAAGAATCCGGTGGTTACACTTGTCACGATAGAAAAGCGTGGAACGACGGGGTTTGGCGGAGGCTTGTGGATGTTCAAAATGGATGTTCAATAATATCGATGTTTAAAAACATTGATGGTTTTTGGGCGATGTTTTATTAGCATCGATGTTTTAATATTGAATATCGATGTATCAAAACATCAATGTCTTGTTGTCTATGTCGCATCCCTACTGTCTTTACTGTTTTCTCATATGACTCCTCTACTGATTTCGCTTTTATGCGAGAGCCGTTCTAAATCAACTTCCAATTCCTCTAAATTTACATCCGGTTTCGTAAGTTCCTCTTCAATCTTATTAATCAGTTTTGTCACCGCTGCTCTCAGAGCGGTTCTTTTGACTCTTAATTTATCATTATCTTCTTCTTCCATTTTCAGTTTAAAATGTTTTAAATTCTCTTACCGAAATTTAAATCTATTTATCACTATTACTTTTTATTCTTAACAGTCAAATTATGTCCATTCACAAGATAGCACTAAACAAAATGAAACCTAATCAAACAAATAAAAAAAATACAAGAAAAAATGTTCAAGTCAAAATTATTTTATATTCAATAAACATCAATACTTTAAATTCTTAAACATGTCTTCTTATTTTCAAAATCGTGTGTGTGTTCTTAAAATCAATAGAATTTCAGTTATTCTACTTACTCAAAAATTCAATCTGACAGTGTATTCCTTAGCTCCAAAGAACTTCCAATAGCATTTCATAAACAAAGCAAGTAATACTTCTAAGTATTTCTTAAAACAACGCAGATTATTTGTAACTATATTGCACTTGTTCTCAAAACATGAGTACAACATTCGATAACGAAAATAACCTATTCTCATTTATCTAATCACGAAATATTATATTTAAACACCAATTTCGTGATACATTTAATCATCATCAACTACTTAATTACGACGTAATATACTTAACAATCATTTTCATAATACATTCATTTATCATCCATTATTTATCTAAGAGGTGATGTACTTAATAATCATTTTCATAAATCACTTTCAAAGCTTTACCCTCTATTACGTCAAGCAATCTAACTTAGGATGAGAGGCACGAGACACACACTATTCAGGGATCAATAATAAAAGACTGCACACATACCTCCATTGATGAACTCTCAAAGCTCATTACACTTTCGCGTTTGGCTTTTAGATTTTTTATATCCTTTTTATATTTCTTTATATGATATTGTACCAAATCCGTGGTACGGAAAGATATTTTAAAAAGCGAATTTCAAATACAGAAATAAATTTGCCAGCTACCGCAATTGAAAAACAGAGATTTTATAAACAGTTCTTTTACAACTTGCAGCAGTAGACAAAATAATACTACAAATCTTCGCTGTAAATCGACAAACTCTAGCACCTATATACTTTTCTTAACAATTAGGAATTCAAAGTTTTCATTAATACAGTATAACACTTATTAATAAATAGCATACGAACTTATAAACTCTTACACCAAGGTCCTCGTCTCAAGCCCGACGAGAAAATATCTTTTCAAGAAGAAATAGTCACCAGTTCCAATTCCTCAACCTATCGCCACAAAAAAAAACAACTCTTTTACTGAACTTTTAATCCATACTCTTATTCACATAGGAAACAAAACCCGTGATGCCACACCGCTCAACCAAACCATTTTCCAACAATAGACCCAAGAGCAGGATTTATTTCTTACTCCATGGTAGACGCGTGAACGTGCTAAACCATAGTTTTAATTCACGCGAACTCCAAAACATCGCATGCTGGCGATAACACGCCAAGTTGGCCCCTAACTCGTAACAATGCCCCCTCCTCTAAAAGACTGAACGTCCCGGACAGTCCTTACACTAACAACAACGGTCCAAAATGCTACTACTATATACAACTTTGCATAAATAAACATGAAACATATATCATTATAAACTAAATAAATAAACATATAAGAATAACAGTTGCAACATTAATGGAAGAAAATAAAAAAAATGGGTAGCCTGGATCTACTTGGCAACAGCCTACGAGCCGTGGCTCGGGTATCCTCAAATATTTCAGGACCCACTCACGTTCCATGGTAAGGAGCGAGCCGGTCGTAATGCATGACCTTCGGTTTGCTGTTCGCAGATTTGCGAATCCGCACAATGACGTCGTTGATTATTTTGACGACGACGAAAGGACCACTCCAGTGAGACTGTAGCTTGGGAGACGAGCCTTTCCTGCGAACGGGGCTCCACAGCCAAACTTTGCTTCCTTCCTGGAACTCATGGTCTGTCGCTGTCGCGTCGTACCGCCTCTTCATTCTGTCGCTGGCCACGTTGATCCGCTCCCGGGAGAGGTGGTTGATTCCTTCCAGCCTGTCCTGGACATTACGGACATACTCCTCCGGTGAAGAGGAGGCATCAGGGGGGTAGCCAAAAAGGAGGTCGCACGGCAACCGCAGATTCCGTCCATACAGCATTTCGGCTGGGAGTGTGTCCCGTTGTTTCATGGACGGCGCTGCGATACGCCAGTAGTAAAAAAGGCAGGTGCCGGTCCCAGTCCTTCTGGTGCCTAGAGACTAATAAAGAGATGTGATTAAGAATGGTTCGATTAAAGCGTTCAACCATACAATCCGACTGGGGGTGTAAAGGAGTTGTTCTGGTTTTCTCTATCCCCAATAGTCGACACATTTCGGTGAAGATTGCTGACGTGAAATTAGTCCCATGATCAGAGTGTATCTGCATAGGAGCTCCGAATCTGGAGACTCAATTCTGAACTAAATTTTCAGCTACGGTGACTGCTTCCTGATCAGGTATGGGGTAAACTTCCGGCCACTTAGTAAAATAGTCCATGGCAACGAGCATGTACTTGTTGCCATCAGTGGAACGTGGAAGAGGTCCCAGGATGTCGATAGCAACGCGCTCGAAGGGGGAACCTACGTTGTAACGTTGCAACTTTCCTCGGCTACGTCTCTTTGGTCCTTTGCGAGCTGCGCAGGCGTCGCAGGCTCGGCACCACTTCTCGACATCGTCCCTGGCTTTTCCCCTGAAGAATCGCTCCCGCACCTTGTTCAGGGTCTTCATCACCCCAAAATGCCCTCCGGCGGGGCTACTTTGGAGTTCTTCTAAAATAGCGTAGTATTTCGTATTCGGGCTGAAGGTCGATATTTGTTACCAGCCTGGTTTGGTGCTGGACAACCCCATGTGTTCTACTATGGTTTTTATGTCTGGGTCTTCATTTTGTTCTTTTTGAAGCTGTTCATCACTCCACGGGTCCGGAGACAGGGTGACAGCAGTAACTTGCTGAACAGTGGGAATTTCAAAGCCATACTTCTTCTCGGCCTTGGCGCAATATCGGCAACTGTCAGAGCACGGTCTTCTGGATAGCGTGACAGCATTACCGTGTGAAGAACCCTTACGGTGTTTCAGGTCGATAGTGTATTCCTGTAACCTCTGTATCCATCTGGCCACCTGGCCTTTATGATTTTTAAAGTTCAGGAGCCATGTGAGAGAGGCGTGGTCGGTCCGCAGCACAAATTTCCGGCCGTATAAGTAATGATGGAAATGTTCTACGGCCTTCACCATGGCTAGCAATTCTTTTCTTAGAACGCAGTAGTTCCGTTCACTTTTGGAAAGGCACTTGCTCCAATAGGCGATATCTCTTTCTTGTCCGTCAGTTTCCTGCGACAGGACTGCACCGACGCATCCAAAGATTGCTTCTGTGTCTAGGATAAATTCTTTATCAGGCTCTGGATAGGCCAGGATGGGTGTAGACGTTAGGGTTTTCTTTAGTTCGTTGAATGCGTTTTCACACTCATCAGTCCAGACGAACTTCTGGTTTGCTTCTGTCAATCTGTGAAGGGGTCGGGCTAAATTCGAGAATCCTTTAACAAACCGCCTGTAGTATGAGCAGAGACCTCAAAAGCTTCGCAACTGATGTACGTCTTCAGGTCGGCACCAGTCTTTGTATGCCGACACTTTGTTAGGGTCAGTCTGGACCCCTCTGTCGGGGATGATGTGACCGAGGTACGTCACTTGGTGACGAAACAAGTTGCATTTCTCTGAAGTTAGCTTCAAACTGGCCTCCCGTAACCTTTATAGCACCTTTCTGAGATTTTTTTAGATGGTCTTTAAAATCGCGCCGTACAACGATTATATCGTCCAAATAGACCAGACAGGATTCGTAGGAGAGTCCCCGCAAAACTGTCTCCATTAGGCGCTCGAAAGTCGCGGGCGCATTGCATAGTCCAAATGGCATAACTTTGAACTGCCATAGCCCTTGTCCTGGCCCAGTAGTAAACGCTGTCTTCTCTTTATCTTCGGGTCTGATTTCAACCTGCCAGTACCCGCTTTTCAGGTCGAGAGTGGAAAACCACTTGTGTCCGGTGAGGATGTCCAAGGTGTCATCAATTTTAGGGAGTGGGTAGCTGTCTTTCTTAGTTATGCCATTTAACCGACGGTAATCTACGCTAAACCTGATAGATACATCCTTCTTCCGGACTAGGACGATAGGAGAAGCCCACGGACTGGCGGAGGGCTCGATAACATCATCCTTGAGCATCGCTTTCAGTAGTTCGCCAACCTCCTCTTGTTTCGCCGAAGGGAGTCTTCTGGGATGTTGCTTGATCGGGAGGTGGTTCCCCGTGTCAATTCGGTGTTGCGTCAAAATAGTACGGAACACTTCTGATGCACGGGCGAACACGTCTTGGAACTCATTGATGAATTTTCCGCCCCCATCCTCTGTTGATCAGTCAATTCCACATTCTTTAATAAATCTGCTGTCAAATTAGAGCGTTCGACGACTGACATTCGACGACTTTCATTCTTCCGGATTACTTTAGCTTTATCGCTGACATTGGCAATCATGACAGGAACCGCACCTTTCGACAGGTCCACAAGAGTTGCGGCAACTAATAGACCTCTTTTACTATTGTCATTGTTGGGGTATTCGGTGATGGCGAGAGTATAATTATTGTTATTCTGGAGTAAACCGGTCGTTACTATTTCCGACATGGAAGGTATGCTGATATCTTGGGTAGCTATTATCTGGTTGCAGGATTTACTGTGGCTATGAAATGTCATTATGTCTTCGGTCATGGCATGGATTTGATTGAGCTTAAAATCTATACTTATATATAAAGAGAGAGAGGGATTTTGTACGTGGAGGGTAATCTTCAGAACCACTGTACCTACTTGAAAAATTCTTTCACTGTTTGAAAGGTACATTATTCCAGATGGTCATAGGCTATATATTATGTATATCTAATCAGTAGAAATAAAGGTAGGAGCTTAATCCTAACAATCTCCATTGTTACCGCTACTGTCCTATACCGCTTTTTGTGCCGAAGTCTACAACGATCCTTAGCGTGGTGCTGTCTATACTTATATATAAAGAGAGAGAGCGATTTTGTACGTGGAGGGTAATCTCCAGAATCACTGTGCCTATTTGAAAAATTCTTTCACCGTTTGAAAGGTACATTATTCCAGACGGACATAGGCTATATATTATGTATATCTGATCAGTAGAAATAAAGTTAGGGGCTTAATCCTAACAATCTCCATTGTTTCCGCTACTGTCTTCTACCGCTTTTTGTTCCGAAGATTTCAACGATCCTTATCGTGGTGCTATCGCGGTGGGCTTCTGTTCTGACACTAACGGTTCGAACCTAGCCGTTCTCAGGCACGCCTTTTTCTTTTAAAAAATTTATTTTAATTATTAACTAACATAAAATTAATTTAAGGTATTATTTAGGTTATTATTAAGGTTAAAAAAGATTTACAATTTATTGGCTATCAACTGGAAATTTATTGGTATAATATTTTGTTCATCCCGGACAAAGTCGGGACGGGCCGCTAGTCTATTATAAAATTATTTCCGGTCAAAAAGTCAAGTCCTAGGATAATCGGATCAAAGATATCGACAACATATGCCGTATGCCGATTAGTGATGGGCAAAACGGATCAGTAGAGAGATCCGGATCTTTGGGAACCGTTCACTTTACTGAACGGCTCTGAACGATCCGTTCATCTTACACTAGAAAGAATAAAGTCTGTATATATATATATATATATATGTATGTATGTATGTATGTATGTATGTATGTATGTACAATTTATTGGCTATCAACTGGAAATTTATTGGTATAATATTTTGTTCATCCCGGACAAAGTCGGGACGGGCCGCTAGTCTATTATAAAATTATTTCCGGTCAAAAAGTCAAGTCCTAGGATAATCGGATCAAAGATATCGACAACATATGCCGTATGCCGATTAGTGATGGGCAAAACGGATCAGTAGAGAGATCCGGATCTTTGGGAACCGTTCACTTTACTGAACGGCTCTGAACGATCCGTTCATCTTACACTAGAAAGAATAAAGTCTGTATATATATATATATATATGTATGTATGTATGTATGTATATATGCATATACACTCAAGAGCCAAAACATTATGACCACCTGTCAATAACGAGTTGGCCCAGATTTGGCGCGCAACACAGCTTCAAGGCGCCTTGGCATGGATGCCACAAGTCCTTCGTAGATGGCCGGAGACAGATTGTACCAGATGTTTAAGCAACGGTCACGCAAATCCGAGATATTGTGAATTGGTGGTCTTTGAACTCTGAGCTGCCGTCCCATGACATCCCAAATGTGTTCTATCGTATTGAGATCCGGTGAGTTAGGCGGCCAGGACATTAACTGGAATTCAGCATCATGTTCCTGGAACCACTCCAACACAATTTTAGCCTTGTGACACGGGGCGTTGTCCTGTTGGAACATTCCATTTCCAGCTGGAAAAACAGAGGCCATGTAAGGGTGCAACTGGTCCGCAATGATGTTCAGATACCCTGTAGCATTCATGGTCTGCTCTACCACAAACACGGGTCCCAGAGACGTCCAAGAGAACGTCTCCCAAAGCAAAATACCGCCACCACCGGCCTGTGTATGACCTACTGTACATTGAGGGAGCAACAGCTCGCCTGGAAGACGGCGTATCCTGACACGGCCATCGGCGTGATGAATGACAAACCGTGATTCATCTGACCAGGCAACTCTCTCCCACTGATCCATGGACCAGTCGCGATGTTCCCGGGCCCAGCGCAGGTGCAGTTGGCGATGACGCTTGGTCAGCAAAGGCACACGAGTCGGACGTTTGCTGCGTAGCCCCATATCCAACAGTGTCCGCTGAACAGTGTGCTGCGATACTATTCTACTTGGCCCTGCATTGTATTGGGCTGTCAGCTGAGCCACTGTCTGGCTCCGGTTTTGCTTCACCATGCGAGACAGTCTCCGACGACCTTTTTCTTTGATAGCGTGTGGACGTCCAACACCATGTCGTCTACTGCTGGTTTCACCATCATTCATCCACTTTGCATAAGTACTAACAACTGTAGGTCGCAAACAACCCACGAGTCGTGCAGTTTCGGAAATACTTTTTCCGAGCCTTGGAGCCATTACAATTTGCCCTCTATCAAAGTCACTTAGATCCGCAGCCTTTCCCATCACACACAGAAGTAAGTGAAAGAATGATTCTTCAGACTCTCCAGCAGCAGTTAAATACCACTTCTACCTGATCACGTGCCTTCCACGTGATCCAGGCGAATTCATTGCAAAATGTAGGGGTGGTCATAATGTTTTGGCTCTTGAGTGTATATATATATGTATATACACTCATGGACAAAAAAATTAGCGCACCAAGAAATAATTGCGGGATCGTAACGAAACTTGTAATGAAGGTACATGTCGGGGAGATATGCAAATGATTAGAAATGCAGCGTGATTGCGCATTACGTATAGCCGGTAGAGGGCGTTGAACATCGTACTCTGTCGAGAATAAAACAGGTAACCAAAGCTTGTTTGAGTGTGCTGAATCATTTACAAAGGAAGAGCTGAGATAGACATGCCATTACGCCGTGTTCGAAGACAATATAAGCAGTTGTCGCAGTTTGAGAGGGGGAGAATCGTCGGGATGATGGAAGCTGGGTGGTGAGCTAGGCGAGTAGGTCGTCAATTAGGCCGCTCTGATTGTGTTGTGAGGAGGTATTGGGACCAGTGGACCCGAGATATGTCATGTACACGAAGACCAGGCTCAGGACGCCCTCGACAGACCAGTCGTTGAGAAGACCGCCACATCGTAAAAATGCACGCGTACAGCCAACTGCTTCATAGGCCGCCATCCAGGCACAGGTAGCACCTTCACTAGGGGCCTCTGTGTCTTCCCGAACCATACGAAGGAGCCTGGCTGAAGGACAGTTGGTATCGCGGCGCCCATTACGTGTGCTGCCCTTGACGCCCACCCATCGACGCCTCCGTTTGGAGTTTTGCCGCGCACGAGGAAACTGGACGGCAGCGGAATGGAACCAGGTCGTCTTTAGCGACGAATCCAGATTCAATCTCGGCAGTGATGACAATCGTGTTCGTGTGTGGAGAACCCGTGGTGAACGCTTCAATCCTGCCTTTGCTGTACAGCGACACATCGCTCCCACAGCTGGTGTGATGGTATGGGGTGCCATTGCCTACAATACACGGTCACCCCCTAGTATTGTTCCGTGGCACCATGACAGCCCAGCGGTATGTTCATGAAATCCTGCAACCACATGTGTTGCCACTCATGCAACGGCTCCCATGAGCCATTTTTCAACAAGACAATGCTCGGCCTCACACGGCAAGGGTGTCACAAGACTGTCTCCGCACGGTTACTACCCTTCCTTGGCCTGCCCGATCTCCAGATTTGTCTCCAATCGAGCATATCTGGGATCATTTGGGACGACGAGTTGGGCATCCCACGAGTTTGAACGAACTAGAGGCAAGGTTACAGCAAATATGGAACGAAATGTCTCAAGACATCATACAAAACTTGTATGACTCAATGCCCGATCGTATCGCATCGTGCATTCGCGCTAGAGGGGGTCCAACGGAGTATTAACTCCTCCATTCTTTTGCCTTTTTCTCTGAAATAAATTATCCTTTTTCTTTGATTTTCTTATCATTTACTTATATCAAAGTAGTCATTACGTATGTAAAATTTCGTTTCATTTTGACGACTCCTTCTTGGTGCGCAAATTTTTTTGTCCATGAGTGTATATATGCATATATATATATATATATATATATGCATATATATATATATATATATATATATATGTAATATATCCATTACATCTCCTTCTTAAAATGCAACCTGAAAAGGAAAACTAGCTCAAATTTACATGGCTGGAGCTAGACTCAGCCTGAAAGGAATTAGAATTTTGAAGCAGTCGGGTCGAATCATTTTATTAGGAGCGATAGTAACATACGTCCTTTCATTTCAGATGCTCGGAGCGAAGTGTAACATCACCTTTCAACCTTACGCGCTAGAAGCGAGGTACATGTGGCTGTTGTTTAGAAATGTCAGCGGAATTTCGGGCTGGCAATGCGAACTCACGCCTTTCTCGGGACGTATACACGTGTAGAAATGCAACGTTTGCTATTTTATGGGAAGTTCTGTTGCTATGGGTTTTTAAAGCGTTAAAGTAATGTTACTGGGGATTGGATTTAGGAAAGGGAATTTAACTGATAGAATGGAGGGCCTAGTATTTAATTTATTACAAATCCCCCCCGAAAAAGGGAAAATCGTCACGTTGAAAGGTGACATTTTCACAACATAATACAGATGAACTCTTATATAATAAAGTGAGTACAATTACAATCAAATATAATCAAAATTAACTACATTATACAATTACATGTCTCTGAATGCAACATTGGTGGAAAGAAGTCACGATAAACAGCAAGGTGGGTGAGAATTAGAACACATCAAGGTTACAGAGTCAAGAGCTTTGTCCATAACCCATCATAAATTAACTTCACCGAAACAAATCCAATGTTAAATCTCTTGAATCTTTACTATAAAACTAAGCTCACTCTTATGACTTCGTTGCACCATCACACAAAATATATGAAATTAAAGGAATATACAATGAAATTTATAATGATCATTCAAAATATATGGAATTAACATAGTATGCAATAAGTTTATAATTATTATACAATGTGCAATGAAATTCAAATAACTGAAATATTATTGGCTAATATAATCTAAATAACTTTTTAATTAAATCAAAGTTCTTCATTCAATAATGAGTCCTAAAATAACGTATAATTTTTTGAGTCCTTAAGCTCAGTTTAAATTCAAGTCGTTATACATTGTTTATCAAATAAGTCCTTATTGTATGTGGTTTATATTCAGTGTTTACATTTTACACATGATTTCAAAACTTCATCGTTTACACCAATTATACTTCCATCTCCATTTTTCATATTCCTAATTTCGAATACTTACATAAATTTTAAAATAATTCACAATATATAATTCAGAAGATATTTCAATAAGTTCAAGTTCAAAACAACATTACTTTAGACAATATTATTACAAAATTGATTTCTTATATTATTCTGAAAGTTTCACTTCAATTACAGCATAGATTTAGATACCTGTCAAGTTTTTTAACAATGCATAAGATCACAAATTAAACAATTCAAAACACTTGTTATAAATCCTTAATTAAGTATATGGGCATCATTTTCATATTAGGTAATTTTCAAAAACATTATGTGCTTTAACATCGTCACTAGTTTCAATTGAAAATATTCAAATTCTAAAATCATTGGTACCAATCATGACATAAGTGACAAACCTGGAGGTGAAATAGGCTATCCTCTGTGATGTCCAACGTGAAAGATTGTTAGTGATCACGAGGGTGCTGTGATGCAAAGACAGCAAGAGGCTCATCCCTCTGCGGGAGGAACTACCCCTTGTGCTGGCAAAGGGTTTCTCCGGTGTCAACAAAATTAACAACTCAGATCATCAACATACTTGGCAAAATTAGGGGTAACCTGTGACATGTCATGTTAGCCCTAACATTGACAAAATTTTTCTTTAACTTAGCACATCAACATTTTCTTTTTAATAAATATTCTTTTAAAATAATTCAGATGGTAATTTGTGGAAGGCAAACTAGCATCAAAAATTCTCTAAATATGAATAACTACGAAATTTAGGTAGGCATCTAAATCCATCAAAGTTAGGTTATCTTCATCATGCGTCAACAGCAATCTTCACTGGGTTATCAAAATATCGTAAAATTATCGGAGTCATAGTCAGGTAGTTATTTGAGTCATAGTTGGGTAGTCTTAATCATCATAGATAGGTTTTTTTTTTTCCTAACACTATTAATTTTTACTTGGGATCTTGGGCGTTTTGGGGTTTACTGTTATTAAAATAGGAATTTTACTTTTTCTCGTTGCTAATCGAAAATTATCTGCAGGGTTGAAAGGTCTTAATCTGGTACAGTGTACAATTTCCGAGGTTTTCTTAGTGAGGGAATTGGGTCTGTTAATTTCAAAATTTACTCTAGAAATTTGTTTCAAAATTTTATATGGACCAGAATAAGGGGGAGTAAGTTTAGGAGTATTTGGGTAACGAAACTCTTCGTACATTACTATATCACCTACCTTAAATTTAGATTCCTCAAAACGAGTGTCATATCTCTCTTTATTTACTTCATGATTTTTTATAGTTCTCTGTTTAGCAATCTTCCTCGCTTCTTCAATTGGTGGGTACATGTCTTGATCATCAAGTAAATTTTTGTAGGGTGGTTTTCCATGCATTAAATAAGAAGGGGGAAATTTTGTTACGGTATGGGGTGTGTCGTTATATTCATTCGTTATTTCACGTAATAATTTTGTCCAGGAGACTTTACCAGGGTGTGAATTTAATTTACATTTAAGCCTAGTAATCAGGGTCTGATTTACTCTTTCATTTTTTTCCGTTTGTTTGTGGTCTATGCGAAGTAGTTAGCAATTGTGTAATATTATTGTTTCTCAAAAAATGCTTAAATTTGGAGGAAGTAAAAGCACTATTTCTATCACTTAAAATTTTCTTAGGTACTCGGTGTTGAAAAATTTGTGTTAAACAATTAATATAAGTATCTGTATTTTCATTTTTAGAAGCAAAGGTCCATATATACCTCGTGGCATGATCTATAACTATGTGTAAATATTTCTTTGTAGACTCATAATAATTTAAGCCACCAACAGTGTCTATGGCAAGAATTTCAAAGGGTTCACTGGTAGGGGTTAACATTTGTAAGAGACCAAATCTTTTTTGTCTAGACTTCTTATTTAGTTGACATACTTCACAATGTTTCACATAGTTACTCACATCTTTAGTTATTCCAATCCAATAATATTGAGGGGATATCAGATTTAACATTGCCGAAACTCCTAAATGTCCATAATTAACATGGGCTTTTTCTAATAATTTTAAACGTAAAGAGAAGGGCACAACAATTTTCATTAAACCTTGTTTTTTAATTGTCCATACATTATTAACTTTTTTAAACTTCTTACCGTTTACATTATCTAAGTTTTGATGATGCTCGATTTCTTGCAATGTCAACAATGGGTCACGTTCACGTAAAGTTACATGGTGAGAAATTTGGTTTCTAGTTAACATATCGGCTTCATAATTTGTAGAACCTTTTTTATATTTAATGTCAAAATCGTACATGGACAGTTTAAGTGACCATCGGAATAATCGTCCAGTTGGGTGTTTAATACTTTTTAACCAGACAAGTGCAGCATGATCCGTATGAACGGTAAAATGAGTCCCATGTAAATAACAATAATATTTGTCAACAGCGTCAATAATTGACAAGCATTCCAGCTCGGTAATGGCATAATTTTGTTCATAGGTTCTAAGTTTTCGAGAATGATAGGCTATGGGATGCAAACTTCCATCAGGGTGTTGTTGTTTTAAAATTGCGCCTACCGCTTGTCCGGACGCATCCACGAAAATATGGCATGGGTAATTTGGGTTATAAATAGATAAAACAGGTTTAGATATTAGAGCGTCTTTTAAATCCTGAAAAGCTTTCTGGCAATCATCTGTCCATTCAAATTTAGTGTCTTTCTTCAATAATTTATTCAATGGTACTCTTAATTTAGCATAGTTGGGAATGAATTTATTATAAACATTTACGCTACCTAAAAATCTTTCTAAGTCTTTAACATTCCTGGGAGGTTGAAGTTTCTTAATAATTTCTATATTAGCGTTACTCGGGTGATAACATCCCTTTTCCACTTCATATCCCAAAAATTTTATTTTTGTTTGGGCAAATTGGCATTTTGAAAATTTCAATTTTATGTTTTCTTTTTCACAAATCGAGAAAATAGTTTTT
>OU015499.1:20972777-21022777 GCA_907164885.2 Dolomedes plantarius
AAAAATCTTTCTTAGTGCACCCCTACATTATAAGAAGAATCGCCATGCAAAATTTCAGTCCTTTAGGTTCAGCGGTTTGGTCTGTACTTTGTATGTCAGTCAGTCAATCAGTCTGTCAGTAAGTTACGGAACTGTTTTATATATATAGATTTTTATTACTATCTTTATATCGTAACGTTAACTTCATGCGCACGCATTATATTCCTATGCTTTTTTTATTATCTTTATAATAGCGTAATTTTCATATGATTTTAAACAACAATCGATTTTAACTGGCATTCATTTGGCTGTTAAAACTTTATATTTACACCCTATTTAAAAGAAGTAGGGTGTAAATTGTAGGTTAGAAAGTTGGTAAAATCAAAATTTTGTGCAATGTATTTAATTTCTCGATTAAAAGTAGTTTTTTTCTAAAAATTAATTTATTTCGCTTGAAAAGCTAAATATTTTATGCACGCGGTTTATATTATTATTACTATCTTTATATCGTAACGTTAACTTCATGCGCGAGCATTATTTTCTTATGCTTTTTTTATTATTATCTTTATAACAGCTTTATTTTCATATGGATTTAAACAACTATCGTTTTTATTCATATTATGTTGGTTTTTTATTAATTAAAAATTAAGGGTAATTAATTTCGATTCCGGAAGCTCTTATTATCTTTAGTTTCATATGCTTTTTCATTTACGAATTATTCAAATGTTGGTTAAAAAACTTTTGCGTAATTTATACATTTGTGTGTGTTTAATTATTGAAATTAATAAATTTATATTTCTGGAGAGGATGTTTCAGTTTTTAGTGGTACTATGATGAAAGGCTGAATGTACCAAAATTCTGAGGAGTTTATTATGGAGAGAAAAGGAATTTAATATGTAGAGGATGTTTATAGGAGTTAAATGTGGAGAGGAGTTGAATGGTTTGCAGCCCTCAATCAAACACTTCATTTTTTAAGAGACAACGCTGCAGTCATATCATGGTTCTATTGGAAATTTTTGCTGAACCTGTAATTGCAGCTTCTTTTTTTTTTTTGTCCCAATGATGAAAGGCTAATTCTAGCTGAATTCTGAGGAGTTTATTATAAATTTATATATTTTGATATTGGATTTTCCTTTTATTCATGTGTATAAGATTTCACGAGGTTTTTTTTCTGTTATTTATACTGTGCTTAGTTTTAAATTAATTTTGGTTAACAAACATTAGAGAATTTGACGTTTTTACTTTTCAGATTTTAGTACTACAACGATGAAAGGCTGAAATTCTGAGACGTGTATAACATTTCACATATATTTTTTCTATGTTATTTATACTGTGTTTAATTTTAAATTGATTTTGGTTAACAAATATTCTTAAAATCCCGGGCATCGCCGGGTACTTCAGCTAGTACACACACACACACACACACACACACACACACACATATATATATATATATATATATATATGTATAAATGTATATATATATATGTATATATACAGTGATTTCCGCTTATAAGAATCCCGTTTGTTATTACTGTTTTTGATTCTTATAAGCGGTTGATTCTTATAGCCGAAATTTAGGTTTTTGGACAGGCACACAGACACACCGATATATACATATATTAGAAAATTTACCATAAAATACTCTTTACGTTAATTATCTTTTATTAAAATTATTTTTTATAATTTTAAATATACAACTTAATTTCTAGACCTATAAGTAGATATACGTGATTATAGTAAGAGAAGAAAAAAATCCAATATTTGGTACAACATACCTGCTTAACAGTTTAACATTTCAACTACAGGATGGGTGCAAGAAAAAGTTTTCTATGGTAGCTTGACGTAATGAAGTTTTCAGGAGGCTGTTTATACCTCTTTCAATACCAATAGTCCCAGACCAAGATTCACCTTCTAGCTTACGTTTCACGGTTTGATAACGTGCTGAATCTAATAATGTCACGTTTGCCTAAGTGACAGGGGACACTTTGCCGAAGATTTATGTGTTTCAGGGTCCAGGAAGCCGCAACCAGGATGTGGGAGGTGGGAAAAAGAGTCTTTGTTTGTCAGAGGAGAAAAGTGAAATTGGATCCGGACGGGTAGGATGCCCCTGGGTCAAGCTAATAGGACAGTATTTAGCTAAAGCGTTTAAGGGGAAACTATTATGTTATGTCTAACAAAGAAAGGGATGCATTTTACGACTATATTCCATCCCATCTTATCAGCCTTTCTTTTAAAAAAATGAAGAAAGAACTTCGCGCCTTTTGAGGGTTTAAGTGGCATTTTTGGAAAAATGAAAGGAAAGTGAAGAGTGTAAATTGATTCTTAAAACCGGTGGATTGATTCTTTAAAGCGAAAATTTTAACATGGAAATAATACATTTGTTTTTGTTTTTGCGATATTGATTCTTATAAACGGTTGATTCTTATAACCACTGATCACTATCAGCGGTGGTTACTGTATATATACTAGCATTATTGCCCGGCGATGCCCGGGTAGATATATAGATATAAAAATTTTGATGCATTCCATCAAAAAAATACTGGGCTGCACCCCCCGCTCTTCATGTTCATCTGGCTAGACAAATTGCGCTTAGCGCGTTTCTACTGAAATGATATACAAACAATAAGAAAGAAAGAAACTTTGAGCTTGCGGACCTTCGTCTGTTTATACGTCTGATTTTATTGAGAATTAATAACACAGTGTTGCGTGATTCGCACGTTTGGATTGAATAAGTTTACTGCTTAATTATATTTGTTAGATACTATTTAATTAGATTTAATTAGATTTGTTTGATCCACTGTTTAATTAGAAATAAGTTTTATAATTTACATTTGCCTTTATTATTTATTTTTCCCTTAAAAGCTCAGTTTGTTTCACAACACCCAAGAGACGCACTTTTTTCCACATCACCCAAGAGGTAAAGTGCAAGATACATTATCCCCTTTATTTATTCAAAGTAAAGCGCGATCTCACATGATGCCTATTTTCCTTACTTTGGTAATTCGGTTTTATATTGTCGACAGGCCATAAACCGTATCGGTTTTTAATTTTCCCAAGGCCAAAAACCGTTGAAAAAGAGAATTGTAATTCAATTTTTAATTTTCCTAAGGCCAAAAACCGTAGAAAAAGCAAATTGTAAATCGGTTCAAGCGATGAGAAAAACTGCAAATAACAAAGGACAAAAAGCAGAGCCGGGAAAGTTGTGTTAAAACATACTAATTTCAGCTCCATTCTTAAAAAACTCCCATCTCAGTTAGTCTAGTGGTTAAATTTTATCTTTTACCGTATTTTAATATTTCTTTTGTCAATTTATTTCGTTGTTATGCACGCAACTCAAAATTAATTTAAAGTATCACAAAAAGAAAAGAAAACACATGATCAGCATTTCAAAAATTACATTCTAAAAATTAATCTTTAAAAATTCACCAAAAATCAGAAAAGGGAGGTAGGTAAAGATTCGAAAAAGATTTCGTTTTAAAGGAATTTTTATGATATTTCTCGTGATATAAATTTTATAACCCTCGGATTATCATTTTAATTGCAAACTTAAAAAAATTAGAAAAGCAGCTTAAAAATTTAATTTTAAAAAATCGAAGAAGAATTTTTCAAAAATCTTTCTCAGTTCACCCCTCCACTATAAACTCCACTATAGAAGAATCATCATGCAAAAGTTCAGCTCTTTATGTCCAACGGTTTCGACTGTGAGTTATCTGTCAGTTAGGCAAGACCAAAGTTTATTACCATGAAACTCTCCCCCCCCCCCTCCCGCGCACCCATCTTCTCCCGCGCGGGGGAAGAGGGATAGGTTCGGATTTCACTGAACGGTCTGTATCCACAGGGGGTACCTCGCACCTCGTACGGGCACAAAAAATCATTAAAAAATTAATTTTAAAAAAACTAATTGAGACCAAAACTTCGTTTTTGCTGATTTAAGTTTCTCGGGTCCTAAACATTAACTGTGCCGAATTTGGTCCCTGTGAGTGAAACAGTCTATGATTCTATAGCGGACAAACAAACAGACAAGCTCTTTTATATATATAGATATGTATATGCATATATGTATATATATATATGTATATATATAGTGTATATATATGTATATATATATATATATATATATATATATATATATATATATATATATATATATATATATATATATATATATATATATATATATATATATATATGTTGTTGTTGTTTCTAATGCCCCCTGGGCATTCTAGGCTTCGGGCTGAAGTGTTCAACTCCGGTTTATATAGCACCACAATAGTCGGAGTCCGTCTTAGCTAGCTGACAGCTTAATTTTGACCGAGTACCCCCATGAGCGACATCTTGGGGGGGGGGGGATCGTATCCTCTCCCGCCCTTCCTGACCTCATACAGGGACTTTCCGGTCTTTGGATTTAACGTGCCCATATCCGGCCTAGATACGGAGGTATTTAATGTCACGCGTCGGGATATATATATATATATATATGATGAGTCAATTTGACTCCTACATTTAATGTCAAGAACGAGTTCTGTTCTTGAAAATGTATAATTGTATGAATATATAACTTCATTAACTGAATATATTCCTTGTTTTTAAAGTTGTATAATCATTTTATATTAAAAGATATACAAAAAGATGTATATATTTATCAAGAGGGATATTTTTTGTCATGTTATTTCAAACGCAAAATCGTTTAACATCTACGTGTGTATCTGATTATATGTTTCTGTGACATAATAAAAAGTTCTTTCACACCGTAAACAATAAAAAAAGAACCAGATTTTTTAAAAAGTCATTTTTAAGCAGTTTCTAAGAGGACATTTTTAAGTTAACTCGTTCAGTACCTTAGACGACCTTAGTCGTTTAATGACCTTAGTCGTTTTATGAACTATTAACATTGTCTTCAACTTAATCTTTTATATATTTCGAGAATATTTCATTATGTTTGATTGGCCGGCAGTAATGTTTCATTTTGATTTTGTTTGTAACTAGCTGTTTACACGACTGTTTCGGGTATTTATTTATCCCGATTTTTTATTAGACAGGAAAAGGAATGAATTCTGCCTTTAGTGCAAAATCGAAGTCATTTTATTTCTTTGTCCTCTCTCCCCCCAGTGCTGATGGGGGCTGAACTTGTACTTAAGTAGCATCGGGAGTGTCAGTATTCCTCTCAGCGACCCCGAAAACTATGGATTCGAGACTACTCTCGATCATTTTGGAAAATTTATTTTTCACCCCTTCTTCTCTCCCCCCCAATGCTGATGGGGGGGGCTGAACTTGCCCTTTAGCGGCATCGTGAGTGTCACTAATCATCTCAGCGACCCCGAAAACTATTGATTAGACACTACTCTCGGTCATTTTGGAATTTTATTTTTCATCCTTTCCCCCCTCCCCCCCAATGCTGATGGGGGCTGAACTAGCCCTTAAACGGAATCGTGAGTGTCACAAATCATCTCAGCGTCACTGAAAACTATTGGTTCGACACCTCTCTCGGTCATTTTGGACATTTTATTTTTCATCTTCCCCCCCCCCCCTCAATGCTGATGGAGGCTGAACTTGCCCTTAAACGGCCTCGTGAGTGTCACTATTCTTCTCAGCTACCCCTAAAACTATTGATTAGACACCACTGACGGTCATTTTGGACATTTTATTTTTCATCCTTTCCCCCCTCCCCCCAATGCTTATTTTTGGAGGGGGGCTGAACTTGCCCTTAAACGGCTTCGAGAGTGTCACTATTTATTTCAGCGATCCCGAAAACTATGGATTCGACACTAATATCAGTAGTTTTCGTTTAGTTTTACATGGCCCCCTCCCCCCTAGGGGTGCTAGGGGTGTCAAACCCCCCCCCCCCCAGTAATTATTCCCATATTATAAGTCATATGTGTACCAAGTTTGGTTGAAATTGCTCCAGGCGTTCCAGAGTGATGCTGAAACATAGTATGTACATACATCCGTTACTACATATTATTAAATGGATGAATTTGTATTTTCCACTCTACATCAATCGTTATTATCAACCGCAACACTGAAAACGTAATTCATTATAACAGACTGCTTATTTCCCCGTTGACTTATTCCCCCCGTTACTCAGCAGCTGGCCAGCAATTCAATCACCGCTGCCCGAACGTTTCTCCAAAGACCCGGATCCTGGTCGTTCTCTAACGAGATCTGTAAGAGATCTATAGCAGATCCGAAGTCGGTCTTTCAGAGAACCGGGTCATTTTGAAAACAGATCTTCAAAAAGAGCCGTTCATTTTGAAAAGTCTTCAGAAAGAGATGGCTCTTTTTGAAAGACCTGTATCTTCAAAAAGATTCGAATCTGAAGATCTACATCGGTCTTTCCGGTTCCGGTGAACGACGAGGGAGCACACGAGCCGTTAAATCTCTAACCAGCTGGCAAATCTGATTGGCTACTGAAAATACGTGTTTCAGTGCTGCCATCTATCTGTCACTATTGTGACTAATTATTTATCTATATTGTAAAATCTACCAAGAACTTAACTTTCCCCCCCCCCTAATTAGCTTTATTAACTCCTTAAATATTAATTTCCACAATAGCATTGAATCTCACAACCTAACTCTTTTAACATACCTCTCCAATTATGACTATAAGAAACCTTTCAATAGGAAGAGACCTAGACCGTCTCTTGCTCTTGACTGGTAATTTTCCTCTTTCCTTCGTGAATTCAGTAGCACAGCGGTAGAGAGCGAGACCCAAGTTCCGAAGGTTGCGGGATCGAATTCCCGACCTGACAATACTTTCTCTCATACTCAATTTTTAAGCTGTTTTAGTAACTTTTTTTATGTTTGCATTTAAAATAATAATTTGAGGGTTATAAAATTTATATCACGAGAAAGATCATAAAAATTCCTTTCAAATGAAATCTTTTTCGAACCTTTACCTCAATTTTCTGATTTTTGGTGAATTTTTAAAGATTAATTTTAGAATTTAATTTATTAAATGCTGATCACGTGATTTCTTTTTCTGGTAATTTAAATAAATTTATCGTAAAGTGTATAACAACTAAATAGACAAAAAAAAATTTTCTTTCTAATGCAGTAGACAATTGAATATTATACAAAAAAAATAAATATCCCTTACAATTTTTTTATAAATATATATACATATATATATTTTTTACATCAATTGTATACATTGATCGTCGCATTTCATGGGATGACGGGTTAAAACGTGTTAAAACAAAAACAAACAATGTATTTCCCAACTGGTTGTGACGTGGAGCAGCGTTTTTAAAACCAATGTGGTTTCCAGTTATACTTGTAAAATGCATTTTTAACTCTAAGTAGTTACCTTGCATAATATTTTTATATTGATTATTTTACTAATAAATTAGTTTTAAATTTTTTTTAACCGGGCGGCTGACTAGCCACTTGTGTGCCCCGCACCCCTGGGTTGGAACGGCCCTGTTTAAATGTATCAGAGCGCCAGACTTTCAAGTAAACTTCTGAATATTTAATAAACTGAAATAGCTTATTTAATATTACTATAACAATTTTATATAAACACACATATAAATTTATAACAATTTTATTTAAATACACATATGAATTTATAACACTTCTTTTTTAAAATAGAAATTTTTAAATTTATAAAAAACCGTATGCCATAATTCCTTGTTTTTTGCAAACAGGTATTCGGTTTTTAATAGGTATGGTCATTACTGTCATGAATGTTAACAGCTTGGCAACCACTTTTGGTAGCTTCAACAAGTGCTAATTTAAAATTTGAGGATGGTTTTGCCAATACAGACAACCTGTTTGTTTTCTTTTTTGTTGAAAAAAAACGTTGCTGATGTTTTATATTTTTACTTGCAGACTCTCTGTTTGGTTTTGGTTTTCTTTCATCATTGATTAGATCAATGATGTTGTCTAGGTATTTATTTATTGATTGTTTTACGTTGTTACAAAGGCTTTTACCTTTTAAGAGATTCAGTGTATAATTCATTTTCTCTTGAATCTCATTTTTATTTTTAAGTCCTTCATCTGAGGAGGTTAAGCTTTTAAAGCACTCACTTTCTGTCAAGTCTTTTATGACAACATCCTCTTCTTTTTTAAATAACCTCACATCAGATTCATTTCTTAAGCAAATAGCATGAATATGCTTACACATATTTAATTTTATGCTATATTCAATGCATGAACAAGAATATTCATGAATACAGTGTTTACAATAACTGCATTTCAACTCACATATTTCACAATCTTTTAATTTTTGTACATCCTAAAATAATTTAACACATCTTTGGGAGCGTATTTGCCACTTATTTTCATTTACTTCTTGAATCATGTGATCATTTATTTCTTGAGCTCTCCTATGACTTCTATGGATTTCACTATGCTTTTTTGAATCCTTTAATTATGCTTTTTTGATCCTTTAATTAACTTATTAAATCTCTCCCGTGTTTTGTCTTTCACGATTTTCATTAAATGATTAATACAGGTATCCATACGCCTGCAATTTTTCCCATTCATATATATATGCTTAATGACTTTATGGAGAGCCTCTAAATACATATTTGTATTTATGCCTGCATTGAGTCTATGACAGTAAGCCCATAGTTCACGTCTCACTGCATAGTTTGCATTAAAATATAAACCAAAGGCTTGAGTGTCTTTATCTTCTGCCAGTTCTTCGAGAAATTTTTGCAACAAAATTTCAAAATTTGATGGATCCATTTCTTCCATTAATGTTCGTGCATACTTGTATACAGAAATTTTTTTCTCTCTGATTGGAATTTTATTGAGGGTCTGTCTCCAGTTCTTATCTATGTGCCATGTACACAAAAGTCTACGCCCTGCTGGACCCATTACTTTGCTCCATGCATTAAAATAAGAGAAGCAATCATCTGACATAAATATATCTGTTTTTATTACAGATGTTTTTCCTCTTATGACTTCAAAAAAAATTTCCATCATGACTGCATCTGTTCTATTTGACAGACAAAATGCCACGGGGAAACCTGAGTTGAATTCATCAACTACGACTACGGTTGTTAAATAAAAGTCATATGGATTTGTACCGTGCGTTGAGTCAATGCAAATTTTGTTGTTGCCAAATTTTTGCAGAATTTCTTTCTGAGAAGGAGTCATGAGAACTAAGGCAAAATCTTGTTGCTTAAGCTCTTTACAAACTTCTCCTTGTTTTTTGTAATATAAAACTGGAGAATTTTCACCCATATTTGTCATTTCATCTACAAATAAGTCGACACTAGTGAAATCATTCTCGTGTCTTCTTTCTTCATTAAAGCAGTTATGAGCACGGCCAATATTAATTAAATCCTGCCTTGTCAAGAGATGAAATCTTTCTAGTTTATCCACAAGAGTGTTTCGCACATCATCTAAACATCTCTGCAATGAAACACCATCTGATATCTTCCCTGCAAGATAAAGAAATCACAATTTTAAATGCAATAAAGAATATAGTCAGATTTTATATATGTACAGTGCTGCCTCAGTTTATAAGCATTCTTGAAATGTCCCATTAAAACATACATAGTTTACTCAGTTTCAGTAAAGAAAATATATTAATACATGATTGTTAAATTTGTTTTGGCCTTAAAAATTAAATAAACACATTATTAGTACATATCAGAGATAAATATTTTTAGCATTTGATAATTTGAACCGAGGGGCATAAGAAAGGGGGGGACTCAAGCTCCTCTCCCCATTAGACATCAAATCATATTTTCTTTTGTAATGTCAAACCATATGATCAATTTTAAAGCCGAAATTTAGTTTTTACATTAAAATATAAATATAGCCTCGGAAACTGATTAAAATCTGTTATTTTTTTTTCTTCAAAATGAATTGTTTTTTAAATGAAAATTTAGTAACTTAATTTAATTATCAATAAAACTGTTCATTTAATAACTTCTGTAATTAGTCATTCATAATTAATATACTTAATTATCAGTTATACATTGATTTATATGTTTAATAAATATTTATTATTTTAATTTTTTGACTAATAATTATTTTGGTTGTCTGGGTCTGTAACTTTGAACCGCTCCCCCATAATTTTTGAATTGCTATGCCCCTGATTGAACCAGTATACCAAAGCCAGTAACACCAAAACTTATTTTGGAGCCCTTTTTTCATATACTGACTAAAACAAAAGAAATATGAGAAAAAAACCTTTTCTTGGATTTATATTAATCTCATTTAAATAAATTAAAAATTACCTGCTAAATTCTCCTTAATTGATTGGCTGAGAGGCAAATGCTTTAGCTCAGTAGTATGCCCCACATGTTGTCTATAATATGTCACTTCGACATTCTCTGGCTTTACAAGAACTTCAATTGTTGATGGACAATGTACACTCAACTTACATCAGCCTTGAGATTTGGGAACTCGCAAACCAGATGACTTGGATACAAAAACTCCTGATCGATGACATGTAAAATAATGTTTAATGCTACCATCACTCATTCGCTTTAAGGTATTGTTGCAATAAGAGGACTGTGTAACATTTTCTTCATTGTCTTTCCATTTATAAAAATCTGAAGGGGAAAAGGATACATTAAAATTTATAATAAAGCGATCATCTCGCAAAACTATAATATTATTATAAAATGTTATTTGTATTACATTCATGATAAAACAATATGAAAGTAAAATTGAGTTTTAAAATATTAAATATTATCTAAATCATATTTAGAATTAAATCAATATATTTCAAATACATAATAAACTTGCATTTCTTTTTCAATATTATTTTGTACTTTAGTATTATGTCAGATACAAATTTTAAGATTATTATAAAATATCTTATATAATATTGTGCTGTCCATTTAAAAAAACTTTTTTTTTATATATGTAACATCTAATAAGAAACACAAAGAAATGAAAAATAACTATTTTTGCAGAATGATCTTACTAAGATTTTAATGACATGGCAATGTTGATTTTATATCCATATTATGAGATGGCAGCCTATCAAATAAGAATTGAAAGAAAGAAAAGAAAAGAAGAAAAATAAAAGTCATTTAAAACGAAAACTACACATAAATATACTAAGAAAGAAATTAATAGATGACAAATAGTCTATTCCTTTCATTATCTTTTATTCTTAAGCATATTTTCTGTAAATAAAAAATTCTGTGAAATTGTTTCGTCAAAATTCTGTATTACAGCACTATATAAATAAAAAATAATACTTTTATTGTAGAATTACTGAAATGTTTACGTACCTGACAACGTTTTGAAAGTCAATTCTTCACAATCAATATTCAAGTGATGGAAAGAGGTTAAATGTAACCTTAAATCTTTATAGTAGACAAATATTAACTTGCATCCCGATGATGGACAATTCAATTTGCCTGCAATATCTGGATCAATCTTGTGTATATTTCTAATATGTTGATAAAGATTTTTCTTCTTTGTAAACCTTTTTTCACAAAATTCACAAGTGTTGGACAAAAACTCATTACTGCTTTTGCTCTCCATCTTAAACTGAACGAAAGATGACAAATGAAAACTAGTCTGTCGTCTTACCACAATTAAATATCTTAGCACAATTAAATGTAATAGTGACCGATAGATGGCAGCACAGAAACACGTATTTTCAGTAGCCAATCAGATTTGCCAGCCGGTTAGAGATTTAACGGCCGTTAAATCTCTAACCGGCTGGCAAATCTGATTGGCTACTGAATATACGTTTTTCTGTGCTGCCATCTATTGGTCACTATTACATTTAATTGTGCTAAGATATTTAATTGTGGTAAGACGACTGACTACACCACGCAAGGTTTGTAACGGCTTACGATTCGTACTGGTAAAAATTTTACATAATACGGCCTCAACTTCACATTTTGCTTTCATTTGTCATCTTTCGTTCAGTTTTCGATGGAGAGCAAAAGCAGTGATGAGTTTTTGTCAAACACTTGTGAATTTTGGGGAAAAATGTTTACAAAGAAGAAAAATCTTTATCAACATATTAGAAATATTCACAAGATTGATCCAGATATTGCAGGCAAATTGAATTGTCCATCATCGGGATGCAAGTTAACATTTGTCTACTATAAAGATTTAAGGTTACATTTAACCTCTTTCCATCACTTAAATATTGATTGTGAAGAATTGACTTTTAAATAGTGCTGTAATACAGAATTTTGACGAAACAAGTTCACAGAATTTTTTATTTACAGATAATATGCTTAAGAATAAAAGATAATGAAAGGAATAGACTGTTTGTCATCAATTAATTTCTTTATAAGTATATTTATGTGTAGTTTTTGTTTTAAATGACTTTTTTTGTTGTTTTTCTTTTCTATTCTTTCTTTCAATTCTTATTTGATAGGCTGCCATCTCATAATATGGGGATAAAATCAACATTGCCATGTCATTAAAATCTTAGTAAGATCATTCTGCAAAAATAGTTATTTTTCATTTCTTTGTGTTTCGCATTAGATGTAACATATATAAAAAAAAAGTTTTTTTTAAAAGGACAGCACAATATTATATAAGATATTTTATAATAATCTTAAAATTTGTATCTGACATAATACTAAAGTGCAAAATAATATTGAAAAAGAAATGCAAGTTTATTATGTATTTGAAATATATTGATTTAATTCTAAATATGATTTAGATAATATTTAATATTTTAAAACTCAATTTTACTTTCATATTGTTTTATCATGAATGTAATACAAATAACATTTCATAATAATATTATAGTTCTACGAGATGATCGTTTTATTATAAATTTTAATGTATCCTTTTGCTTTTTATACGGTTTTTGGCCTAGGGAAATTAAAAAACGATTTTTTTTCCTATCCGATATTAATTTTACAAAAAACAAGCAATTATGATGTACGGATTTTTATAAATTTAAAAATTTCTATTTTACAAAAGAAGTGTTGTAAATTTATGTGTATTATACATAATTTAGAAAAGTCAGAAAAGCATATTTCTTTATATAAAATTGTTATAGTAATATTAAATAAGCTATTTCAGTTTATTAAATATTCAGAAGTATCATAGAATTCAGAAGTTTACTTGAAAGTCTGGTGCTCTCATACATTTAAAGATATGTAAACAAACGTTATATGTCTTAGATAAATAATTAGACACAATAATGACCGATAGATGGCAGCACTGAAAAATGTATTTTCAGTAGCCAATCAGATTTGCCAGCCGGTTAGAGATTTAACGGCTCGTTGAGGGAGCCGTCAGATCTGAGATACTGAGATCGAGATCAGTCGTTCATTTCAAAGAGCCGTTCAGAGCGAACGGCTCTGAGCTGATTTACCCATCTCTAATGCCGATAACTACTATTCCCGAAACTTATATTAAGAGCAACTTTTCCTCTTATCTTTACCTTGTCCCCGGTCATGGTCTGTAAAGTGATGTTTGGCGGCGTGAAAAATAACTTCTCGCCAAACTCTTACGCTATATCTGTCCTGATTATGGTCACTTTAGCACCTGTGTCAACTAACATGCTACACGGTTGATAATTCACGAACCCTTCAACAAACGGTTCGTTCTCTTAGCGATGCGTCGACGACACATAAAGTGTACTGAAAGAGGGCTTCTCCCCGTCCGGTTGCCTTCGCCCCTTAAGGTGGCCGGGAACTAGTTTTCCTGAGCCTTGGCGTCTTTTGATTCGTCAGCTTGGCGCGCTTGGCAATTCCTTTTTAAATGCCCTCACGCCAGCAGGTCTAGCACTGCAATGGATTTCTTCTTGGCGGCATATTTGAATTCACCCCTGCCAAGGCGCCGATTTGTTTTTCTATTTCTTCAAAACGGGCGTCTATTGGGTCGTTTTCGGTGGCGGTCACGCCTCTCACTACTTGACGGTCACGGTGTGTCGCCCTCTGAGCAGCCTCGAACTTCATCGCGTACACCAAAGCTGACTTCAAGTCTTTGATGACCGCCATTCTAAGAGCCCGTTGACTCTCCGGCTCGCGTATGGCGCCGACAAAGTATTCCAATGCTAGGTTATCCCTCACCTCCGTCGGATATTCCGGAAAAGCTAATTGAGCTAAACCCTCTATAGCCGAAGCGAGTTCCTGAAGTGTCTCTGTTGATTTCTGTTGGCGGGACTTCAGCTGTAAGCGGCTATACTCTTTACGGCATTTCTCGCAAAAACGCATTTCGAGAGCACTCGAAAAGGCCTCAAAATTTAATTGTTTTTCTACTGCGATGGTTTGCAGCACATCGGCAGCCTCACCACGGAGTGAAGTAGCCAATTGGCAGGCTTGCATTGCAATATCCCAGCCATTGGCAGTCGACGCCATATTAAACTGTGTTTTAAACACCCGCCAAGATGTTTTGCCGTCGTAGGTAGACACTTTTACGGTAGGGCGGGACGATTTCGACACCGGGTACGCTTCCTCGATACTAGCGTCAGAGTAGCAAGGAACAGTAAATGGCGCTGACTCTTCCGCGAACTTTTTCTCTAATCCGTTCATTTGTCTGTCGACGGCTTCTCTAACTTTCTGTTCAATAACAGTCTCAACCGTAGTCTCGAGTTTCAACTCTATAGTGCTGACACATTCTACAGTTTCAACTGCCGTCTTAAGTTTCGACTCAATAGTGCCGACGCGTTCTTCTATTTCATTAAATTTCTCACCCATGGTGATTTTCAACTGTTCCTGGCTCTCGCTAATTTTGCCAAGACCTGTTTTCAACTTCTTGGCGAGCTGATTCTGGCTTTCGCCAATTTCGCCAATTTTTACTTCTAATTGATCGGCGAGCAAATTCTAGCTTTCACTAATTTTTAATTCTAACTGGCTGGCGATCTGGTTCTGGCTTTCGCCGAGTTTTGCCATCGAATCTAACAACAATTGAAACTGTTCTTCCATTTTTCGGGTAACTCGCATTCACTTAAAATAATCCCGCTTCTCACACTAAAATTGTACCAAATCCGTGGTATGGAAAGATATTTTAAAAAGTGAATTTCAAATACAGAAATAAATATGCCAGCTACCGCAATTGAAAAACAGAGATTTTATAAACAGTTCTTTTACAACTTGCAACAGTAGACAAAATAATACTACAAATCTTCGCTGGAAGTCGACAAACTCCAGCACCTATATACTTTTCTTAACAAATAAGAATTCAAAGTTTTCCTTAATACAGTATAACACTTATTAATAAATAGCATACGACCTTATAAACTCTTACACCAATGTCCTCGTCTGAAGCCCGGCGAGAAAATATCTTGGTAATACTTGGTTCAAGAAGAAAAAGTCACCAGTTCCAATTCCTCAACCTATCGCCACAAAAAAATAACTCTTTTACTCAACTCTTATTCCATACTCTTATTCACCTAGGAAACAAAACCCGTGATGCCACACCGCTCAACCAAACCATTTTCCAACAATAGACCCCAGAGCAGGATTTATTTCTTACTCCATAGTAGACGCGTGGACGTGATAAACCATAGTTTTAATTCACGCGAACTCCAAAACATCGCATGCTGGCGATAACACGCCATGTTGTCCCCTAACTCGTAACAATATTTAATGGTTGCAGCTAACAACCAGGGACTGCTACTGACTCCAAACAGTACTCTTGTAAAACGGTAAGTTATGAGTGGCTGTGAATTTCTTTCCGGATTTTCAGGAAATAAAAACCTAAATGCATCTCTGTCTTATTCGTCCACTTCTATTTGTAGGAAAGCTTGGGGGATATCAGCAGTATAAGCAATAGGATTAAGACGAAAAACAGCAACAATGAAAAAATATCTGGATATAAATTTGGTTCGGTATACAAACAATCGTTCAAGGACATATATCCATGATCATGAGATGAGGCATCAAAAACGACGCGTAACTTACTGGTAGTTCTATCCTCTCGTATGACTTCTCTGTGAGGCAAATAAAACACAATTTGGCCTTTTCTGGGAAGTTCGTTTTCAAGTACTACTTCGATAAGATTTTGTTTTAAATAATCCTGTAAAACTGCTCGATATGAATAAAAGAGCTCTGGGTTATTACGTAATCATTTCATTAAATTCAAAAACCTTCTCTCTGCTACCTTTTTGTTATCAGCTAAAGAATGTGTTAAATCTTCTTTCCATGGAAGTTTAATGTTTTTACCTCATAGCATTATCAAAATATCCGAGATTTGAGTATCAGAACAATTTCCAAAGTTTTCAAGTTCCCAAAATTTTTTCAAATGATCAGAAATTAAACTTTCTTGTGCAAATACACTGAGAGCCATAGATGAGTCGCAGTTTGTATTTCCTTTTCCTTGGGAACACCAACCGAAAAGTGTATCAACTGCAACAAGATTCTTATTCAAGTGCTTTAGTTTTCCAGAAAGAATATTGTAATAATAGTCTGCTCCTATTAACAAACTTATACTTCCTTTATAATATATCCATAATCGTCAGCTAGTTGTAAGCCTTTTAAATGTTTTTCTATAACTGATTTTTTAATTATTGGAGGTGAAATATCGGAACCAGAAATAGCGTCTGTCACTAATGCTTCAATTTCTATTACTGAATCTGGTATATCTCTGTTTTTTAATTGAATCGGCAGTTTGATGAAGGGAACGAATCCAAAAACTGTTTTTGTGAGAAATTAAAAAAACTTAAAAACACTTTCTTATTTATTATTTTTTCTTCACTAAACTTTTATATAAGATTCTTTACATTAACCCGCTATTCCGGTGCCTTTCACAGTGAAGAAATTTAACTACTATGTTCTACTAGAAACTAAACTAAGGAGTGAGAAAAACTTCAAAACGAAAGTGATGCAAAGTTTAAATCATTTTTACATGTTTTATAATGAATTTAATATTTACATATTTACAAGAAGATGATAATAGGCTGGAAAGCCTCTAAAATTAACTAAATTCAAAAGAATAGACATATTATGGGATCTTAATCCCCTTCAAAGAAAACTACATTTTAAAACTGATTCAACACTCTAGCAACAACAAGAAAAAAGCGAATTCTAAATTCCAAACATTTCTGAGAATAAAATCAAAAACGATGGGCTTGTAGCGACATCTCTTGGTATAATATTTCTCTACACACTCCCCACCTGAACTCTGATAGGAGTTCATCTACTCAAATACAATCATAAACAAAAAATTCACATTTATAAAAAGCAAAATTTCTGATCAATCAGATTTTTCAAAAATACAGTACAAAAAAAAGAAAATAAACACTAGGTTAATACTTGAATTAAATTACATCAATATCAACAATACTTTTCAATATCTAGAGTATATAATAGGCATAAAGTTCTATCTAAAATAAAATAAGAAAGCGTTTAACAAATTAAAAATTAATAGGAATTATTGTTAAAATAAATGCAAATATAAAGAAAGTAAATTATTAAACAAATTCAAATAGTGAAGTTTGAAACTTCAAACTTAAAAGAATAATAACACTAGTCAACAGTGAAAATGTAACAAGAACAAGGTAAGTTGTTCTGTACTAAATCGACCACGCTGATCATGAAAACGACCATGAAAATCCTCGATTAGCTCCAGTTTTCGATATATGAGGGGGGGGGGCATATCAGTTAATGATAAGCATTTCTTTTGTGCCTTCCCAATATTGCCTTCGAAGTTCCGCGGATGGTAAAAAACATGACGTTATCAACTTTCAAAAACATGCTGGGTGTATTGTTGAGTGTAGTCTATTATAGCCTAAGTGGGGAGGGGAATGGAGTGGTGAAGCGTGTGGTGGCAGATGACCTTCATGCGTTGAGGCGCAGTTTCAGTCCAGTTTCCGTTCGTACCGGTTGCGTTCTTTGCATGTAAAAACATGATACAACAGTGCCATAATAGTGATTCATTTCAGTTTAAATTCGTGTGTGTGATTCAAAATGTCTCGCAAATGTGTAAACTCTGCTGATAAATTTTGCTATATTTGTGGACAGGTGACGTTAAAATCACAAAAGCGAACAATAACTCCAATGATTAAGAAGGCCTACAGCCTGTACTTTGGTTGTGTAATCGGAGACCAGGACAAGCCCTGGGCACCGCATATATGTTGCATTTCTTGTGTCGCTAGTCTTAGTTCCTGCTTGAAGCATAAAAGATCATCAATGGACTTTGCTATCCCTATGATCTGGAGAGAGCCATCAAACCACGTAAATGACTGTTATTTTTGTATGACAACTCCAGTCACACGTGGTATTTCAAAGAAGAAAAGGATATCCTTGACATATCCTAACATAACGTCGGCTATGCGACCAGTGCCTCACGGAGTCGGACTGCCTGTTCCAATCCCACCTGAGTCTTATACAGTAAGTGACGACAGCGATAGTGATTCTGGTGCTATTTCCACACCTTCAAAACAGAGTACACCGAAAGATCCTGATTTCTGGAGCAACGAGGAGTCAACACAGCAACATAAAATCACACAATGTGAGTTGAATGATCTAGTAAGAGATGTACAATTACCTAAAGTTAAAGCCGAACTGTTGGCGTCTAGACTGCAGCAGTGGAATTGTCTTGAGCAGACGGTAAATGTGACTGCGTTCCGTGACCGTCATACTCCCTTCCTTCAGTTTTTCAATAGTGAAAATAATTTGGTATTTTGTAGTAACATAGACGGTCTCATGGCAGCTATGAAAATTGACTACAAAATTGATGAATGGAGACTTTTTATCGATTAATCAAAGTTAAGTCTAAAAGCTGCCCTTCTGCATAATGCAAATTTGTTTCCATCTGTTCCGATTAGTTACGCAGCTTACATGAAAGAAACGTACGAGAACATGAAGCAGCTGTTATGCACAGTAAACTATGACAAGTTTAAGTGGCAAATTTTCGGTGATCTGAAAGTCATTGCCATATTACTTGGTCTGCAACAAGGTTATACCAAATTCTGTTGCTTTTTGTGTTTATGGGACAGCCATGCAAGTGCACATCACTACAGACAGAAGGATTGGCCTGTGCGTCAATCAGTTAAACCTGGAACACACAATGTTTTATATGAACCACTCGTCGAATCAAGCAAAATTATACTCCCTGCTCTTCATGTAAAACTGGGCTTTATGAAAAACTTCGTAAAAGCGATGGATAAGACTGGGGAAGCATTTTTGTATTTGTCTACAAAATTTCGACGTCTCAGTGAAGCCAAAATTAAAGAGGGGTTTTTCGTTGGTCCCTAGATGCGCAAACTGTTTAAGGATGAACATTTCAGTAATATTCTCAAAGGTGATGAGAAGTTTGCCTGGGATTCCTTTGTTCAAGTGTGCAAAAACTTCCTTGGAGAGCATAAGGCAGAAAACTATAAGGATCTTGTAGAAAATCTTCTGCAGTGCTACCATAGACTGGGGTGTAACATGTCATTAAAGTTACACTTCTTAAATTCACACTTGGACTTCTTCCCCGAAAACTGTGGTGCTGTTAGCGACGAACATGGCGAATGCTTCCACCAAGAAATTTCGTGCATGGAAGAAAGGTACCAGGGAAAGTGGAGTCAATCAATGTTAGCAGATTACTGCTGGACGCTCATCAGGGAATCACCAGCAACATAATTCAAAAGGCAGGCAAAGCGATTGGACCATCAGTGACCTTCCTCCGAGGGAGAATTACAAGGTAAATACATGCATAGGCTTTTAAGGGCAATTCTGAAAAGCTTCAATAACTAAAAAACGAGAGCTAAACTTGCATTTTCATTATCATTTCCGTGTTCAGCACCCTTGAAAACATAAAGATGAACTGTTTTCATCAATGTTACAGAAAAAAAGTTAAATTTTGTTGACTACTGTAATCTAAAGAACATTTCAAATTATTCAATTGAATAAAAAGGATATATAAAACCGTTAGAGTTCAATATAGTTCAAGAGGATATAAGTGTTGTGCAGTTCGTTTCAAAGTCCCATTTCCAGTTTTTAATTCATAAGATCGGACTTTACCGTCACGTCCAGGAACGGCTTTAATGATTTTGCCTAGTTTCCATAACAGTTTGCTTTTGCTATCTCCTTGAATCAGCACAACATCACCTAATTTTAGTTCGGGTTGAAAGTCAGGATTTTTTAAAGAATGGGCAGTTCTAAGGTGTAACAAATATTGCTGTTTCCATTTACTCCACAACTGTTTTAACAGCAATTCTTGATAGAGTTGTGGCAATTTCCCCCCCTCGAGGCGAGTAGGAACACCATTAAAATCGCCGCTAGCCGTGAGCCGATGCTAAAGAATGGCAGACCCCGCGGGTGGGAGAGGACCACAATGGGCACCTCTTCGGGACGCATTCCTGGGATGAAAAGAGGAGACAGTCTGGCGCCATATTTTGACAGTGGCCGACAATGACAGTTTACGCCCTGAAACAAGATCGCTAATGAGTCAACGGGCGATGAAGATGTAATAATCGGCATCGTTTTTTGCGCACGGCTAGACGCTCAGCCTATCCGGAGCGAGCTATAGAGAGGAGGCTAGAAAGAATTCCGCCAGGGATCAAGTTTTTAAAAGAAGCCGACGAGGGCTTGAAGACCAGTTTTTTGTGCGGAGAGTTTTTCCTTAGAGAGCTTAGGGGTGATACCTGATCTCCTAGCTCCACGCACTTTTAAGTGACTTGTTTTTTTGTGAGGCTCTGCCCTCTACGTGAGAAGACCCTTTTTCACCGAGAAAGGTCGGGGAAACCGATCGGAACTCGATCTCCCCAATTGTGTTATTTCAGAGAAGCTGCTAGCTTCCAGTGGACGAGTGCGGGCCCTTTTTTTCTGTGACCTGACCAGCGGTTCGTCACCTCGTTTTAGCGACAGTGTGCTCCATCCTTGAGAGACAATCCACGTTTTCTACTCCAACTTCTATGGACTGCTTTGTATATATATTATTCGAGATCGCGGCCTAACCGTGTTTATTAAATAAAACTGAAATCCTCATGATCTTAAAAGTCTCTATTTTAGTAAGCTGTCTACCTTGCACGTAACCTGTGACGCTACCTAAGTGTCTGCTTTTGACACAAATCGCAGGAATACGTTACAGCGTTTTCTTTTTAAGAGAGTCTTTCTTGTTGTTTCTCTACCGTTGATTTCAGCGAAAGTCAAAGGGTACTTAGGATCAGTTTGTCCAAAGTTCAGGAAACGCATTGAAGTCAAGGGTTGTGGCTCATCATTTTCATTATAAACGTAACTCAAAGGTCGTGAATTAAGAACACTTTCTACCTCGACGAGTAGAGTAGACAGTTCTTCGAAGGTCAACAACGCTTTTCCTACAACTTTTCTCAAACAGTTTTTGACGGATCTTACGAGTCTTTCATAGAACCCTCCCCACCATGCGGCTCGTTCGATGATAAACTTCCACTGAGTTCTCTCTTTGGCAATGAAATTTTTAAACACACCATCTTATAAAATTCTAGAAAAGTTTTCAACTTCTTTTTTAGCCTTCTTGAAGGTTTTTGCGTTATCAGAATAAATGATTTTACAGTTTCCCCTTCTACTCAAAAATCTGCGAAATGCAAGTAAGAATGATTCTGTCGACATGTTTGAAACTAGTTCCAGGTGTATAGCTCGGGTTACAGCACATGTGAATAATGTGATGTATGATTTTTGAGTATCCTTTGAATTCTTTACGTAAACCGGTCCAGCAAAATCAACCCCACAAACAGCAAATGGAGGTGATTCAAGGATTCTGTCTTTAGGTAAGGGCGTTGTCATCTGGTCTGCAGGTTTGGCTGAATATTTTTGACAAATTAAACAACTTTTTATAGTCCTTTTGACTAACTGACGTCCTTTCAGGACCCAGAAGCGAGATCTAACTTTAGCCAAAGTTGCAGCAGTCCCTCCATGCATTATCTTCTCGTGTTGTTTACGTACAACTAAATAGGTCAATATAGAATTTTTAGGTAGAATTATTGGATGCTTATTATCTAGTGTAAAGTAAGAAAATTCTAATCTTCCTCCTAATCTCATGATTCCCTTTTCATCAATATATGGGACAAAATTGTACAGAGCGGAATTCTTGACAGTCGGTTTACCTTCTTTTAAGGATTTATATTCTTCGGCAAAAACTTTTTTTTGTTCAGACCGAATCCAGAAATTTTCAGCTTCTAGTAGTTCTTCTGTTTTTAGAGTTCCCTCAACACTGCTACATTTTCTCAATTTTGAAACGAAGCGTTTTATCCAAGCGGTGACCCTCAACAGTTTCTCTAAATTACTATATTTTGATAAGCCAAAGAGGTCATCAATATTTTCGGTAGTACATTCAAGCTGATGTACATCAGTAGATTTTTTTCCGACATTCAAGTTTGGCTTCGTCAATTGTGTCTGTAAGGTCTAATTTTGGCCAAAGATCATGAGAGAGCTGAAGCCACCGTGGACCTTGGGTCCAAATGGGTTCATTCGTTAATTTAGATATTTTTGATCCCCGAGATACGAGATCTGCAGGATTGTCCACGCCTGGACAGTAATGCCAATTTAGAGGCGAGGTCAATTTTTGAATTTCCTCGACACGATTCTTTACGAAGGGTATAAAAGTTTCGGGTTGTTTTCTGATCCAAAAATAAACAATGAGGAATTTGCACGTTTTTTATTTTACATTTATGATATAGAAAATAGAAAAATATGATCGAAAGCATCTTTTTTTTTTAGTTTTAGAACTCTAAAAGTTAACATAATTTGTTTTTAAACGCGCACTATTTACTTTGTCTCAAAAACGCTACTTTTCCTACGCGGATACATGTGACGTCACAATGCACTATGGCGAATTTGTTTACTTCGGTGTTTGGATTGTGTTGCGTAGTTTGAGTTTGATATCTAGTGTTTTTCTTTATTTTTAAGATGTCAAAGTGTGTTACAGAAAATTTTAAATATTGTTTAGTACCTTGCTGCACAAGCACAACGGTAAATACACCTGGAAAGCTTTTTTTTAGTGTTCCAACAGATAATGTCAAAAGGAAATCATGGACAGTTGCAATGAAACGCGACGAAAAAAAAAATCCTCATTCAATAATTTTTTAATTTAGCTATAATTGTGAGTTTTAATGTGATACAAATGATTTGCCAAATCATTGCAGCAAATATGAATTTAAAATACAAGTTTTGACATTTTCCACTTAAATAAATATTTAAATATATTTGTAAACACAACGAGTTTTGTTATGAGTTATATTCTCCAGATGGTGAATTCCACCTAACATGAAACCATTACGAAAGAAAATCATTTTAAACAAATTATTAAGTGTTATATATCATTGGAAAGCTTATGACCTCTAGAACTAGAACGTACTATTGCTTTTTCCTTATATTAAGTTTCTTTTGTAGGGGATGTAATGGGAAAATATCTATTTGTAAGTTTTTTTAGCAAGTAAAATTATCATTTTTATACCTTATTACTTACGTAAATTATGCCACTGAATTTAATTGGAGTAAATTTAATATTAATGTAAAAACTATAAAAGTAAAATAAATGCATGTTTGTGACTGTTTTGAATATAAATAGCCTAGTTAAGGGTACAGTTGCAGCATCATGTATTATATGTAACATCTGTTACAAATAGTTTTAATATTTTTTATTACAGAAAAAAATGACTGATTTTTTATGTCAAGATCCTGATAAATTACAGGCATGTCTTGTGATGTTATTTTTAAAATTTTTGAACAAATTGACATAATAGATTCACAGATTTTTTTATCTTATGATGCTATAGTACAAATGATGTTCCATTTTATGTAGCATCCGTTACATTAAAGATTTTTTTTTCAGCTTAAATACACCAGAAATAAATTTTGAAACCTGTCAAGTTTATCTTTAGTTTTTATCAGGAATTGGTTTTATCAGGAAAAAATAATACTCTCCTATTTTGAAGCATTAATATGCATCTCATAATCTTTTTATTATTTATTTTGTGTGTGAATGTTTCGTCCGTTACAATGGAATTCACCAGATGCTGGGTTGGGGGTAGGTGATGAAATTTTAAAATAAATACAATTTGTGTGCAAAATGTGACAAAAGCATAAAATATATTAATTATTTTATAAGTTTATTTTTAATTAATCTTTTTACACTAGTTTTGGGTGCTAGTTTTTTACATAAAATGTATAAAGTATTGTATTAAAAAGATTTTTTTATAACTGCTGAAGTATTTCTAATTATTTATAAATTACTTAAAGCGGGGAAAGCTAACCATGGATGGTCTATTGTATCTACCCCAAACACACTATCATTAAAACTTTTAGATAAAATTAAATATAATACATAAAGGAACTCATCCAAAGATGCTGCACAATCATTGCATTGGACGGAAAGGACATTTTCTTCCTTTTCATTCAACTTGAGTTCCACACTGTAAGTCTTTTTTGTGACATTGTGTTCTGGTGTCACCCTTGCATTGACTGTACAGATGTCTCCATCCCTTTTTACCTGAACATATCCTACAGCATTATCTCCATAGCCTTATCGTCCAAATCTAAGTAAAAGTAACTTTCTAAGTACTAAAGCATTAATTTAAAAATGTGTTTTTAAAACACAAAATTATGGAGTTAGAGGATTGTTTAAAATTATTTTGAGTAGTAAACATTTGTTTCTTTGCACCACTTAGTATGTGATTAGTCAAAAGTTTAATTATCATGCATAGTTCAGATTTATTAAAATTCCTTTACCATTTAAAATACACATATTTCTATGATATGAATGCAGAACACTGAACACATTCGTAAATTTGGTAGTGTTTTTAATTTCTGTCAATTTTTTAATACACAATTAAAAATACTAAATATCCTATAACAGACACTACTTGTAATGTTGCAGAGCTAATTAATTCTACAAAATTAAACATGTACTATGAATGAATAATAATAGAAGCTGTTTATTAAACTTTTAGAGTACGATATTAATTTAATAATACGCATAAACAATGTGTAACTTTAAAGTTTGTGTAAAGTACAACGCACGTCAGCGTTCTACAATCTACATTACATAACTAGAATAAAAAATGCAAACAAATATATACATCCCTCTGAACTTTAAATCCTCGTATTTCTGCTCCCATAAAACTTGGATTATTTCCCAAAAAGGAAAACACTGCAAATGAATCCATTTTAGGCAGGTTGTCAGATTGCCCTTTTGCAAAACCGGGTAATAACGCCATGGTAAACAAAACAGAAATAAAACTAAGAATAAAGACGACGATAGAATATAATTTAAAAAAAAGGGGGAATAAACAATAGCCACAAACTAAAATTAGAAAAATTAAACCAAATTAGAAAAAAAATATGATTTTAAAATGTTAGTTTAAGAGGAGGAAACGTAGAATCTCGCGCTAGACAAATGTAAACATTGAAGCATGGTGCATAGTGACGTCAGAACCAATCACGTAGCGTTTTGAGGTCGCATGATTTTTCAACACTTTTTGCTTATTTTAAATTTAAAATTCTTATTATTTAGATCTATATATAACATTGATGTTTTCGAACAATTTGATAACCAATCTGTTAATAAAAAATAGAAATGAGCATTTTCCCCACATGTGCAAATTCCTCATTGTCGAGTCTGTCCAAAAAAGGCAAGGTATATTTAACTTTATCGATTTTAAAATATTGTTTCTTAACTTTGCTGACATTAATGCTCCCATCAACTCCAATTTAGGCAAAGTGAGAGCTTTTAGTGGAGCTACCTATTTTTAGAAGCAACGAAGGCAGTTTTAATTTCATTATTGTTTGTTGTGAAACGTAAGTAGGCAACTGTACCATAGGCTTTCGTGCTTGCGTCTGAGAAACAATGTAATTCCATATTTTGGACATTAAAGTTCGAGAATTTGAAAAAGTAATGACGAGGGATAGAAAATCCGGCCATTTGAGGAATCTCCTCACACCAATTTCTCCATTGGGAGGTCAAATCTTCTGGTAGTGGTTCATCCCAATCTATACGCGATGACCAGATCCTTTGTATCAAACACTTTATTCTAACAGTGAAGGGTCCTAAAATTCCTAGAGGGTCGAAAATCCGACCTAACACCTGTAGGATAAATCTTTTTGTTTCTATAGGTTTAGACAAAAATGACAATAAATTTCGAACATCAAAATACAACAGATCGTTAGAATTATCCCACGCCATACCTAAGACTTTAAATGGGAGATTTTCTTTATCAAAAGTTTCGGGATCTTTATCTGAAACGATACCTTCCTTTATCCACAGTTCATGCAATTATTTCGAGTTAGTACGAAACTTATGCAAATGCATACTAGTTTCTTTGAAAATTTTGATCGATTCGAGAGTCGTAGTTAAAGTTTCTCTGACTGTCAGGTGACTTCCGATTGCGTATCTACGTAAATATTGTCATCTAGAAGGTCCACAGTTGTAGGATAGACTTCTCTATATTCTTCAGGTGATATCTAATAGTCGCTGCCAACACAAACGGAGAACAGTTCATCCCAAATAACACTCGAGTAAATCTATATATATTACGGGGGATGGTTTCATCAGAGGGAAATTCGGAGAATAAAAATCTAGTTACATCTCGGTCCCTTTAATCTATGAGAATTTGAAAAAAGGCCTGTCTGATGTCTGCAGTGAATGCAATAGGATTATATCTAAACCTTAATAGGATGTCGAATATCTCAGGGTATAAATTAGGTCCAACATGAAGACAGTCATTTAAAGAATTCGAGCCTGGGGGATGCGATGATGCATCAAAAACGATGCGTAATTTGCTCATGGTTCGATCCTCGCGTATTACTTTCCTATGTGGCAAGTAAAATGTAACGTTTTCTTCACCTTGAACATCTGTTACTCGTTCTATGATATTTTGAATTAAGTAATCTTGTATTACATTTTGATATTCAAAAAATAGATCTGGATTTCTTTTAAACCGTTTTCTAAGTCGATCGAACCTTTGTTCCGCGATTTCCCAATTATCATTCAAATCTGAAGTGTCATGTTTCCAAGGCAATCTAACTTTGTAGCGAGAATTTGCGTATGTTATATTGGATTCGAAATGTTTAAGTGCTTCATTTTCGGTTGTATCTAAATTTTCTTTTTCACTAATAAGTCCTGAATTTTCTAGACTCCAAAATTTTGTTATTTGTTTAGAAATTAAATCTTCCCCTACAAGAACATTGAATGATAAAGAGACTTCATTCTGACTCTCCCTTCCTTATAAACACCAACCGAAAATAGTCTCTACTACGACAAGATTTTTATTCAAACGTTTAATGTGTCCCATGACAATATCATAATAATAGTCTGCTCCGATTAAAATGCCAATAGATTCTTCACTATCGAGCGAATCTGCGAGTATCAAATTCTTTAGATGTCGAATTTGTCTAATTCCTTCTAATCTAGGAGTCGGAACGTTTGAGCCTGAAATTTGATCCGTTACTAATAATTCAACTTCTATTCTAGAGTCAAAAGAACTTTTATGTTCCAAACTCAATTTAACCACGTCATAATTTCTTTGAAGAGGGGTGGTGTTCCCAAAGGTGTAAACAGTTAATTTTTCTTTCCTAGATACTTCGAGATTTAATTTGTTAGCTAATTCGCGAGTGACAAAACTTTTCATGGACCCCGCATCAAGAAGGAGTCTGGCAAACATTTTTTATTTTCCTGCTTCAATTTTTATCGTGCAGGTCTGCAGAAGTATCACATTGTTAACATGCGAAACGGCGGAAACAATTTTTTCACTTCGTGGTTCAACTTGTGTTTCAATTTTTGAAATTGAAGAAACTTCACATTTATCAGATTCCGAATTTTTGACTGCCGTGTTTGATTTTAAACATATACCTTCATACTGCTTGCCCCCACAGATCCTACAAGCCTTTGTTTGTCGATAGGGGCAAAATGCAATTTTATGTTTCAAAGACGTGCACAAAAAACATCTATTGCTCTGTTTTAAAATGTCTCTTTTTTCATTTACTGTAAACACTCCGCAGTTTTCCGATAAGTGTTCCTGAGAACAAAGAATACACTTCCGGTTTGGTAATGTCGTCGCAATAAATTCATGTGTGGTAACCGACGGTTTTTGGTTTGAATATTTGTTAAAGTCTTTTCTTTTAACATTAGAATTCCACGTATACTTTGAGTCAAATTTGTTATATGTATTCTTGGATTCCGGAAGTTTTTTGATTTGTGAGAAAGCGACAAACAGGAGATTTTTTCCCGGGATTCTATCTCAGTCCGTAAAAATTTGAGAAAATTGTCTAAATCAAAAGTTGGACTATCTGTATTAGTACGATGGAACTCCAAAGCAATATCGTTGGGAAAGATTTTCATCAAAACCGGAATTAACATGTTAGAATAGGATTCTGGTTTTACATCGAGAGAGGAAAGACTTCTAATTTGAACATTTTTTTGTGTCATATAATTTTCTTAATTTTGTTACATCATTCGAGTTTTGTACAGGGTTTAAATTCAAGAGATTTGACATGTGCATATTTATTATCAAAAGGGTTTGGCCAAATCTTTTCTTAAGAATCTCTACAGAAAGGGAATTTCAATTGGATTCTGAAATCGAAAATCCATCAATAGAACTTGCTGCATTTCCACCTAAATACGATTTTAAATAGTTGAACTTCTCTACTTTTGAAAGCGTTGAATTTTCGTGAATTGTAATTTTAAATGAATTCCAAAAGTTGCTCCATTCGTTACAATCGCCATAAAACTTTTGTATTGACATTTTGGGTAATTTAACATTACTTTCAAATTCTTTTTCTTTTTTACTTCCGATTTCTGAATGCGAGTCGCTAGAAATATTTTTAGAAATATTTAAGTTCAATTTTTGAGATTCGACGCTCTTGAAATAACGTTTGATTTTTGATTTCGTTATTATTATTTTATCACTATATTCCATGGAAGTTTCAATATCTAATTCTAATTTACTATCCTCACCTTTAATCAAACTTTGGATGTTTTCATCTAACTCCCGAATTTCTATTTCTTTTGAATTTAACAGTTCAAAACAATCGTCCAATTCTACTCTATTTTGATCTTCAATCAATTTATCAACATTTTAAACAATATTCGTGATTGAAGAATGTAAAGTAGCTCTTTTTTTGTTTAATGCTTTGGTATCCATAATAAAATAAAGTATTAAAAAAACTTTGGCAGTTTTCGAATAAAATGCTATCCAATTGCTTGAAATATTCACGAACTCACGAACGGTTACTACATATTTTTACTCTATACGAAACTATTAGGTTACTTCCCGAAACCGATGCACCATGAAGAAATTTAACTACCATGTTCTACTAGAAACTAAACTAAGGAGTGAGAAAAACTTCAAAACGAAAGTGATGCAAAGTTTAAATCATTTTTGCATGTTTTTTAATGAATTTAATATTTACATATTTACAAGAAAATGATAATAGGCTGGAAAGCCTCTAAAATTAACTAAATTCAAAAGAATAGACATATTATGGAATCTTAATCCCCTTCAAAGAAAACTACATTTTAAAACTGATTCAACACTCTAGCAACAACAAGAAAAAAGCGAATTCTAAATTCCATACGTTTCTGAGAATAAAATCAAAAACGATGGGCTTGTAGCGCCATCTCTTGGTATAATATTTCTCTACAACAGCTTACAAAGAGCGTCTACATGTAAATAACAGTATGGAGCAAAAAAGAAAACGAATTTCAACTTTTTGGAGCTTGTTCCCTTCTTCAAACTGCAGGTTCAGTTTGACTTTTACAACATCGAATGTTTTCTCGATAGGAGTTTTGTGTCCAAAGGTAAATATTGAAAGGGATTTCTTTCCAATAACCGGCAAGGCCAATTTATCTGAAATATCCTTAGCTATAAAAGATTTCATGCTGCCGTTAACCAAAAGCAGACGAATGGGAACTAAGTCTTTTTGGGATTCAATTTCTACACTACAGGTCTGCAGCACAATTTTATTAGTAGCAAAATCAGAAACCGTAGCAAGAACTTGAGAATATGTGCTAACTTTATTTTCTTTTCGTTGCTTAAGTTTATTTTCAGCCATTTAACAAATAGCGCGACTACGTCTACCCTTGCATTCTGAACACAATTCTCGTTTCTTACAATCTTTAATTCGATGCTTAAATCCAAGACCCAAAAAACATCGTCCAAATTTAAGAATTTGTTTCTTTTCTTCAACATTGAAAGATTCACATAATTCAGAATTGTGATCATTTTTGCAGAAAATACATTCCTTATCTACACCACTGTTGTCAGATTGTCTGTTAGAATGTACAGAAGTAACAAATTCATGAGCTGAACTCGAAACTCTTGGTTCACTTTTAAATTGCCTAAAACTGGGAACTTTTGATATGGGGTGAGAGTGTACGTGTTTGTAGCGAGAGGAAACCGAATGTTCTTGTAGTATTAGTTTATCTGGCGAAAATGAAAGGCAAGATGTTCTTTCACGAGACTGTAATTCTTTTTAAATAAATTCTAATGGTTTATTGACATCAGACAAAGCAAAATCTTCTGTGTTATTACAATTATATTCCAAAACGATATCATTAGGAATTATCTTCATTAAAACCGAAATAAGCATACTGCTACAACTTTCTAGCTTAATATCAAGTGCTGAAAGGCTTCGAACTTGAGATTCAATATCATACAATTTCCTCAATTTTGCAAAATCACCCGAATATCGTATAGGTTTAAGATTCAAAAGTTTATTTATGTGTCGTTAATAATGAGGTCCTGTCTTTCGAACCTTTTATTTAAAATATCTATAGCTGAACCGTAATTTTCTTCTGATATATTAAACCCCACAATTGCTTTTGCGGCAGTTCTGCATAAATAAGACTTTAGTAGTTAAACTTATCAATTTTCGAAAGAGCTGCATTTTCATGAATGGCTGCTGTCGCAGACTCCATGGTTTACCATGGTTTTCACTCGTTGTTTGATTTACCTTTGTTGACTCCTGCCACATTTCGCGAGATAACTTTTTGATGTTTGGCAACACGTAATTAAATTTTAAGTTTTATTCTTTTCTTTTAATTATTCTTATGTTAAGATACGGCGCCTGTTGGTGATATATTTTTCGGTCCCGTTTTTTACGGCGGGAAGTATGTAACTTTGGTCTAAATTAATATATATATATAAAGTTCTGTGTGTGTCATTAGTAATCTGAATTAAACTAATATTTCTCGATATTATATGAGTACCTAAAGAATAACATCACAGGATCTGTTTCATTTTAAAGGAGCTCCCCCGGGACAATGGAGGTAGGAATTTTGCTTACCCTATAAGTTCGGTGTCACTTCCAAATATTTAATTTGAAAGTTGGGCGGAGTGACAACATTTTTTGGCATCCCTGCCGGGATGAGAGCTCTTTGAGATAGATATATAAGAAAGAAGAGATTTGTATAGATTTGGTTTAGAACTGAAGCTTGATATTAAAAAAAATAGTGTGACACACATAACCATTAATATGGCTGACGACGTTTTGACTAAGTTAAAAAAGAAACGTACTAGTATTAGATCATCAGTCGCTAAGAATATTAAAAGTATTGAAACTGAAGTTAATAATTCTGAAGTTTCTATAGACGTCTTAGAAGAACTTTTAGAACGTATAAGAATTTATTCTGATGAACTAAAAGCTATAAATATAGAAATAGAATCTGCTGTAGATCTCAAGGATTTAGATAATGAATTAAAAAGCGCGACAGATTACCAAGATAAGATAATAACATGGACATTTCGCGCAAAAAAGAAAATACGTGAGTTGTCAAAAAGTAATTCAATGGAAATTTCTACATCAAGTTCGTCTGAACTAAGAAACAACACTTTTGTAACGGAAAGGGCTAGTGTTAAATTACCGAAGCTTAGTATTAATCATTTTTATGGAGAGAAGAATCAGTGGCTCACGTTTTGGAATACTTATGAGACCGCGATACATAAAAATGAATCATTAGATAAAATTACTAAGTTTAGTTATTTAAGAACCTATTTAAAAGGATCCGCACTTGAATCAATCGAAGTTCTGGCAATAACACCAGCAAATTATGATACTGCCATAGATATTCTGTCATCTCGATTTGGAAAAAAGAATATCTTAATAAATACTCATTTAAACAATTTATTACAAATTCCACCATTGAAAAATGCAAGAGATCCTATATCATTTAGGAAATTTTTCGATCAAGTCCAAACTGAAATTAGAAGTCTCGAATTAATTCTGATACGTATGGGAACCTTTTAACGCCTATGTTAATAAAATTATTACCTCCACATTTAATTTTTGAGTTTAATAAAGAAATTGGAGAATCCGATTATGATTTAAAGCAGATGATTGAGTTTTTATCTCAGCAACTGAACGCAACGGAAAGGTCCCATGTAAATTACCACATCGAGAGCAAAGCAAACAGGAGTTGGCGACGAGACTATGAGTCGCACAAACCGAAATTTTTGGCGGAAGAAAATAAAAAAATAAATAGAACAGTACTTACCGCGACCGATCTACTAACCGTTGAAAAGAATGTTGCTATCCGTGCATATTTTGTAATGAATCTTCACATGAATCGTCGAAATGCAAATTTGTTTTTTCACTGCCTTTGCAAAAAAGAAAAGATATTTTAATGGAAAAGGGTTATTGTTTTCGTTGCATAAGGCACGCTAATCATTTGTCGAAAACGTGTAGAGCCCAAATAACTTGTAAATTTTGTTCAAAACACCATTCTGACATTTTATGTTATGCAAATGAAAATAAAATGGCTAAAAGTGAACCTTTAAATAGTAATATGCTTAATGGTGATATTGATGATAGCGTACTTGCTAATAAATCATTTTAGAAGCAAGTGTTTTTGCAGACCTTAGTTGTGTGCGTAAGTGTAAATGGTTTAGATTATTACGTTAGAATATTACTCGACAGTGGATCTGTAAAATCTTATATCAGTAAATTCCTGGCAGTAAGTAGCTTTAAAATTAGGATGTTTAGGAGAAGAAACTGTTGTTCATGGTCTATTTGGCGGAATTGAGAAAAAGGAAGATCCCAGAAATATTGCGTGAATATAAGTAATATTGATAAGAGTTTCTCGAGAGAGTTAGATGTTATGGATCAAGAAATAATTTGTTTTGCGATACCCAAAATCAGTAATTCTGGGAATATCAATAAAATTAAACAATCTGGCATTTTAGTAAGTGATATTTCTATTTGCGAAAATACTTGCATGTATGAAAGAGATCCAAACGAAATACATATATTAGTTGGCTCTGACTTTGCAGGAAGATTGTTCAACGGTAAAATCAAGCAAATATCTGAGGGACTGGTTGCCATGCATACTCGTTTAGGCTGGACGCTGATGGGAGATTCTGGAGGAAAAACTAGATGCTGTGAGACTCTGCTCTCTCTACATATTAGTGATTTGAATATCCCAGAATTATGGCAGTTAGATACAATAGGTATTCGAGATTCTGGGGAAAATCAGTCTAAAAAGGAATTAGAAGAGGCAGCGAAATTACATTTTCTCCAAAATGTTAAAAGAGATCACGAAGGTCGTTACGTGATAAATTTACCGTGGATAAAAGATCACCCTCCTCTTACTAGCTGCAGAAAGATAGCAGAAAAAAGACTTGTGAATTGCGTCAAATCATTAAAAAGGATCCGAAAATTACGCGACTACGAAGAAGTGTTTAATGAGTGGGTGAAAGAAGATATAATTGAAAAAGTTGAATCCTGTCTAGAAATAGCCGAAGAACATTATTTACCACACAGACCGGTATTTAAGGAAAACTTAACCACTAAGGTTCGCCCAGTTTTTGATGGATCTGCGAAGGAAAAAAATTCTCCATCGATCAACGAATGTTTGGAAAAAGGCCCGAATCTCATTGAGCTTATACCCTCTATAATAAATAGGTTTCGATACGGTAGATTTGGGGTAATTGCGGATATAAAGAAAGCTTTCCTGCAGATTGGGCTACAAGAACGTGACAGACCATTTTTAAGATTTCTTTGGAACGAAGAGGGAAAAAACGAAAACCTGACTGTTTATCAACACAAAAGAGTAGTATTCGGGATATCATCTAGCCCATTTATTTTAGGGGCCACTTTAGAATTCCACTTAAAGAATGTTCCAAACCATTATTGGGAAACTGCACATACTCTCTTAAAGTCATTTTATGTAGATAATTTGGTATGCAGTGTTAACAGCAAAGAAGAACTGAATAAATTGATTGCTGAATCGCAAGCTATTTTGAGTGAGGGCAAATTCGAACTCCGAGGGTGGGAGCACACTCCGACTTCCTCCGAGCAAGTTAAGGTCAACCAAAAGACTGTTTCTGTGTTAGGATTGAATTGGATACTGAATGAAGATTCTCTAGCCATCGATCTGAAACCTTTTTCCGATGAAGAAACAGTGGTAACTAAGAGGAAAATTCTTTCAGCTGTCCATCGAGTTTTCGACCCGATAGGCTTTACCTGTCCCGTAACGTTGCAGCCTAAAATACTTTTGCAAGAATGTTGGAAGAACAAAGTTACGTGGGATGCAGAACTCCCTATGTCAACGAAGAAAAAGTTCGAGCGATGGAAAAACGAGTTGATAAATTTGCCGAAACTCAGAATACCAAGATATCTTTTAACAGACTTTCAACAAGAAGCTGACCTGTCCTTGCACATCTTTTGCGATGCTAGTAAATTAGCATACACAACCTGTGTTTTCTTGAGATGTCAAACAGATAAAGGCACAACATGCCAGCTAATTCAAGCTAGAAGCCGAGTAGCTCCACTAAAACAGATATCTATCCCTAGATTGGAGCTTTTAGCGTGTTCAATTGGAGCTTTTAGCGTGTTCAATTGGAGCTAGATTAGTTGACACTGTTAAAACCGATATGAATCTTGAGGATGTACCTACGACATACTGGACAGATTCTATGAACGCGTTGTGTTGGATAACAAAAAATGACAACTGGGCCACATTTGTTTATAATCGAGCTCGAGAAAGCAGAAAGTTATCTAAATCGGAAGATTGGCGACATATTGCCGGACCCCTGAATCCAGCAGACCTTCCATCCAAGGGATGTAGTACAGAAGAACTGTTGAAATCTCGTTGGTGGGAGGGACCTAGTTGGTTGGCATTACCCCCTAAAGAATGGCCAGTATCTGAAGTTCTGAACTCTGAAGTTGTTAATTCTGAAAAGAGGAAGACTGTTACTTCTGCCATGAATTCAGAAATAAATAAATTTAAATTCTTCGAGGATATATTATCCTTTGGTAAAATTACAAGAATCATGGCCTATGTTCTACGATTTTCTGGAAATTTAAAGATAGGTCAAAACGACCGAAACAAAGGAAAACTGGAAGTTGCCGAACTCGAAGAAGCAGAAAAGTTAATTTTGAAAGAAATACAACTAGAAAGTTTCAATAAAGAGAAACAGCTGAATTTGCATGTTATAAAAGACGATGAAGGATTGTTAAGAGTTGAAACTAGAGTTGCTTCAAGAAAAGATTTACAAACATTCAGATTTCCGATATTACTGCCAAGTAAACATCAATTAGTGAAAAAGTTAATTATGGAAAAGCACATAGAACTTGAGCATGCTGGTACACAAACATTAATGTCGAATCTCAGAGAGCATTACTGGATTATCAAGAGTAGAAAAACAATTCGTCAGGTAATTAGAAGCTGTATAAAATGTAAGAGGTTTTCGGTTCGCCCATTAGAAACTGTCAGTGTTCCTCTTCCAGAAGATCGTGTGAGAGATGCAGCAATCTTTAAAGTCAGTGGAGTTGACCTATGTGGTCCACTATTCTTGAAGGAAGACAAGAAATGTTGGATAGTTCTCTTTACATGTGCGATCTATCGAGCTATTCATCTGGAGATGGTGTCTTCTTTGTCGACTGACAGTTTTATCTTAGCTATACGCCGATTCATCGCAAGAAGAGGTCGTCCAACTGCAATTTATTCGGACAATGGAAAAAATTTTATTGGCACCTACAACGCACTAAAAGCCATTGATTGGAATAAAATTGAAGAATTCGCAATTAAGAAGAAAATTCAGTGGAAATTCAGCCCTCCATCTGCTCCTTGGTGGGGAGGGTTTTGGGAGAGATTAGTAGGAATGTTGAAGAACGTTCTCGGAAAAGTACTCGGAAAAGCATGTTTAAATGAAGAGGAATTAGTCACTATATTATGCGATGCAGAAAGCCTGATTAACTCCAGACCTCTCACTTATTTATCAGAGAATCCTGTAGATTTAGTAGCACTTTCTCCGGCAATGTTCCTTCAAGAAATTAAAGAAATTGGTGTACCTGACTTTGATATAATTGATTCTAAGAAGTTAGAAAAAAGATTTATTTATAGAATGAAGATTCGCCAAGATCTAAGAAAAAGATTTAGAAACGAATATTTAGGTTTGTTGAAAGATTATTCAAAAGTTCGCAAGGAATCATCGATTAAAGAAGGAGATGTCGTGTTAGTTGGTGATAAGGATGTAAAGAGATTTAATTGGCCTTTGGCTAAGGTTGTAAAGACTTATCCAGGTAAAGACGGAAGAATTCGTGTGGTGGAAGTAAAGACTCATTTTGGCACCTTCATGAGACCTATCCAAAGACTTTATCCGTTAGAAGTCAACATATCTGATACATGTAACATTCGCGCAATTCCTCATTATCGATATGGACGAACTTTAAAATTTCCTCAGAGACTCGATTTTTAAGACTTTTTAGCGAGTCAATTGTTTGAATTTTTTTATTGATATTAAAAGACTCAAAGGTGGGAGAATGTCGCAGACTCCATGGTTTACCATGGTTTTCACTCGTTGTTTGATTTACCTTTGTTGACTCCTGCCACATTTCGCGAGATAACTTTTTGATGTTTGGCAACACGTAATTAAATTTTAAGTTTTATTCTTTTCTTTTAATTATTCTTATGTTAAGATACGGCGCCTGTTGGTGATATATTTTTCGGTCCCGTTTTTTACGGCGGGAAGTATGTAACTTTGGTCTAAATTAATATATATATATATAAAGTTCTGTGTGTGTCATTAGTAATCTGAATTAAACTAATATTTCTCGATATTATATGAGTACCTAAAGAACAACATAACAGGATCTGTTTCATTTTAAAGGAGCTCCCCCGGGACAATGGAGGTAGGAATTTTGCTTACCCTATAAGTTCGGTGTCACTTCCAAATATTTAATTTGAAAGTTGGGCGGAGTGACAACAGCTGCTTTAAAACTATTCCAAAAATTCATCCACTGACTGAATTCACCGTAAAATTTTCAATATTTAATTTGGGAAGTCTAATTTGGTGGGTTTTAATTATTTGGCTATTTTCAACGAAATTAACACTTGAGCTTGCTTTAGAAGAGTATCCCAATTTAACTTTTGAATCAACATTATTTATGTCATGTCATCATCGAGTAGTACATTTATGTAAGTGGCAACAGCTAGATCCAGATCGTAGTTGAATATATAATGGCGGCCAATAAAGTTTGTGTTCTATTGCAATCGTGCCCTGTCTTCATTTACTTGCTTACCAGTAACTTCCTTTATGTGCTAGGAACGTTACATGGTGTCAGAAGATATATTTGATAATATAGTTGATATCTATTGATAAAATTTCTTTGGAACGAAGAAAATGCCGGTTGATTCAGATGCTGTGAATACTCACCTTCCCCGCGAATTACAAGTTATGGAGAATGGAATGGCTATTAAATGGAAGCTATGGAAACAGACATTTGGATTTTATGCGACAGCTACACAGCTATCAACTAAATCGCCAGAGGTACAAGCCGCTGCATTTATGTCTGCCATAGGACCGGAAGCAACAGTTATCTATAATACATTTGATCTGAGTGACGTTGACAGAAATGACTTGGTGAAAATAAAGGAAAGGTTTGATAATTTTTTCTCACCTAAACCTAATGAAACGTACACTCGCTACTTATTCTTCAACTTAATGCAAGGTAAGCAAGAAACTTTTGAATCATATTTCACAAAGTGGAAAACTAAAATTGTTGATTGTTCTTTTGGAACTTTACAAGATAGTTTGCTACGGGATCAGATTGTTAGAGGAATTAATTCTGATAAAGTCCGTGAATTATTATTGGCAGAAAGAGAACTTACCCTTAAAAAAACTATTGATATTTGCAGAGCTAGTGAACAAGCCACTACGCAATTAAAAGAAATGAATAATGTAACGGTTAAGAATGAGAAGGAAATTCTTGCTTTAGTTAACTCAAAATCAAAACAGCAGAACTATTATTCTAAATCAAAAATTGATTATAAGAAGTACAATAAATTATGTTGGCGTTGTGGTTTGGCGCATGAATTTAAAAATTGTTCTGCTTTTAACGTTATCTGCAAAAGTTGTTTTAAAAAAGGGCAATATGCTCGTCAGTGTAAAGCAAAATGGAAACAAGGGAAATCAAGTAATTATTCTAATAGTAGAAAAATGCAAGAGGTTAAAGGATGTTCTGATGAAGATTTAAATTTTGAAACCTTAAATGTTGGTTAATTGGCAGACCAATCTAAAAAAATGCTTGGTTTACTTCAGTAATTTTTGATAATGGGGTTAAGGTTAAATTCAAACTCGATACAGGTGCAGAAGGAAATGTAATTACAAAAGAGGCTTTTAAAAAGTTATCATTACCACTTGTTAAATCTTCGGTACAAAGATTAAAGTCATTTAATAATGAATACACTCCGGTGCAAGGTGAGGTAATTGCAAAGTGTACTATTGAAAATAAGCCAACAAACCTAAAATTATTAGTGGTTGATGGCAATTATAACTGCATACTAGGCTGTAAAACGTGTGACAATTTGGGGTTAGTAAAAAGAAATGTTGATGTTATGAAATTAAATAGAGTTTTTGAGAAAATTCCAAGCAAAATATTTGAAGGGATTGGATGTATTAAAGATTTTGAATATGATATTGAATTTGAAAATGATGCATGCTTTTCTATTCATCCACCCAGAAAAATATCATATGCTTTACGTGATGTTGTTAAAAAAGAAATTGAATTGATGATTAAAATGAACATTTTAAAACCTGTTACGAAACCTACCCCTGCTGTAAGTCCATTAGTAATTGTTAAATCTGGGAATCGTGTTCGCTTATGTTTAGACCCTACAGATATTAACAAAGTGATTAAGCGAAGGCATTTTCCGCTTAAGAGAGTAGAAGATATTGCGGCACGAATAGGCAAAGCCAAATTTTTCACTCTTCTGGACGCAAGGAAGGCATTTTGGCAACTTACAGTTTCGAAGCGAACTTCTGATTTTTTAACAATGAATACCCCATGGGGTCGTTTTTCCTTTCTGAGAGTTCCATTCGGGCTTGCCTCAGCCCCTGAAATATTTCAACAAGTGATGCAGAATATATTGAAGGGTTTTAAAAATGTAGAATGTTCAATGGATGATATATTGTTATGGGCTAATACTGAGGAAGACTTGTCTGATTTGACTAACAGAGTTATTAAGAGACTCTTAGATTATGGTGTACGTTTGAATAAAGAAAAATGTGAATTTGGAAAAACGAAAATTAAATTTTTGGGCCATGTGTTTACTTCTAGTGGTATTGAAATTGATCCCTCAAAAGTGAAAGCTATTGAAAAGTTCAAAATTCCTACTAGTTTAGCCGAGTTGCAAAGATTTTTGTGTATGGTGACCTACGTTTCTAAATTCATTCCAAACTACTCTAAGATATCAGAGCAATTACGTAAGCTCCTTAAAAGAGATGTGTTATTTGAATGGTCTAGAGATCAAGAAAATTCTTTTTCTAAACTTAAAGAAGCACTACAAAATGCTCCTAAATTAGCTTACTATGATGTCAACAAACCAGTAGTAGTTTCGGTTGATGTCAGTTCGCATGTAATACGGGCAGTTCTATTACAGGAAGGTAGACCTATTGCTTATTCAACTAAATCCTTGACACCTACCCAACAGTGTTACCCGCAGATTGAAAAAGAAGCCTTAGCTATTCGCCATGGTTGTAAGAAATTCCATGATTATATTTATGGAAAATCTGTAATAATTGAAACTGATCATAAACCATTGGAGGCTATTTCTAGGAAACCGCTGCATTCTGCACCACCGCGTTTAAAACGCCTGCTATTTGAGGTACTTCAGTATTCTCCGAAGATAATCTACAAACGTGGAGTAGATAAACCTGTACCTGATGCTCTGAGTCGTGATTGTGAAGCAGATACTTTTGAAGAATGCTTAGAGAATGAAGTTTTTGAAGTTGCTTTAGATGTCCCTTTTCCGATGTCAATATACCCTGAAATTTTGTCTGCAATCACTGAGGATGAAGAATTGCAACAGTTGAAGTGTATAATTGTTAATGGATGGCCAGATACTATCCAAGAGGTTCCCAAAGAGATTCGTAAATATTGGAATTATAGAGAGGAACTGTCAGTATATGAAAACCTCGTATTCAAAGCTGAACGATTTATTGTTCCACGAAGCCTCCGACATCAATACTTAAGGCTTATCCATTAAGGACATCTGGGAACTAATCTTTCACTTCGTCGTGCACGTGAAGTCATATTTTGGCATGGAATGTCACGTGATATTGAAGCTTATGTACAACAGTGTCCGGTGTGTCAGCAAACATCTCGAGCTTATAATACTGAGCCGTTGTTGATAAAACCGGTACCTTGTTTTCCTTGGCAAAGAGTTGCATCTGATTTATTTGAATTTGCAGGGAAAACTTATTGTCTTGTAGTTGACAGCTACTCCGGTTATTTTGACTTCAAACAGTTAAATTATCCTACATCGTATTCGGTAATTGAATTCCTGAAAGACTGTTTTGCAGTACATGGTATACCAAATATTTCAGAATCTGATAATGGGCCCCGATACAGTTCAGAAGCTTTCCACAAGTTTGCTCATAACTGGAAAATTAGGCATCAGACATCTAGCCCACACTATCCAAAATCCAATGGGTTAGCTGAACGGTATGTTCAAGAAGCAAAATTGTTGTTGAAAAGATGTAAAATTGAACATATAGATTACAGACTGGCACTCTTGAATTCGAGAAATACTCCTCGCAATAATTTGTCATCGCCTGCACAAAGACTGTTTGGACGTCCTACTCGAACTCTAATACCTATCCATCCCTCTCTGCGCTTACCACGAGAATCCTCTTCTGTTCCTCTGCAGTTGGTAAGGGAAAAGCAGCGCCTTGGTGCAACAACTTCGAGTGATAACTCCCCATATTTTGTGGACGGAGAAAAGGTTAAATTAAAAACGTCTCATAGGAACTGGGTTCCTGCGACAATATCTGGAACTGCAGATGCTCCGCGGTCTTATATATGGACTACTGCCGATGGCGATACTTATAGACGAAATTCAGAAGTGATCCGACGCACAAAGGCAGTGATTCCTCCAGATAGAGAGATTGTGATTAACCCTTCGTCTGAAAGTTCAATCTCTCCCGATTCCTGTCCTGTTGCTCCTCCCGCAGCTTCGACTTCGGCAAATGATAAAAGATCGTCTAACATCGCTAAAACGATTATCACCCGTTCCGGCCGAACTGTCCGCCCACCTAAACGGCTTGACTTATAAATATTTGTTACTTGTTTTGTATTTATGTTATTTTTGTGTTTTCTTTAAAAGGGAAGATGTCAAGTCATCATCGAGTAGTACATTTATGTAAGTGGCAACAGCTAGATCCAGATCGTAGTTGAATATATAATAGCGGCCAATAAAGTTTGCGTTCTATTGCAATCGTGCCCTGTCTTTATTTACTTGCTTACCAGTAACTTCCTTTATGTGCTAGGAACGTTACAATTTAACTATCGTTTTATTTTAAATTTCGATAAAGTTATTTTGTCCACATACGACATAGCGGTTTCTATTTGATTATCCAGTTCTGCTTCATCTTCAATTGAACTTTCAATTTCATTATCTAACAATCTAAGCTTTTGTTATTTTTCTATTAATAAAGTTAAATAATCTTCAAGTTCTGTCCGGTATCCAGCATCTTCAATTTTATCATCTATTTTATTTATATTTGTTACGGAAGTTCTAAACAATCCTCGCTTTTTAATCAGCAGTTTTGATTTATTCATTTTCAATAACTTTTAAAAGACAGTTTAAAGCACTCTTCCTCTACAATTATTTCAAACACTCCAAATGCAAATAAAGTTTCAATAAACGGTCTTACCAACAGTCTTTAAATATATCTGAACCAATGACGAAGGTCAAAACACCATTCATTCCCGGCCGATGCACCATTTTCAAAAAGTTTATCAGCTATCGGTGGTTCATCATTGTTTCAGTGATGCTAGCAGAGTATCCTACGCAGCCAGTATTTTCAAACGATCATGCTATGAGGGAAAAACTTCGGTGCAGCTAGTTGTGAGCAAATCAAGAGTAACACCTACTAAAGATATTACTATCCCATGATTAGAAGTTCTTGGAACTCTCATTTCCACTCGCTTATACATCCATGTAGTAGACTCCCTTAATTTGCAAGGATGCAAAGTTTATTTTTGGAGTGATTCAACTGTAGCGCAAACTTGGATTAAAGAGGAAAACTGCTGGAAGACATTTGAAAATCGCGTTGCAGAGATCAAGAATTACACAAACCCAGATGATTGGCACTTTCCTTTAGAATGTACAAGTTCGAATTCAAAATTTTATTTTTATATCCTACATTTACAGTGAATTACCCCATGGGTACTATTAAGTCATTTTTATAAGTTCGAAAAACTAATTTAGTATGTTGAATTCCCTTATTTGAAATTTTCCTGAAATTTCTTATACTCATTGCACTTACCGTTCCCCCCATATCTAATTCTATTACAGTTTTCATTCTCAATTTTTAAACTGATCATCATTGGAGGTCGTTTCAGTTTTTCCTCACATAATGTACATTCATAAGAATTCAATTCATATAACGGAACTTGGTTTTGATTAACCTCATTTAAATTCACCTGTTTTTGTTCTAAAGCTGTGGCATTTGCTTTCTTTGCTGAAAAACATGCCTTTTTGATATGTCCAATCTTCGAACAAAAATTGCATTTACTAGAAATAAATTTACAGTTTTGTTTATTATGGTTTGTACCTGTGCACCGTCTACAAAACTCACCTTCTTCTGCTTTTCCGCAAAACTTTTGTTTTTTGTTTGTTTTCATGTACGGTTTATTTTTTTAACCTACATTTATTACACTGATTCCAGAAGAACCACCATAACATTATTTGACGGCTATATGTCTTTTCCATAGCTAACGCAATTTGTAAAGTTTTCTCTTGATCAATATTGTCCTCTTCAAATAATCTGTCTAAAATTGCCTTATCTCTTAAGCCGCTTACAAACACATTGCGTAACATAATAGTCAACATATTACTATCATAGTCACAATTTATTGCAAGTGCTCTGAGTTTCGCTATGTAATTGTTTATACTTCCCCCCCTCATTCTGTTTACGACTAAGAAATTAATGGCGGGAAGGGATAATTAAAGGTTTAGGAGTCAAATTTTTTTTAGAACATCTTTTAATTTCTCTAAACTGTGGTGAGAAGGGATGTCAATGAGCCAGCAGAATTTTTACCAACTGATGTAATTTCGGACTAAGTGATGAAATAAAAACTTAGCACTTTTATCAACCACAATTTGTTGTACATCAAGGTATGTTTCAAAACGTTCAATAAAACTATCGAAGTTTTCATGTTTTTCATTGAACTTCTCAAATTGTAACTTTATTATGAGAACAGTTTTCCTTATTGTGAAGAGCTTGAATCAATTCCTGAGTCTGACGTAATAATTCAACAATTTGCTGCTCCATTTTCTCTTCTGATTAAAAGATAAACTTTTGCCTTGAGCCGTCTTTGTGTATTACCCAGTTGTGGGATTGAAATAAATTAACAACAGGTTCTATGCCCTAATCAGTGGTGGGCTTCAGCCCGTTCGCACCGGTTCTACAGTACTGATACCTACATTAGGTATCAGTTCTACAGAACCGGTGCGAACCGGCTGAATCCCACCACTGGTATTATCTTATCCTTTCATAGGCGACTAGAATCTGCAATTCGACAATACGCACTCGTACTCTGATTGGTCGATGGGCAGAGCCGCTCACTTTTCTGGCTATGACGTTGTTTTCGTCCCTTTGACTATGGTACTACTGAGTAATTTAAATTTGTCCTATCATGAAACTCCTTCCATCTTCCTAACATTCTCGCTTTCAGCCGTTGCACTGTGCCATTGTGCCGGCCTGGTATCACCCATGTCGTGGGTTCAATCCCAGGCGGTGTCGTTTTTTTTCAAAATTTCCCTTCTTGCTATATTTAGCTTTCCCTCTTGAAACTCTACAATCATCTCAATATGAAAATGCATGACCCCGAATAGGGCCTATTTTTTATTATTTGCAGTTCTTATTTAAGTACTTCTTAAGTGTAACATCTTTTTTCTGCTATGGGTCGATTATCATATCTTAATAACTTTTGTACCATGGGATTTTAATTTTTTAAGTTGTAAATTTTTAAACTTTTTCAATTTTTAATTTTATTCTCAATTAATTTCTTACCGAAATTACTTTAATTTTTAAATTCTTAATTTTTACCTTCTTAAATTTTAACTTTTCATACTTTAAATTTTTCACGTCGGTATAGTGCAACGGCTGCACGCGAGAAAGTTAGAAAGATGGAAGGAGTTTCATGATAGGACAAATTTAAATTACTAAGCGGTATCCAGTGACGTAGCGAGGTTAACTGGCGCCCGGGGCACATTACCTTTTTGGCGCCCTCTTTCCGAAAAACATATAGTAATATAATATATAAATGTATTGAAAAGGACCATTTGGCGCCCCTGTGCTAGTGGCGCCCGGGGCATGATAGACCCCTTTGCCAACCCCTCGCTACGCCACTGGCGGTATCATAGTTAAAGGGACTAAAAAAACGTCATAGCTAGAAAAGTGAGCGGCTTCGCACATCGACCAATCAGAGTCCGAGTGCGTATTGTTGAAGGGCAGATTCTAGTCGCCTGTATCATTTGGTAGAACTCAGTTTCGGTTTTACTAAATCAACGGGCTTCGCATCCCGTGCTCGTCGTCAGTCTGTCGTGGCCGACTGCTATGTGTATGTAGTTAAAGAGAGAAGTACTCTTAATCCTGTTACACTTATTTATTTACAGTCTATGTACAACGCTTGTGAACAAGATACCTCGTTAAAGACTCATGAAAACTTTTCGTTCCAGTTTTGTTAGTGTTCTTACGGTTACAGTTAAAGCTGCGGTTCGTGGAGGTTAACAATTATAGTTAATACACTACACTAGCGTATGTACCTACAGCATCCACATACTTTATTAACGTTGTAATATTAAAGGTTTAATTTTTATAAACTTGGTGTTCATCTATTTTACAACTACTTACATAGTCTGCACGTGATTGTCTTAATTGCATAAAGACCGTTAACCTTCCGACCGGCGGTTCTGATCAAATACAACACATGAATAGTAACACCTCTCACATTCCCCACCCCTCAATATTAAGCCATTCTCCATGCAAAAATCTATTACATACCTGTTTCCCATAAAATCCATCTTAAACAGCAAACTTAAATCTATCGTATCACTCATTTTGCCACAAGCCACACTCTAGAAGACACAACACAAAATATAACTCTAAGCGCCGCATTTAAAATTATGCCACATAGCAAGTTTCTTCTGATTTGTCAGGATAAATCACCTGAAAAAATCGTGATAAATGCGTCAGGAAATAATCACATAATAAACGAGTCAGAAGTTTGCAGCAATAACAATATTGACACCATAATCGCTGGAGATTGGAGACCGCATCATGAACGTATCATGTTTTTCATATGAACAGCATTTTTTTCCGCAGGAAGTCATAAGTAAAGAATGAGATTACCAGTTCAAGCATTTTATAGAATAATGAATTCATCTTGTTTTGCCTTTTACCCTTCTGTATATTCATTTTTTCTTTATATTCATTTTTTTAAAACTATTTTGAGCAAGTGTCTGCAAGTAATACTATACTTACCTAGAAGAAGCTTTTTTTTTCAAGCTGTGAAAAAGATACAGCTATTATATAGCAAAGTACGATTTTCATAAGTGTAACAGTGATTTCAGTTTGTTTCAATTATATATAAAGTGGTCTATGCAGTTTCAAGTATTTATATGCAAAGTCAAATTTGGCGTAACTATGCATCTTTAGATTTCGACAATGACTGTGAAATTTGATATGAACTATGTTTGTATAACTGTTATACTTGTAATGGGATTCTAATAACTGCTTCTTAAGTGCATCTGTGTGCTTCAAAATTAAAAAACAATTGTAAAACAGTATTTTTCTATTATGACCAATAATTCTCCGCGCATTTTAAGATAACTTGATAAAAGATAGTCAAAGCACTGCATATTTAAGTTATTATCTTTTAAATATTGCTAATGGGCACCTAGTATTTGGATTACGAAGTATCTCTAAATTTTATACGTGCATTACTATGAATAGAAATAAATTGTTGTCGACAAAAGCAAAGTACTGCCTAGTGTAATAAAATTTGTAAAAATTACTAATTTCTGGGCACATTGATCATAAGGGTGTTCCTTATAATATAATTTTGAATTTTAAAAGTATAGTACCTATGAAAATAAAACTTATTTCATGAGTATACATTTCATGCATGACAGGATTATTATTATGGACAGGCAATTAGTACTTAGTTCCAAATTATTTATCGTGGAAATGCCATCTTTACTATTTTTGTTTTTCCAAAATTAGTGATGAATATATTTAATCATTACATTTTTCATGGTAACGGTACATAGTATCGGCATTTATAACGATATTAATATATATTATTATAGAAAAGTATAGATACGTTATAAATATATATGTTCATCAAAAGGAGAAAAATTACCTTATGTGGGATCTTTATCTGTAGTATAAGCAAACTTGCTGAACTTAATTTTGTTAAATTTCCTTTTTTTTTTACTGTTCATGAACTCAAAGTGGACTTTAGGTTTCTTATCTACTTTTTGAATTTTGCATTTTCAAATTATATTACATACATTATGGTAAGTAAATACACTTAGAAGAATTAAAATTATTTTTTCATTATTAGAGGAACTATTGCAGCTTTTAAACAATTTACTTTAAAAAGCAACGAATGACTTGAGTTGCGTACCCGTTTATTTTCTTATATTATGTGCATTCCACATAAACCATATTTTTCTGTAACATCTTTTAAATATATCAGATTAATTCTAGAGTTACACCTTAAATTTATTAAAAGTTAATAGATAGCTGATTAGCTTTTTAAGCGTTAAAGGAATAATAAAAGTCTAGACTACATCTGGCTGTATGATTGTCAGAAGAAAAAGCTTCTGTAGTTGTACCTGTTGATAAAACTAATAAAACAAGAATATTATAGAAAGTAAATGAGTTGATTTAGAACTAGGTCTTTGCTTTATTTGCACATGGATTTGTTCAAGAGACTGTAAATACATGGGATTTCCTTAATATTATATTGTAAATTGAACCAGCTTTTAATGTATCAAGGTAAAAAAAAAATCTTGTGCAATGTTGTATGTGTTGTCAATGTTCGCCAAGTACACGGTAGAACGTACGAGAAAAGCCTTTAACGCAAGTGCGCTTGCGATGATAACTGCTCCTTCCAGAGTTCCAAGCGAACTCAGTCGAAATAAAACTCTGTGCACAGTAGAAGCGTTTGAACAGTAACACCCTCCTTTGCTGTCAATGTAGTTATTCATTAGTTTGTTGGGTTTTTCTATTGTTGTAGTTAAGTAAGTTGTGAATAAAAATATTATAAAGACAAGTTATTGAGCCAGCAGTCTCTTCGTTATTTACCTAATCACGGACTTTAAAACGGTAAGTCAATGCGCATGTGACTTAAGTATACATTGTATATTGATGAAATAAAACAGTGTATATATATATATATACTTAATGTCTATACTATATTTTTTTTGCCACTAATTATGAAGGATATTTTGAATGTTATGAGCTTTAAATCTTTTCTGAGAATAAGTTGAGTATACATTCAATACTATTTATTCAATGTTTGTTTGCATAATATGATCTGTATATTTGAAATTTCTAAATACTAGACTTAAATGTTGGTGTAACCTTCAGAGATTTAAATTTATTTTTGGGGGGATAGGAAGCAAGTAAAGCAATTATGACAACTATTTAAAACGCTCTGTTAGTTTACTTAACTGAAACATGAACATCACCTAAACGTCAGCGTATAATTACACAATCTGCGAAAAAAAATTGTCTCAAATGTAATCAGTGATTTATATAGCATTTTTACAGCTGATTATGGTAAAATTATTGAAAATATTCCATCATGTACAGTTTTGTTACAGTTAGCATGTCTAGTTTTGTCGAATCCGTGTATTGTTTAAAGCAGGGGTTCCCAAACTTATTTGGCCTACCGCCCCCTTTTCAGAGAAAAAATTACTCACCGCCCCCTGGAAATGTACCATTCTATGCGAGTAAACAGAGATACAAAAACACATTTTCGGCCTTTTATGTATTTGTTTTTCTACCTATATAGAACATAGTAAAGAAATATGTTGCTGTAAATAAGACACCTTCAAGCTTGAAATTATAAAATTATTCATTAAAATCAACCATAGCATTACATCGCATTACACACCAAAAATTAAGATGGCAAAGGACAATAATCGTTTGATAAAAATTACAAATAACAGTAAAACTAATGTGAAGGATGAATTTGGTGCATAGCAATCAATTTCTTTATATTCGGCTCTATTTTAGTCAGAAGCATTCTTAAATCACCGCGATTAGTAATTTGCAATCGGTTTCTGTTTTTATTTAACAGATTTGTGACCGCACTGAACCCATGTTCCACTAAATATGATGAAGGAAACGCTATTAAGAATTTTTGTACCACAGCCCATAATCCAGGGTAAAGTGTTGGTATTTCTTTTTGCAGCCAGAACTGTTGATAGCTATGTTTAAATGTAAATTTTAATTCTTCGTTTGTTGATACTTCTATCAGTTCTTCTTGCAATTTTACAGATTCTTCTGAGTTGAATCCTGAAAAAGGATCCAAAAGCCAATCGGGTATGTTCATTTTAATAATATCTTCAAACCGTTGTTTGAAGTCAGAATGGAGAGCTTCCAAGTGCTGACAATAGATAAGAATGTCTTCATCATGTTTTTCTACTGCTGATAAATGTGGAAATTGGCTGAATTCCCCTCTTCCTAAATTTTTTTTGTACAGTAGAAGTTTTGCCATAAAGGCGGAAATCACAGTTTTTGTTTTTATTAAATTCAGCTCATCGCCTTGGAGTTTTTGATTTGTGTCATTGAATTTACTAAACAAGTCTGTCAAATAGGCTATGTCATTTTTGGAATCGATTAAGTTGACTCTCAAATTATCATCTTTGTTTTCTAAAAACTCTAGCACTGAGTCAAACAGTTTATAAAATCGATCCAAACAGGCACCTTTTGACAGCCAACGAACTTCTGTATGAAGCAGCAAACGATTGAATTCTTCATTGTTTTAAACGCAAAGTTGTCCAAACAATCTCTCATTCAATGCGTTGCATTTGACTCTGTTGACTGCTTGAACGACATGATGCAATGACCTATGCAGGCGTTCATTCAGATTTTTGGCAACTAAATGTTGCCGATGAATGACGCAGTGCACGGCAAATACATTCGGAACTGCTTTTTTCAAATATGCAAGAAAACCTCTGTAGCGTCCTATCATCGATGGAGCACCATCAGTAGCAACTGATAAGATATTTCTGAGGGGGATTTCTTTTTCTTTGAAAAACTCTTCCAATGCATGAAATATTGATTCCCCCTTGGTATCAGTTTGCAAATTTTTTGCAAATAATAATTCTTGGCATATTTTTTCTTCTTGTATGAAACGCACGTATGCTAAAAGCAAGGCCTCATTTCCTGGCACAGTTGACTCATCAAGTTGAATTGAGAACTGGGATGTTTTCAAATACTGACATAATGAGTCTTCAACATCTTGAGCCATTTCATCAATTCTCCTTTGGACTATAGTATTGCTCAAGGGAATTTTCATTGTAATTTCAGAAGCTGGCTTGTGTAGCATAGTGCATATTACTTCAGTTATAGCCGGTAGAATTAGTTCTTCCCCAATAGTATGCGGTTTTCCCGATTTAGCAATCATTAGAGAAATATTATATGAAGCACGCAACCCATCGTCACAACCCTTGGATTCTGATGAGAAGAGTTTTGCTAA
>OU015499.1:21027777-21362777 GCA_907164885.2 Dolomedes plantarius
GAGAATCGGCGCCAACGATTCGAAGCAGGAAGTCGTTCACTGCTCGGCCGTCTCTCGTTCATGGCAGAAAGTAAAAAGTGGCTATTCAAGATATAATTTACATACTGTTATTTATGTTTGATATTTAATATGGGTGATGAAAACTCATTGAGCTGGTGAGAGGTTTTGTACGATTTGGCCCATCAAAATACATGAATCCAAAGTTCAAAATGACAATTCGGAAGGCAATAGGAGAAAATTAAACTTGAAATTACAATTGGTTCACTAAAATATAAAATTCATCAATTTGTATGAATAATGAAACAATGGAAAAATTATTTACACGATTTAGAAAGTGTGAATTGTTAAAAACAAATACTTACATGTATGGATTTGTTGGTTATAAAGCAATTTTTCTTGCTTTCTGAGCAGCAAAATTGTATATTAAAACTGAAAAGTCCAAAGATGATGAGAGATCATTTTCATTAGAAATAAGTGCCAAGGAGGACAGGCGTGCAATCTGTATTCAAAGCATTCTGATTGTACCTGCTTTGTAATATTTTCAATTCTTGTGGGAAAAGTGGTAAATAAAATCCATTATAATGATAGAGAGAACAAGTAAAAGCCACTTTTTGTTTACCTCACACCTTCAGCCTTCAAACCCCTTTCTTCCCAATAGGTTTGGAGCCAGGGCCGCCCAGAGGGGGGGGGGCAACTGGGGCACTTTGGCCTAGGTCTCCAACTGCCGGAGGGGCCCCCAAAAATTTTTTTTAAATTATTTATTAGATTTCCTCCGAAAGAAAATTTTGAAACTTGTACCGTACTTCAAAATTCAAAATAATCTCCTGAAAAAAGGCCCCCTCCCCCCCCCAAAAAAATAAAATAAAAAAATTATTCGATTAATCGAATTTCTTGGGGCCCCCAACAGAAGTTTGCCCCAGGCCCCGTAAAATATCTGGGCGGCCCTGTTTGGAGCGCATTTACTTATTTGTCTTACACTCCCTGGAGAAATGTCTTGTCTATTGTTTGCTATGAATAGAGCAAACATTTGACCAAATGGTATTGGTATTCATTCACAAGGATATGTTTACATTTTTCTCAGTTTGCAATTATTCCGTGAAAACGAACAAAGTCCGACAAAACGGTTTATAATTCTTCAAATGACTGTATGTAGTGACTGACAGATAGTAGGAACTGATATTGAAAAAAAGGATTGATAATCAAGGGTTTACTATAACTGAAGATAAATCATGTTTTTTTAACCGAGAAATGTTTCGAACCAAAAGGGTAGTTTGTCAATTAAGATTATTTCTGCGATTCCTTAGAAAAAATCGAAACATATATATTTTTATAAGTTGAATTATAGAAACCGCGAAAAATGAGGGATTTCTTTAAAAACCCGTAACATTTAGAAAAGTTTTGCTATAAGAAATAAAAAGGGTGGCCCTGGGCGGTTACCCAGTTTGTCCACCCCTAAGCATGGCCCTGGCTCTCCTCTAACAAAAGTGTGATAATGGCTAAATCTTTAACTGAAAAATGAAACCGCGCCATGACGTTACAAATCTTTCACAACTAATGAAACACGTTCCCGCCACCTTCTACTCCCGTCTCTGTATAAACACATGCATCCGGCGCTCGGGCTCGGCTCGTTCCCGTTACGTTCCCTTTACGTGCCTGTATAAATCAATCCTTAAACTGGGACCCCACTGAGAACATTTTCTCAAACTGTGCAAATGTGTGTCTAATTATTATTATTTTTTTTTTTTTGCATTAGCGGTACTCAAAGCCCATATGGTCCGAATATAGTTAAGGCGGTCCAGTTTAAAGAAGATCTATTAGGCGGAATCATCAGTGACCGGAAGTGGTTAAACAACGTGGGAACGAGAGGCCTCTTCGTGCAAAAAAAAAAAAAATAGATTGAGGGGTACGCCCAAGATGCTCAGGGTTGTAAAGACCAAAAATAGAAACTAAGTCACTAGATACTTAAGAAGTCTCACAATACGTGAATGTTTCCCACTTAGGGTTTTCCCGTACACTCTGTGTCAAGTGTCCTCCGAATATTTTAGAATTGTCTAGTGTTCTTTCTTTATGCTTTCATCGCCCACCTATTTTCGTTCACCGCCCCCCAAATGTCACCAGAGGCGCTACCGCCCCCCTGGATCGTTCCAGAGCCCCCCGGGGGCGGCATCGCCCACTTTGGGAATCGCTGGTTTAATGTAAGGTGGCACTATGAGTTTAGACAAAATTTCAAATATTTCAAAAGAAACTGTTATATTTTGCTTACAAACACTTTTAAAAAGTGATGTTAGAAAGTTTTAAGGCGTTTGCAATGAAATAGATATTCTTATATATACTGGACTAAAACTAGTGTAATACGGTTAAAACTGTTGCAAGATTAATTGCACGTCAGAAAAAAACCGCATATTATGGTGAAGCTCTCGTTAAACCAGCATGCATAGAAATTATTAAATCCATGCTTGGGCCTAGAGAAGTTAATGAAGTGAAAGAAGTACCGTTGTCAGTTGATACTGTAAAAACGTATCAACGATTTGTCGAACGATATTTTAGGAATACTTATTGGAAAACAAAAGCGGCTCAGAAGTTTGCACTTCATATTGACGAGTCAACAAACATTAAAAACTGAGCACAACTGATAGCTATTGTACGCTTCGTTGATGAGCACTATTCATAGAACTATTCTGCTTCGTCATAAAAGAACACTATTTTGCAACGAACTTCCAGAGCGAAACTATCGGAAAGGAAATTTTCCGAGTAACCGATGATTTTTTCAAAACCTATGATATTTCATGGAGAAATTGTACCAGTATTTTCACGGATGGTACTTCGGCAATGATGGGCAATAAAAAAGATTTTATTTCGTGCGTAGAATGGCAAAATCCTAATATGGAAATTAAACACTGTTGCATACATCGCGAAGCATTGATGATAAAAAAAAAACTTGCCTACGGAGCCATTGCAATCGATGAATTAATGTATTACTATAATAAACATTATTAAATCAAGAGCCCTAAATTCGCGAATTTTTAAACTAATCTGAAGAAATGGGAGCAGATTATGAATCCCTATTGTTATACACTGAGATACGTTGTCTATCCCGGGGCAATGTTCTGGCTAGATTTTTTGAGCTTCGCAACGAGGTTCGTGAGTTTTTGTTAAAACAAAATATAACCGTACTACCCCAACTTTTTGAAAATAATCATTGGAAGCCTAAACTTGCGTATATCACTGCTATCTTTGAGCACCTGTATCAACTGAATAAAAAAAATGCAAGGTCGAAGTGAAAATTATCTGACGTGTTCCGACAAGTTAATGAAGTTTAAAATTAAGCTCGAACTTTGGCAGAAAGAGTTAGAAATGTTCCAAAGGACTTACAAGTCCATGATTTAAAAACAAACAATTCTAGATCTGACTCAACAACATTTAAGTTTACTGCCATAGAAATTTAATCACAATTTTTTCACGATTAATACGGAGCAATACAATTGGATAAGAAATCCTTTCCTAGCTGTTGCCGAAAATTCAATGGAAGCACTTTCTCTTCAAATTCGAGAAGAACTTATAGAATTGAGGAACGGCAGGAAGCTGAAACTCGACAAGATTGAAATGTCATTGGCTGATTTCTGGATTTCAGTTAAGAAAGAATATCTTCAAATTTCTGATAAGGCAATTGCAATTTTGCTCCCTTTTGCTACGACATAATTATGCGAACAAAGTTTTTCGATCCTGGTTCTAATTAAAAAGGACAAACGATCGTGTTCAAAGGGTCTTGACCAGGGATGTCCAAACTTTTAGCTTCCTTGGGCCACATTGAAAGAATACGAATTGTCTTGTGCCACACAAAAATATACCTAACGTTAAAAATAATTGAGTAAAAAAAGTATAATGTATAGTTAACATACGTATTTATCTCATTATAAATTTTATTTATAATTAAAAAGATAACTACAGGAGTCATAAAATTAATGTGATATTTGGCATTGAATGAGAAACTAAAGCTTCAATATCTGGATCAATTGAAGTGGTTGCAATTCTCAGGGAGTTGTTAGGATGTTCATCCGATATTTTGGCTCTAATTTGACTCTTAGTGTGCTTCACTCTTGAAAATAGTTGTTCAAAGATGTACGTGCTGCCAAACATTGATGATCAGAATAACGTATGACTATGCAGTGAGGGATATTTATCTCTGGGCAGGTATAATTTCTGACTACAACAAAGAGTTTTGATTGAATTTCTCTTTAAGTTGGATACCAGATTGCAACTCTATGCATTACATTTGAAAATTTGCTAGCATTATGTCTATATTGACTGTAAATAGAGCAGCAAAGATGCAAAACAACTGTTTATTTTCCCCAAAGTCCTGAAATCAATTTTAAAATTCTTGTACTAAATCTGAAAGTAAGGCTGCTTATTTTATACCATTTTAAGAATAATGCTTGGTCAGCGTCTCGAAATGCAAAAAAATAACATTTAATTGGGCTTGACATAATTTCAATTTCTTATGCAACGCGTTTATGGTTTGAAACATTGGTCTGATAAGTTGGTTTTACACTGAAGACGGGTGCTTGAGTCATATAAATGGGCATTCAAATCTATCAAAACCTGCTAAGTCTGCAAGGCAGTTATCAAGTTCTGACTCAGGTTATTTTTCAATGTCATAAACAATTTGATATCATCAAGTAAGCTATAAACATTTTTTGAGACTTTTTAATAATTTCTCCACTGAGCCACCTTATTTCTTTAAAGCAGTGGTTCCCAACCGGTGGTCCACGAGAGCCTCGGGAGTGGTCCGGCACCACATAAGTTGCCAAAAATGTTGCCAAATAAATGGGAATTTTGAAAACAATGTTCATTGAAATAGATGGGCGGAATATATCCGATGACTATCAGGTGTTGAATTAAAATTTCTTAAAAGTTTAACATAATTATTTTATTATTAGAATATGATACATTATAATGTGAGTACGTTAATCCTGTATCCCTTTTGCCTGAGCGATATTCTATACCCCAATACCCCCCGGAAGGCCCCCCTCAAGTCGGTGTGTGTGTGTGGAGGGGAGGGGGGGTCCGTACATGATTCAGTATCTGGCTTAGTGGTCCGCAGACTTCTACGGGTTGGGAACCACTGCTTTAAAATATACGATATCGCCATATTCAGCATCCAAGCTTTTAAGAAATTCCTGAAAATGGCGATGATTCAGTCCCCGAGCCTTCATAAAATTCACCCGTTTTGATGACGATTTGCATGACATGGTCCATTTTTAAAGCCTTTTTCACATAAATTTTCCTTGTGTATTATGCAATGGTACTTCATCAAACGAGAATTTTTAATAGCAATGGCATCATCTTCTATTAATCTTAAAAGTCCCTCTTTTTTGCCTATCATAGCTGGGCCACCATCTGTCACTATACCAGATATGTTGGCAAGAGTTAATGAGAATCGCGTTTCGTGTCTAGGCCGGATATGGGCACGTTCAATCCGTAGACCGGAAAGTCCTATGAGGTCAGTGGGTGGAAAAGGTACGATCCCCAGTTGTCACCCCTGGGGGTGCTCGGTCAAAATTGAGGAGGCAAAGTCGGACTCCGACCATTGTGGTGGTATTATAAACCAGAGCCGCACTACTCAGCCCGGATTCTATATGGACCTGATCGGGGACTTCCGGCCAGGAGGCATTAGGAACAACAATAATGAGAATCGCGCCAATGTTTTCTTCATTGCTTCATATAAACTCTCCTGGATGTCGTGCCTTTTAACGGCACTAAAGCCATTTCTTCAGTTATAATAAACTCGTCATTTATGTCTAATAAAAAGACAAATTGAGCCGTGTCAGTAGCGTCAGTGCTTTCATCTATCTACAAAGCTTAAAACTACAAGCTTTACTTTTTAAATCGAGGCAGGCTATTAATATATTCTTTTCGCTTTGAGCTCTCTCTGGGCCGCACTAATCCTTTCTTTGGGCCGCACGTGGGCCGCGGGTTGGACACCCCTGGTCTTGACCATGAACTTCGGGTAGCACTTTCTAATATAGAGCCAAATATAAAACGTATATATTCATCAAAACAAGCTCAAATATCTTAATAAATTAGTTATGTTTAAAGTAACTTTGATAAATTAGGCTTAAATAAAGAGCAAAAAACAAATTTTAATATTAAAATTTAAAGAGAAAAATTTTACTTGTAATCTATAACTTTAGATTTTTGTTCTGATGTTGTACAATTAAAAATGATTTATATAAAACTAAAATAATTGTAATTATCTAGATACATAGAGCAATTTTATTGTATTTTTATCTAATAAAAACTTATACGCATTATAGTAATTTGTGTATTTGCAAGCTTTTACTTGTGGTGTACCGAGGAATTATCGAATAAAAACGTTGTTGTGCCGTAGAAGATAAAAGGCTGCGGAGCTCTGATTTAATGTATATTAGTAATTTGAAGGGCATTGCCGAAAATTCTGCAGTTGGGTCCTGCAGCGACTAAGGTTGGCCCTGCAATTTATGTACTCAACGGATTATTCTCAGAAAAAAAATTAAAGCTCATAGCATTCAAAATATCCATCAGAATTGGCAGCCAAAACGCATACTAGTATAGACACTATTTCCTAATAACTATTATTAATATAAGGAAATAGTGTATAACCATTATTAATATAAGGAAATAGCATGCATTGACAAATATGACATCCTTTGAACAAATCCATATGCAAAAGAAGCAAAATTCCAAATTTACTGTTTCGCTGTCTACAACATTCTCGGTTTATTAGTTAATATAGAACTTAAAATGTACGGAGGCAGTATTGGTCATAATTAAATAATACTGTCTCACGAATTTTTTAGAATTTTCTAGATATGAAGCACACAAATCACTTGAAGCAATTATTAGAATACCTTTATTAATGTAATAATTGTATAAACATATACTTTAAGACAATTAATACCTAATTCCATAGTCACTGTCGGAAGTGCGTAACTAAACCAAATTTGACTTTTGTTAAATGCAGTTTGATTTAATATAAATGTCACAATACCTCTTGTAAGCAATAAGCTCATACACTACATTATTCAGCATTTTGATTTGGGCAATGATTTTTTCCAATAATCAAATTTTGTTTGTATATATTTTAAAATAAAACAAATATAAAGTTCTTGAAAGTGGGATTAGTCACCTTCTTAAATAATTGAATCAAACTGAAACCAATGTTGTGCTTTTAAAAATCATACCTGAGTGTATATTGTTGATGTATTTTTTATACGGATTGAAAAGGATTCCTCTATGAGGGCATTCTATTACATACTGTGCCGGCTCAAGGTAAAAAATAAATAAATATGAACACAGATTAGGAAAAACGCATACGAAATAAAATTCATTTTATGAAAACCTTTAGTGATAATCTAATACTTTCCTATGCTACATCCTGGTAAAAAAAATAGTTTTCGTAGGACTTATGATTATTATTAACATAAAAATTCTATAGATGGATATTTGACTATTAAAAATTAGTTTTAAAAGAAAGGTAATTACTGGTTATAAACACACTTGGAAGTAATACGTTTTTGCTCTTTACTTACAATGAAAAAATAAACCTATATTTACATCAGCAGAATAAATATTGCACAATTTTTAATTTTTTTACGGAGTTAAAAAACAAAAAATTATTAAGACTTAAACGTCCTCTGTATAAACGAATCGCTTAGCGACTCCATCAAACTGCTCGTTTATACAGACGCTATTTTCCTGAATTTTTCACCTACGTCGGGTGAAAGTCCAGTGACCATAACTCCTCTGGCAGACCAGTAGATGTGACCTCTTTTATAAAAAAAATTGCGAATGAAAAGTGCTTGTCTTGAAGAGAACACGTTAAAAGGTGTTTGAAATTCATAAGTTCTTCAGAAGAGAGCAGTTTGGAGAGGTTGCAAAGCCGATGCGACAGGTAAAAAGGTGTCCACGTATTCGACTCGGTGGGAAGCAGGATCTATTCGGTGTAATGTAGCAAAGAATATATCAAAAATATAAATATTTGGCAAACCCATCCGGCTAAGTCAGTACTCATTCAGGAATCCCCCATATCCAGACAATTAGATATCTACACCGATGGGTCGAAAACGGACACGGGCACGGGCGCAGCCTTTGTAACCTACCGTGACGACCAAGATGTTCCCACTTGGTCAGTCCGCTTGGCCAGCGGCAATAGCGTTTCCAAGCTGAGCTCCACGCCATTATAAAAGCGACAATGTGGGCTCAATCCCAAAACGAACCCTTTAGAATCTTATCCGACATTCGCTCATCGATCCAGGCTATAAATAAGTCATTTTCACGGAACCTACACCTAGTGGAGCTCCATGGACTGATTAGGCAATAGGACGGTAGTTTCAATATAAAGTGCGTCAAAGCACACATCGGCATTAAAAGCAACGAGCGTGCCGACGAGCTGGCCAAACTTTCGGCAAATTCCCAGTCCCAGTCAATAACAAATATTCCTTGGCCACGCTCGTTACTGAAGAAGAGATTGAAATCTGCTATTTTGGAAGAATGTCAGTGTATTAAACAAATCTGTTGTAGGGTATTAATTAGGAATGCGACATCGATAACAAAACATCGATGTTTTGAAACATCGATATTCAATATTAAAACATCGATACTAATAAAACATCGCCCGAAAACCATCGATGTTTTTAAACATCGATGTTTTAGAACATCCATTTTTTAAAACTGGTTTAGTAATCTCTAACATTAATGTTACTTCGGTTAGTCGTGGGGGGGAGGGGGGGGTGATTTAATTTTACTCTCTGATTGGGCTGACACAAATGACAAAAACTTAGTTGCTTGTGCCTTGGGCTACATTGATGACTCAAAATTCTCGTTGTAAATATCGCCATGTTTTGCCTTCAAATGTCCAGATAAATTCGTGGTATTGCCAGAAGTTTTGAGGGACTTCAGGCAAATATTGCATTTCGCCAATTGGTCAGAGGTTTTGCAAAAATATTTCCAAACGGTACTTTTGGGAGGCATCCTACTAATAATATTAACATCAACTTATATAAAACCAGAACAAAACAAAAACTTAAATGGCTGCTCTCGTGTATATACTATTTGTAAAATAATGTTTGTTGGTGTTGGTGGAAATGTTTTATTATGGATTTCTAAGTGGCTACAGGATAGGAATATTAAGGTGAAATGGCACAATCACATTTCCCCCCTCAAAAGGTTACGTCTGGAATTCCTCAGGGTAGCGTTCTGTCCCCATTTCTTTTCTCTATGTATATGCTTGATATTTTTGAAACGATTCTGTCCAGGGTTACTGTGCTGACTTACGTTGCTGACATTTTTGTGTATGCTATTGGTGATGATCCTGCTACCACTTGCAATGATTTGCAAACAGCTCTTGATAACATTCTGAAGTGGTGTAATTATTAGAAGTTTTCTCTCTCCCCATCGAAGAGCATGGCTATAAATTTTTCAAGGGGTAGATTTCCCTGCCCTGAAAGCCGTATCGCTGGCCATCCTATTCCGTGGAGTAAAAATATCAAAATTCTGGGTTGCGTCCTGTCGTCAACCATGTCCATCGCGCCTCAGGTTCAGTATCTGAGTGAAAAAACTCACCGCCGGCTAAACATGCTAAAAGGATTGGTGTATAAAACTCGTGGCGCCACTAGCCGGACTCTTATCACAATCGTCAATGCGGTTATCCGCAGTGTTTTTGACTATTGTGGTTTCCTGTATTCCAGGTTTCAAAGAGTGACGCTAATGCCATGGAGGCCTTATACTCCATTGCCCTCCGTCTGGCCACTGGTCTCCCCCGGTGGACGCCAATCCCAGTACTTCGGGCTGAGGTTCACCAAAACAGCATTGCGTGCCGTATTCAGCACCTTAATAAATGTTTTCTTATTAAACACCTGTCACTCCATACCAAATCCTTGCTTTACAGTAACCTTCATAGGTGTATTTCGGGAAACATCCAATATCCCTGGTTTGATGCATACCATGAATATCACTATGGATACGTACTGTCTGGGCTCAAGCTTTTTCCTTGACCCTGGCCGCATTTTTCTTTCTCATCAGGTGGAGATTGTTACGCGGGGTCTCCCCTTTCAAAATAAAGATCTTCCGAACTCGGTGATTTCAGATTTATGGGCTGAGTTTGTCAATAATCACCAGCCAAAGTGCTTTTTGATTGCCACTGACGCCTCCAAGACCAACGACAAAGTGGCGATAGCGGCCTTTAACCACTCGACTAATTCTGGGAAAGCCATGTTAACCCATCGTTTGAATTCAATTTTTACCGCGGAAGCTCTAGCTATCGTTCTGACTATTGATATTTGTGGCCAGGAGGTTGATCATGTTTTAATTGCTTCTGACAGCCTTTCCGTTCTCTCGGCGCTACATATGGCTCATTCGAAGTCCCCAGCGGTCATCCTTTTGCTGCATAGTAAAATTACTAATGCTCTTGAGAGCATCAATTCCATTCGGCTGGTCTGGACCCCTGGTCATCGGGGCATCTATCCAAATGAGGTGGCCGATGAGATGTGTAGACATGGCCCTTTCACTACCGACCAACTTAATGTGGTTAGCCCGGAAGACATCATAAGAAAGATCAAAAGTGACATGTATGCTGCCTGGGAGGATGAATGGAATAGAAGCATTTATCGTCAGCGGTATGGCGCAATTAACCTCAAGAATCAAACGCATCGTAGGTGGATTTACCATGGCCAGATTGATGTTCTGGTTGCCCGCTGGCGTACCAAAACGATTCAGTGCAACCATCTTTGGCATAAGTTGAATATGGCTCGTTCCCCTCTGTGCGACACGTGTAATGAAAATGATACGCCAGATCATATTTTGCTAAGCTGCTCCAAGTTCCGGGTGTAGCGTTGTGTTTTATTTAATTCTCTTAGGATTAGCGAAAACCCTTCTTATGATTCTGTTATTAATTCGGCTACGAGTTCGTGGCGTGGGCTGGTTGCCCTGGCGTGTTTTACGCTTTGCTCCCTTGGTTGGGGGTGATCTCTGATTTTGTTCGTGTGTGTGTTGTTCTGTGTCTGTCGTTTGTCGTTGGTTTGCAGTGTCTGCGTGGTTCTTCTTCCCCGTGTTTTGTTTTTGGGGTCCCGGGTGGGGCTTCTCGCCGCCCCGGGAGAGAATGTCCTCCCGGGTTCTCCCATGTTCGAAGTCCTTCTCCCATGTTCGAAGTTTGTGTTTCAAAGTTTCTCCGTGCTAGTTGGTCTAGCGTCTGTCCGTCCATGTTTTTCCTTTTCGGGTCGTTATGTAGAGACAAAGCCGGCCGCCTGGCTGTAGCATAAGTCTCACAAATTTTCAATTCATTTCAATTCAATTCAATACCATGCGTCATTTCATTGTTGCCAACTTGGAGGTTTTCCCCCTAAATTTGGGGGTAGATTAGATGAAAAGGGGTGTTTTTAGGGGTCACATTTTTTTAGGGGCATTTTGTGGGGGGAACATTTTTTAATATTTTGTACAATCGAGACGCGTTTCTTTTATTAGATTATAAGTTCCATAGGGGGCGTCCATTAATTACGTGAGCCGATTTTGGCGATTTTTCGACCCCCTCCCCCCTGGTGAGATATCGTGAGATTTGGCTCGACCTCCCCCCTCCCTAATCTCACGTGAGATTTTTCAAAATGCGTATTTTTAGTGTAAATATGTTAATCTGTGCTTGATTGCGTTAGATTTATTTGAAAAAACATAATTTGCTTAATTCTTTTTATTTACGACTAGTTAAGACTGGTAATTAAGACTACTAAGAACGTAGTCTAGAATCACAGTGAGAAAATCGAACAATAAAATACTTAAATAGGAACTACTAAAATTCGTAAAAGAATATTCATTCTAATTCTGTCCACGGGGACTCATGTGTGGTCTCAAGAGTGACTACTGGAACTATTGTGTAGGATTTAGCCATATTTTAGTGTAGAAACATGTTTTAATTAATATAACCCAGTTTTCTCACAATTTTACACTGTTTCTCGCGGAAAAAAATTACGTGATATTTGCCGAGACCCCCTCTCCCCCACGTGAGACTGGGTGAGATTCGGCTCGACTCCCTCCCCCCCTAAAAGCCTCACGTAATTAATGAACGCCCCCATACATATGTCAAATGTAAATAAACCTCCATTTCATTATGTAAGTGTGTATTTTTTATTTATTTCAATTTATCTCTCATACAGGATGCCCATTTTGAACCAGAATTTCTTTTAGGAAGGTCTAGGGGGATAAGTTGGTGTTAGGGGGGAACAGGGGGATTTCGAGATGGCGCTAGGGTGAAGTGCTTCGTAGAGGTTGGCAACACTGCGTCATTTGACGAAACGGAAATGACTGTTAAAGGTTTAAAAATGTTTTGTGTTGTTTCTAACCCGTATAGAATTGTTTCTTTTTACCTTTGTGGTTACCTATCGAATATTTAAAAATAATCTTCTTTTGATGTTCGAAACATTTGCTTCACTCGCAGGCTTCCTTGTGTACTAATTATTATATTTACTGCAATTTTAGGATTATTTTAATCCGAGGGTGAGAGGTTTATTTTTTGTTTTTTTTAATTGCCGTCTTTTTCATTAAGACCTTTGACGAATCTTAAAATACTGTACTTAAAATATGTAAAAGAATATCTCTGTTTTCACGAGCTAGTGTTAACAAGTTCTCTTTTAGTTTCACGTTAAAAGTTCAGCAATTTTGTAACGGATGTGACGTTTAGACAAGTTTTGTGAAATATGTTATGAAATAAAAAATCAAATAGAATGTTTCTATAAGAATAATAAGTCCCAACGAAAATTAACTATTTATAAAGTTTCATATAATTTGGTATAATAAAGTTTCATAAAAATTGTTAGTGGCTGTAACGAACGTGACAAAAAATTCACCTGACCTGAGATGTGTTCGAGTTGAAACTCTTTAAGTGTTTATAGATACAAAATTAAATATTTTTTTACAAGCTTAAATATATTTTACTATTTAATGCACACCTTAAACTAAATAGCTATAATGCTTACCAGTTTTCTTTGTATTTTAATTCAAGAGAAATACATTTTGATCTGTTGTAACGGACGTTACATGAATTTGTAATGGACGTGACGAGTGTAGTGTTAGTTATAAGAAGTATCACATTTATGACAAAATGCTTTTATCTGTGAACTAACAAATAAGTTCCAGTATTCACACTTTGTAAGTCTTCTTCATAACTAAAACTTTCTTGGGATAAATTATAGTTTGATTCACTTTCTTCTTCACTCGTCTATACAGATTCCTCTGAAGATATATTTGCATATCTCAAGTGCTTGTGCTTGAGATCCCCCTGCTGCTTTGGGTTCTTCAATGGTACATACTTTATTCATCAGAGACTGAGGTTTTCCTAGCAAGAATAAGAGATTCATCATATGTCTGGTAATGATGAAAAGATTGAATCCTAGGGATTTTAATGATTTGATTCAATCTTTTATTTAGTTTTTCTGCATGTTAAGTTTCTTTTGCCTCTGAAATGAATAGTAAATGTCTTTACATTTTAAATTTGCTACTTTGTAGAAATCTTTGGCTGAGTTAACAATAACTTTTCTTCCTAGTATTGCTTTCCATACAGTTCTTTTGATTGAATCCCCTTCCCCATCAACTGCACTCTTTCCATGACTGGTGGCAAAAAAATTCTTCTCCATTTTTATATGAAAATCTTTTTCAGAGAAGCATACATTGAAAACAGTGTACCTGCTCTTAAATTGATCTGTACAGCTTAGGCCTGTTCACATAGCAGTCTGTTAGTGTAAGTGTAAAAGATCAAAGGAGTGGTCACGGATGATAATACATGATTCAGTGGATGATGTCATAGCATTCAGCTATCTGATTGGTTAAAATTTAACACTTATTCTTATGGACTGCTATGTGAATGAGCCCTTATCAGAAAATATTTGTACATAGTCAATTTCAGCGGAATCTTAACTTCTTAAGATAGCGGTAATAAAATCACAAACTGAGTTTTTTGAGTGGCTCAAGTCATCACTGAAAAATAGGAAAGCTATGGACATTTTTTTTCAATGCCATACTGTATAATAATTTTCAGCAAAATAAATCTGCATGACTGCTTTATTTGAGGACGAGGCCACAGAAACTTTGCATGAATTAAAAATACTCGGATTGAGCTTTTTTTCACGTAATGAGTTTTGAAGGCTGGTAACTGGGAATTAAGGATGTCTAACCAATTATTCAAGGTTGTGTTATTTTCCACTAATTTTGGCCTGTTATTTCTCCATTCTTTCCATGTCGATTTTTTGTTTTGAATTATTTGTTGATTTTTTGTTTTGTTTACATTTTCAGAAAGGAGTGTTCAGATCACAAATACATTTAACACATTCATTCATCCTACAGATTTCATTGTCTGTTATAACAAACCACATCAAGTAAATCTTAGTGACTGTTTGGAAAATTAGGCTCAGATTTAGAAAAAAAATTCAGTCAGAAACATAAAATTGGCATGTTTTACACAAACAAACAATGTAAGGCATTTCACTTACAGGCAAAATATGCTCTGGTTATAAGTTGTAAAATTTCGATTTTTAAATTTTTTTTATCAGGGTATAGCATCTTTAATTCTGCATAAGCCTCACCAATTCCCATTACTATATGGCGAATTTGATATAAATTCATTTTCTTAGTTTTAGGATCTTTAACGGATTTAACATCTCGCTTTCTTGGTGCTCGCCAGCTGACTTCATCGTTGTTGTAAAACTCGCTAACCTTTTTATATTCAGTTAATTGTTTTTGACTAGTTTTTTTCCATTTTAAAAGATCTTATGTACTTCCTTTCCAAAGTTTTCTTCAATCAATCGCTTAATCATAGCTTTCTTTTTAGATGGACTAAAAGGTAAAGTGTTTTTCATTTTCTTCAGTGCTTTACCAAAGGTATGGGGGCTTTTATAAGACCTTATAACAATTTCATTGAGTGAGTTCATGGTTTCTTCTTTATTCTCTTCCAGCTTCTTTTTCTTCCTTACAGTTGTCTCTTTCTGTCTCTTCGTCTTTTTTCCAATAATATACTTTAGTTGGTCTTGAATTCTTTTAGTTTTCTCTTTGTAGCCTTTTTTCTTTCTCGGTCTTTTGTTAGGTATTGCCAAATTTCAGGATTATTCTTTTTTACTCTGCATTTTGCCATTCTGTTAGTAGGAGCCATGGCCTGAAACAAAAAATAAACATTTAGATTAGTTTAGCCTAGTTATACCACAGAAAATTAGCTGTTTGCATACTGTCAAATCAGTTACAGAAATACTGTCACGTCCATTACACTGTATTAATAGATAAAAATATGATAAGAAAAATGAAAAAAATTTCTTATACAAAAATGACGTACCTTACTTTTACCAAGATGAAGGTTTATGAGTTATAGATTAGGTGTTAAACTTTTGTAATAATTTTATAACAGATGTGACATATCAACTTGACAAACAAAATTGAAGAGAAAATATAACACTCACCAAAGTTGAAATTCTGGCTGTCTTCTTCAAACTCTAAATGTTGGGTCTATTGTCGTTTATGACTCAAAGAACTAAAAATGGCTTATGTTCATTAATACAAAACCAGCTGATTTTATAAGTTAGTAGTCAGCTATTTCAATAGTCAGTTGCACTCATAAAAAAAAGAATAAACAACATATAAATAATGGTTTGCTGCTTATTTTTGGAAGGCTTGGAAGTTTTTCTTCAAATATATATATAGCTAAATTGACAATATAATTTTAATTTTTTAACATCAGGTGTACTTATGAATGACTTTGTGATTGGTAGTGTTGCGACAGACAAATCCAGCCATTTCTTGTTGCTGATATTGAGATTTTAAATGTTGTTCTTAGTATTGTATAACTTCTTTGTATTGATATAAAAATAAATTATTCAAATGATAAATTGAAATAGTGAAAGTAGTTCAAGCATTCTTATGTTTGAAGAACTTCATTACAAAATTAAATGTATCTAATGATAAGTTAGGTAATTCCCAATACACGGTACCCCTATGTATTTCGCTGCGATGGAACCGCCATCTTGGTTACGTCTCTCATCGTCAAGTTGGTGATGGCAAATGTAACCAAGAGGGCGGTTCCATTGCAGAGAGGGAAACATGAAATTAATTTTAACATGAGATAGTATAAATGACAACATGCAGAACTTTCATTGAAAAATTATCCAGAAATTAAAAAAATGAAGTTAACTAAGGCTATCGATTTTTTTTTTTGTCGCCAAGCAGAACACATGTTTATGGAATGGGAAATTCCGGAAAGTCCCAAAAATGCGCATTTTTTAAACTGTGCAACTACAGAATAGCACAAAAACACAAATACAAAAAATAAAAGCTGAAAAATTATGAGAAATTTTTTAGGTGGGGGGAAACTTTTTTCAGCAGGAGCAGCCTCCCCAACCCCTCGCTAAAAAAAGTCAGTACATAATGCAAATAATAATAATTCATGTAAATAAATATAAAATACATCTTGGTTAAATATCTATAAGAAAATTTAAAAAATGAAGTTAAATAAGGGCTGTTGAGAGCGATGGCTGGCTAAAGAAATTTAGCTTTATTAAAAAACACACTGGTTATTCACTTTCGGTTTCGCTTATTTTACATTTTGTTGATTTTTCGGTGTTTTTGGATACCCCCAATTCATCTGTAATCCAAGAACACAGTGTTTTTTTTAACCCATAAATAAGTTAATTTTTAAACTGTAATTAAATCCTATTTACTCTCTTTGAATCGGGAACCACATCTAATCGATCTTTTAGCGTAATGTTCAGCCCCACCACCCTTAACGCAACACACCCAATAAATCCCATCATTAAGATCTTTCCTCTCAGTTAGTCATTTGTGAATTACAATTAGGACAATAATAATATTAGCTATTAACCTAACATACATACAATAATCTATAATACTTCTCTTACCCGCATTTTGTAAATCCCGAAAAAAATCTAAATTATCTCTCCCATTCGAAAAGAAGCCATACGTCGCAAATTAAAGTACGTCCGAGCGGTGGAACTGCAAATCCCGAAAAGAACATTCAACGGGTTAAATTTTTTAAACAAGTGCTGTATAAAATCTGGATTAAACTCATCTACGAGTAAATCACAAGCTCTGATTGGCTGCTAATTATTCAAATTGGGAGCAATAAATGGTTAACTTTAAAAGCATTTAACAAACACAAACCACATTTGGCATTTTTTAATCGGCAACTTGGCAAAAATCTAAAAAGCATCGCCAAAATAATAAGGCGGTTGGGGTACCGTGTATTGGGATTGAGCCGATAAGTTTATTGTATATTGAGCAGTCCTAACTTAAATAGTTTTGAAATATTTTTTCTATAACCATGCAGTCCACAATAGCTGTGTTAGCTGCAAGTTCAAAAAATGGTTGGCAAGATGGCAGAATTGTAATAAACCCATCTGTATAAGATAAAGTTTATGTGGACAATTGGAGTGTAAAGGTTGGTAGGTTAGCTTAGCAAGTGTACTATTTAATCCTTTTGATATGAGAACTGTATATTGTGGTAACTTGATAATTTTCTGCATCTTGTAGTAACATATCGTAGTTGAATGGCTAATGGAAGATGTAATTAAGGAGATAATTGACAAAGTGAACACCCGCCCATTCAAGAATGTGAATGGTCAAGTGCTGACTTTTCAAGAAAATTGAGGATTTTAGTTTTAAATCTGTTCCAAAATTTACTCAAAATTAAATCTGTAGAAACTGATAATTTTGCAGTTTGTAATCCTACCTACATTACTAGTGTTTTTGTTCAGGAAAAAATATGTTTAAAAATAATTTTCACCTAGTTATTTTCTGTCAGCTATTATAAAAAAATTTCATTGGTGAGATTAATAAAATTGCTCTTACCAGTGTTGATAAAGACTATATTTAACTGACAATTAGGTTTCCCTTTTTTAATGGTTTAAATTTGGCAGTTTCATGCTGTATGTTATGTACCCTGACATTGAATGTTATGGTTTTAGTTTTTAGAAACAAAAGATCATTTTTTAAGATGATAATAAATCTTTTTAAATGATTAACGTTTTATTTTGAAAAGTTATGTATTCTGGACTTGTAGAAAACTTAGGATGGTATAGCAGTGATGTAAAATTTATGCTATTCATATGACGTAGATTTATTTGTATGTGCTGATAGATAAACAAATCGGTAATTTTATTTTATCAGTAACTAATGCTCTATATGTAAAAATATGTGGTAGAATGTAATTTATTATTCTTGGAATAAACAGAGTTAAGTCATTGTTTCTGTTTTGTCCTTGATTTTAATAAAGCTTTAATTTTTTGTATTTGATTAGCATAAGGCCTGATAAATCTGCTGATTAATGCCATGGGCTATGATTTTAAATTAATCTAAAATTAATTGTATTACTTTAAAAGACAGTTTGAAGTTGCCATCTTGATGTATTGAGAGATTTTGTAAATTTATTTACTTTAAATGGAAATGAGTTATAATATAGAAAGTAACAGGTTATAAGACTAATGATTTAGAATTTTTAACTGATATAACTTGAGAAGGTACTATTATAAACTGTCAAATTAAATTCAGTTCTAAGGATAGTAGGTTACTTATTATTTTTAATTATTGTAGCTAATGAAATAAGTAATAAATTATGCCTATAAATGGTATCTTTGTAAGTTGATGTAATTTTCAATGGGTGTTAGGTTGAAGATATTTTGATTGAAATGCAAGTGTTTACTCATTTTTATGAAAGGACTAGATCTACGGAACTTGTAAAAGACCACAGTTGTCTGTGAGTCTTTTATAAGTTCTATACTAAGTTCCAAACCTTATTCTAGAAAATGTTAATATAATCTTTGGATGTTATGCACTTATTCTGAGAACAGAGTATAAGAAATTTTGAAAAATTAAGTTTTATATCTTTCAGTTTGTAAATAGTCTGTTAAGTGATATAGATGTAAGAATGTATTTCACTGAGGTTTGAGTGAAATCAAGATATTTGGAAATCTAATAATGTGTATGGCATTAATGTTTCCTGCATTACAAGAAAATTTGAAATTTTAATTTCAGCGGTCAAATTTTCAAATGTTTAATCTTATTGAAACCAATTTTTGAATTTTTTTTATATCATTTAGTTGTCTGAACTGGAAAAAAAAAAGTTTCCAAATTTATATAGCCTAAAATTTAGAACTGGAAATTTAAATTTTGATCTAAAAGTACATTTTACTTTAAGCTTAAGTAAATTAATGAGTACTTGTAAATTTAGCAAAATATTTGCCCATGTGTATTTTATCTATTCAACTGTTACATATATGAAATTTTTTTTTTTGAAAATATGTTAGGTGATGGCTTGAATGGCTAGGGCTGTGGCTTTTGGTTCAGATCCTGTGGTTTCGAGCCCTACTGTTGGCATGGATGTTTGTAGCTGTTTGGAATCGGCTTTAAACTGTAGGTCACAGCCTAATTAGCCTTTGTGTAGCAAAAATTTGACCATAGCACTTCAAACCAAACCAAACCAAACTTTTTATATTATGTAAAATATACAGTTCAGATTAAAAAACTTCAGTTATAAATAAAATAAAAGTATTAATATATGTCCTACATGAATATAAGTACCATGTACATTTAAATTATAAAAATTAATTTTTTTCATCGTATAAGGAACTGATTGATAAATAGTAATAAGAGTTTTGCGGTGGAATTTAGGATAACATTTAACATTTGTCTTTCTAAGAAAATAGTGATGTGTAAATATTGAAATTTATAAGTTTGTCTGCTTTATGATTTTGCTTGCTCTATGTTTTTAAAGCACAAATTTTATTTTAAAGAAGTCAAACTTTTTAAACTTCTTACATAAATTTTTATGCTTTACTTGAATGTGCCTGCTAGATTTGTTAAGTTTCCTATGAAAATACAAATTTGATTCTTCCCACTTGTTTTCTGTCGAAATTTCATTTATAACAAGAACGATTTTAATAACTTTTGAGTTCTGAACAATTAAGATAAAACCATTTCTACTAATGTTAAAAGTAGTTTTGACTGGCATGATAGCTTTATTGTTAATTTCAAGTGTACTCAGTCCATGTATAAATGCTCCTTTTACAGCAGGTGATTTAAAGATGCAGATGTTTTTGTGAGAGTGGTTATAAGCTCTGACATTTTGTTGATCCCTGTCATAATAGTATTTTATTCATATTAAATTATTTTAGTTTTCATTTATCATGGATTTTACAAAATTGAACACTGAAAAATGTATAATTGTTGTTTTTTCCCTTTGCCAAGCTTGATCATCAGTCTCTTTTGGGCAGCCCAAAGTTTTCTAGTTCAGTCTTGAAACTAGAAAACTTGTATGAAATTTATCTGCAGAAAAGCCTGCTACGTCTTTGAGTTCTGGGCAGTTGTGAAGGTGGGCACCAGTTATATCATTGATGCCACATAGCAGGCACAATGGAGAGCTTACCAGACCAATATGGTAAAGGTGGCCTAGTATATAATTGTAGCCTGTTTTGAGTCAAAAGTTCGCCATGCCCACAACTCTGGGTAGGCCAGGGGGAACAGGACACCTCATTAAGGAGCCCCAGGTCTTTTAGCTGGCAGACTTACCATAGAGGCCTCTTGCTGACATGATTTGATGTTAAATTTAATGTCTCTTTAAAATCGGATAGTAAGATGGCCAACATGGTTAAGGTAACTCTGCACCAACCTTTGTCAGTCTATCCATTATGTCGTTTCTAGTGGCTACATTATTATTCATTCTCAAATGATAAAACTGCAACTTCATAAGAAATCTGAAAAAGTAAAAATGTATTCCTGGCAGACGTCAAGTGTATTCTCCTCAATTCCAGCTTTTTTCTCTGCACTACTTTAACAGTGACTACTCAGTTTAATATTCAGGATTAAAAATTTGATGCCAGTGAATTCGACTTTGTAAATGATAAACTATAGCATCTCCAGAAAAGAAAGAGGAAAGAAAACAATAAGCATATTCGGCTTTATTGAAATTATGCCTTATTATTTTTCTGCAAGTTTAAAAAAATATCTCCTATAAACAAATTCTATCTTTGGTTCATATCTGTCTGTCTTACAACTTTAAGTCTGGAAACATCTCACTAATGAATTTATAGTGCTACCTAATTTTTTCCTCGAGTATGGGGGCACTTGGCATGAGACATTTGTCTTTTGTTATTCACCACTAAGTCTTGCAGGCTACTTTTGTCAAAAAATGGGGGGGGGGGGTGTAACCTAACTAACTAAAAAGGGATTCCGAAAGACACTTGCATATTCTCAATAAGTACGCAGTTGGTGAAATAGCAAAAAAACATTTAATTAACAAAAACAACTATAAATTTAGTCACCAATTAAATCGGCCCGAAAAACTCAAGCAGCATGCTATGCTTTCACAAAGACAAAAGTCAACTACAACAAAAAAAAAAAGGTTACAACGATAAGCGCCCTCTAGTGTTCAGGCGGGATCACAAGAAGATTGCTTGCTTCATATTTCGCACAGCTCCCCACCATGAACTCGAAGAGTTCATCAGTAGCAGTTGAACGATTGTTACAATGGAAGTAAATACGATAAGGAAATTAAATTCAAATTGACAATAACAAAATCACTACAACTAGAAATACAAAAAAATAAAATAGAAATAATAATAATAACAAATTTTACACATTAGTGAATTTATAATAAATTAAAAAGAAAAAAAAGTTTAGAGTTCAAGCAATACAAGTAATCAAAAACTTGAAATAGACAATTAATATTATAAATCAAATTATTTTTCAAAAATTTTTCAAACTATTTTTGAAGGGGAATTGGTGATGGCAAAAGTTCTGTGATAAAATTTGCTCTATTCTGTCGCGGGGAAAAGTTCGAGACTGGATGGTTCTATAGTTTGTAGAGGAGATTGTGATGAAGGAATAAAAAAGTTTAAGGTGGCACGTGATGCTGGCGGAATTTCTCAGGCGAACAGTTCTCTGATGAATTGTCCGGGAGACAGGACATCAATATAGCTGCATCTCTCGAAATGTTGTAGATGCTCCAAGTAGAATCCTACAGTGAAGTTTTTGTAAAGAAGCGTTGAATACTCTCAGGATCGTTGTTTCTCCTGGTAACTGACTTACCCGGTAAAATTATTATTAAAAGAACTGATTACATGACACGTTGTTGAGTCGACTCGATTTTTTATTTTGATATAATGCTACGTAGTCATATCATAACTAATACAAACATTTCAGAGGTGAATTTTTCACCAATACCATAGACAAGTACTTTGCAAAGAAATATATATTAGGCAAAAGCATGGCCTAGCTGGATGAGTTTTTCTGTAAACTCACAACTAACTACAGTAACAAGTTCGAATCATATCAGTATCTAATTTCTTTCGAGTCGAGCAAAAAATAGAGCGAGGGTTGCCAGAGTAAACGTAAACTAAACCTCGCCAAGCGCTGAAGCCTACGAAAGGTAGAAAGAAGCAGCGCATTAAGTAAAAGGGCGAGTAACGGCGAAAACTGGTAGCCGTGTACCAATGACGTGAAGACGCGGGAACATAAGGCACGCTCATTGGCTGTGCAGGTGAGACCTGGCGACTTATGACATCTGGCGATTTCGCGCCAACGCGGTTGTTTCTCAAAAGCTGCACGAATACATACGATATTGCCACACTTAGGTGAAACTCAATACGCATAGAAAAAGAACAGACGGACGTCACTATGGGCGTCACGTAAAAGAAAAACACAGTGCAGGAAAGGAGGTTCCCATATCGTACGCTGATTGTTAGCACGACATAGGAAACCGTAAATTTAAAAGTAGCCCTGGGAAAGAACCGTAATGGTTTATTTCAACAATGTCATGCCGATTCAACTTACGCACAGGTGTGCATGAAAGGGCAAGACATCGTTAAAATGAAGACCACCTTGAATTCAAAAGATCAGGACTAAAGAAAACCCCTGCTACTGCTAAGATAAAATACCTACCCTGACAGAGTTAGATTTTAACAAGTTATTACTTAATTTTAAGTTTGAATTAAGATAAAATTACTACACATTAACTGTAGCGATAAAATCCACGCTACACTATTTATCATAGAAGGATACGTAAAATCAGTCCATTAGTTGAGTTCGAAGGGATATATCAGTTGCACTGGTTTTCTAAAAAGGTCCTTTTTTGGTTTTGACGACACAAGCTCTTACATGTCCATCTCTTCCCTGAAAAGTTTCTTGGATTATTCCTAAGTCCCAGAGGAGTTTGGACTTTGAAGTTCCTTCGACGAGCACATCATTGATCTTTACTTCTTTGTAAACATTCGGCGATTTAAAATGATGAATGGTTCTCAAATCAAGAAGATATTATTCTTTCCATTTGACCCAAAAGTGTTTTAAAAGGGTCGTTTGATATTGTTTTCTTTTGATTAAGGATTCTCTATTTGACACTCTATTTACCAATTCAACAAAGTGAAGAGGATAATCATGATTTTTTCTTCCATATTGTAAAAAGTCGAGGGGTGTTAAAGGGTTGGGCTCAGAAAAATTATCAGTCACATAAGGGTCTCGAGTTGACAACATATTCAATTTCAATCAAAATAGTAGCAAGCTCTTCAAACGTTAGGAGAGCTCTTCCAAGAATTTTTCTGAGTGGATCTTTTACTGATTTCGCGAGACGTTCATAAAACCCGCCCCACCAGGGCGCTCTTTCCACGATGAATTTCCAATAAATACCACGTGAAGCTATAAAATCTTTAAATTCAGAGTCCTTTAAGATGTTGGAGAAGTACATCAAGTCCTTACTAGCGGTTTTGAATGATTTAGCGTTATCTGAATAAACTACGCTACAACTACCTCGTCTGGAAAGAAATCTTCTGAAAGCGAGCAAGAAGTGTTTTGTAGACATAGATGAAACCAATTCCAAGTGTATTCCTCTAGTAAAAATTACGAAGCGCAGGTAAAAATTACGAAGTAAGCTTTTTTAACTTCCTTATCACATCTGTAAAGTATTGGTCCTGCGAAGTCGAGACCACAAATTTCAAAGGGGGGATTTTCTAAAAGTCTGTCTTTTGGAAGTTGCGCTGTTATTTGGTTGGTTGGTTTCAAACTATATTTTCTGCAAATAAGGCATTTTTGAATTACTTTCTTGACGAGTTGTCGCCCCTTAACAATCCAAAACTTCCTTCTAAGTAATACTAGGGTGGCTGTTACTCTGGTATGGAAGTTTTTTGTATGTTCGTGCAAAATTAAAAGTTCCGAAAACTTTGAGTTTGGAGGCAAAATAATTGGTTGTTTCTCATCTAGGGAAAATTCCGATTCATCTAATCTTCCTTTTATTCTTAGAATTTTCCTGTCATCTAAACAAGGTACTAGAGAACGGATTTTTGAACAATCAATAACCTTTTGGGTCCTTTCTAAGTCTATTATCTCTGACTCATAGGTTTCGTTTTGGGTTTCTTTAATCCAATATTCTTCGGACATTCTTATTTCGTCCGTTTCGAGGGGACCCTTTCTCTTTATAGTGTTTCTAGTATTATGTATAAATCGAAATACGAAGGCAGTTACTCGCAGTAATTTCAGATAACTGCTAAATTTTTCTATATTTAGGAGTTTTTCACGATCTTCGAGCATCACTTTATACTGTGAAATAGCACTAAATTTCCTTTTAAGTTCTAGATCTTGATTGTTTACGTTTTGTTTCTTAATTTTCGGCCAAAATTGCTCTGGTTGTTTGAGCCAAGGCGGTCCATGCCACCAAAGTACACTATCTTTTAATTCCCTTACGGACATTCCCCTGCTTAAAAAATCAGCAGGGTTTTCCTTTCCGGGGCAATGATTCCATTTCGGTATTTCAGTCAGTTTTTGTATCTCTATTATCCTATTTTAACGAATGGTTTAAAAACGGGATGGTTCCCCTTTAATCCAGTGATAACGATAGAGGAATCTGTATGAAAAAAAGCAGGACTTGGCAAATTTTAAAGTTTTAGAAACTTTGTTACACAGTCTAGCAGAAAGCAGCGCTCCCATCAACTCCAGTCTCGTAGAGAAAATAGTCTTCAACGGCGCAACCCTGCTCTTCGAAGTGACAAAACTAGTTACAATAGTCCCGTCAGTCTTAACAACTCGAAAATATACTACAGTACCGCCTGGTCCTTCTTGTCCATAATGGCTTCTTTTGTAAGTTGGAACTGTCGTGGTCTGCGCTCCAAATTTGATGACGTAAAGACCCTGATCCGCGAATACAGTCCTGCCTGTGTCGCTCTTCAGGAGACATACCTGAAGTCAGCTGACACGTCAAAATTTCGTCGATACAGCTGTGTTAGGAAAGATAATGATAATGGTGGCAGAGTCTCTGGAGGTGTTGCACTTTTCACCTCTCACGACTACCCGTGCATCGTTCTGATCTTGCATACCTCTCTGCAAGCTGTCGCTGTTAGAGTCCACGTGAGGAAGTTAATCTCCGTGTGCACTCTGTATCTCCCTCCTAATGAAGTTGTCGATCAGCGGTCGCCTGATGATAATGAAGGGTGCTGGAAGCTATGATAGAAGACTATGATAATGAAGGGTGCTGGAAGCTGACCTGTTAAGTCAGCTTCCAGCACCCTTCATTATCATAGTGACTTTAATGCTCATAGTCTGCTATAAGGAAATGATAATGTTAACTCCCGTGGGCGACATATTGAACATTTAATTTCTGACCACTGTCTCTGTCTGCTCACTAGCGGTGAAGCAACACATTTTCACGAGCCGCCTAGAAGCTTTCACACTGTAGACCTTGCTCTGTGTTCACCATCGCTTCTACCTTTCTGGATGTTCAGCGTTGGAATGATCTCAGGAATAGTGATCATTTCCCAGTGTTTATTTCCCAGTTAGGTTGCATTGAGCCTATGAGTCGTCTGCCTCGCTATATTTATGATGCAGCGGACTGGTCGCTTTAGCAGCAGCGTGCTGTGATAGCAGGAAGCATGGTTGAAGGTGATATTGAGGCTGCAGTTAGTAAAGTCACCGATGTTATTATGGAGGCTGCTGATGCAGCGATTCCAAGGACATCAAGCGTGGTACCAAGGCATCGCAAGCCATGGTGGAATGCGGACTGCAAAGAAGTCGTTAAGAAACAACGTAAAGCATGGGGCATTTTTAGGCGATATTCAACCAACGCAAATTACATCGCTTTCAAGCAAGCGAATGCATATGCTAGAAAAGTGCGTCGTCGGTGCCAAACGGAATCTTGGGTGCAGTATGTTTCCAGTCTATCAACATCTACTCCCAGCAAGTATTTGTGGAAACGCGCAAAACGAGGAATGGGGTTGTATACGAAGCATCCAATTTCTTGCTTGAATACAAATGGCCGTCTACTCACTGACGTTCGTGATATTGCTAACGCTATTGGTCGTGATTTTGCTTCCGCTTCATCCGCTAATTCATATCCGGAAGCCTTCATGCGCTATAAACGTCAGGAGGAATCCAGACGTGTCAACTTCTCCACTCTCCCGTATAATTATAATTTCACAGAGATAGAGCTGATGAGATGCTTGAATTCGACCAAGAATACGTCTCCTGGGCCAGATGGCATCACATATGCATTAATAAAACACCTTCCTCGCCGATCCCTCCTTAATATCTTATACTTGTATAATAAAATCTGGGTGGAACATGCTTTTCCCGTTTCTTGGCAAAGAACTATAGTTATTCCCTTTCCAAAACCAGGAAAGGATGCAACTGACTCCAATAATTACCGACCGATCGCTCTGACTAGTTGTTTATGTAAGTTGCTTGAACGCATGGTGAATGCACGCCTAGTTTATGTCCTAGAATGCAACCAGTGTCTCTCTCCTTTCCAAAGTGGTTTCCGCAAGGGTAGGTCGACGATGGATAATATCGTTGCCCTGGAATCCCAAATGAGGAACGCTTTTTTGAAGCGAAACCATTTGGTTTCTATTTTCTTTGATGTTGAGAGAGCTTATGTTTGAACCTGGCGACATGGAATCGTTCGTGACGTTCATTTATTAAATCTGCGGGGTCACCTACCTATTTTTATTCAAAATTTTGTCTTGGCACTGTCCTCTCGGATCCTTTCACCCAAGAAGAAGGAGTCCCTCAGGGCAGCGTCCTTAGAGTAACCTTATTTTCCATCAAAATCAATAACATACTTAATAGCTTACCTCCATCTGTCAAAGGCAGGCAGTCTTTATGTCGATGATTTGCAAATTTCCTGTGCAGGCTCAGATATAAGGTGCATCGAGCGACAACTCCAAACAGCTGTAAACCGGATGGTTCAATGGAATAATGAAAATGACTATAACTTTTCCATCGAAAAGACTTCCCTTATCCATTACTGCAAGCGTCGCGGCGTTCACCCAGATCCCGAAATTTTTCTCGGGAGGGCGAAAATACGTGTTGTAGAAAGTGTGAAGTTCTTGGGGGTTATTTTTGATAACAAACTAGCTTTCGTTCCGCATGTCTTGCATGCCCGGAAAAAGTGTGAAGTCGCCATAAACCTGTTAAAGATTCTTTCGAATACTTCTTGGGGCGAGGATTGTACATCTATGCTCCGTATATACAGAGCTGCCATCCGTACCAAGTTGGACTACGGCTGTGTAGCTTACGGATCTGTCAGACTGTGTTGCGAAAGTTAGATACTGTCCATCACACAGCTCTGCGCATTTGTATAGGTGCCTTCAGTACATCTCCAATTGAAAGTCTTTATGCGTTTTGCCATGAACCATCTTTAGAGCTCATCAGGGGCCAGATGTCGCTTGTGTATTAGGGTGGATCGAAAAACGCGTTTTTTCTGCAATACAATTCTAATAGCGCGGAAAACTTGCGCATAGGCGTCATTATAAATGAAAAAATATTAAAAAAATGTTTTTTCAAAATTTGAAATCGCGCAGAAGGCCTAAAGTTACCAAAAAAGTCAAAATACCGGTGAATTTAAAAAAAAATGCAAAAATTACAAAAAAATACATTTTTTGTTCTAATAGTGAAAAAAGTGTTTTTAAGAGTGTCCTTAATGCATACAAAAAATAATTAGACCCATTCTTGTTTTACTGAATTCGCGCAAAAGGACTAAAGTTGCGGGTTGTATCGTAAAAAAAACGATATTTCATGATTTTCGACGATTTTTAAACATGTGCCAAAACCCATAAAAGTTTTATTTTTAATTTGTAATAGTGTAAAAACCATTCAAAATAGTTTTCCCAATCCAGAAATAATACTTCAGACCTGTTATTCCTTAACTGTATTCGCGCAAAAGGTCTAAATTATAGTATAAGTTAAGTTTATAGAGTCCCGTAAAAACGACGTTTTCCATATCTGATGAATGTTTATTTAACACATTAAGGTTTGCAATAAGACTCTAACCGAGTGATTTACAAAAAAATGTATTAGCCAAACATATCATATTGCAGCTCTCAGCTCATTTCACATTTAATCTGTGCTGAAATGACCCAGGACTCACGGCGAGGACGTGGCTGCAAGGCGAGTCCCACCTCCACCCTACCCAACCAACCAACCAGGGTGAATTTTATTTACAATATTTACAGTAACTATTTACTTTGTACAATACATATATGTTCGTTGTAGGCAAAAGGTTATTTACATAGAAGCCCCTATGAATTCTGACTTTGAATTAAATATAGGCATCAGCTGTCTTGATTTTAAAGTAGCTCTAATATAACCATCTCGATTTTCATGCCCGCACACTTTTTCTGCTGCTTCTGTAACCAGTTTTACACACCTCTCAACTGACTGGGTGTGGCATGGGAATTTGAGGTAGTTAAACTCTGGTAGCGCTTTGTCTTTCAATAAAGAAGCAATGTGTTCAGTTGGCATCTTGGACAGTAGTGGCGGCGGTATTAAGTTGCAGATTGACCAATCAATTAGTTCGGTATAGTCGTTTGCACTAAAATTTATTGAAGGTATTTTGAAGTCTCTTACATAACCTTCAGCTGATGGCTCATTTCTGGATTTAAGGATCCTTCTGTAGCCAAGTTCTCTAATGTGTGGTCTCTCATTCATTATCATAGCCAACATCATATTTTCAGGGTGGCAGAAGAATGCGTTCCTTTGAATTACTGGATCAATGATTTGCTTGATATTGTCCGGTAGATGTCTGGTTGTTTTAACTACCTTCAAAATATGCTTCGGTCCATCTTTCACAGTGTAGTTTTTCTTTATATCAAACCAAACAGGTGGATATGACTTCACTATGTAATTTGCAAGAGTCTGTAACTCAATTGTTGGACTAGTTTGGGATACATACAATCTTAAAACCCGGTTAGCACAGGTTAGCCAACGAGAGTGGCTGATGCGTCCAGGATCCCTAGCAGCCAATTCTGGATTATAGATTCCTGTGTTGACCGCTTTTACAATGTCTAGGAGATACTTCTGATCTTTACTCAGATCGTTTTTAGTGATATCAATTACTTCTGATTGTATCGGCTCACAATCTACAACAGGGAGTTTCTCACATCCAGGGAGTTGTTTTCCAACTGGACCGCTAAATGATACTGGTCCTGTTGTCGTTCCATCCAAGTGATCAAACAAATGCCTATAAGGTAACTCGTTAAAATGCAGCAAGCAGATAAACCATTGCAAAGGACGGCGACACTTAACTTTAATGTTATGTACAACACCGCTTTTCCATCCAGTGTTTGTGACTGTTCCATCACATCCTATGGCCTCCACTGCACTCATATCAAATTCCTTCTTTTCCAAGTGTTCGTAAATACTCTCAGCAATTTCATTTGCGGTACCTTTCTTTGGTGTGACATGGCCAATGTATTTACCACCTGGCTCACTTATCACGCTAATATGTTCTTCTTTTATAGTTCTGCGGTACATTTTAGCTCCAATCTTTTCTTGAGTTATTGTATTATCTTTTCTTCCGTCGAAATAAATTGCGTTGACTTCTTTCATCTGGTGGTCTTCTTCCGTTATTGCTTTCCGAGTCTTCACTTTATCTCTTCTTATTTTGTTTCTGTCTATGACTTTTGCTATGTTTGCGTCAGATATCAGTCCCAAATCGTGTAAAACACCGGTAGCTATTGCAGCGGTGGCTCTGTCCGACACCCCGAACCTGTCACTCAGCAAGGATGTTGTTGTGAGCTTCGAACGCATTTGCGCAGAAGAAGGCAACAAAAAACCTACATCACAGTCAGCGTCTGCCGAAGTTTTCTGTCTTCTATTTTTTTCATCACTGCAACCACTCATTACACTTTTGCTTGTGCTGGGAATACTAGGATCAAACGTAGTAAGCGTTTCATGAGACAACAACTGTTCTCTTCTTTCTTCTCTCTTTTGTAATTTATTAGTTTCCTGCGCATCTAAACTACCAATAACCATTTTCCTGGCTGTTCTTTGATCGTGCAATAAATTTCAACTCTATGTCTGGAATCTTTTTACTTTTTCACATTGACAAGCTACAGTCAAAGGCAGTGCCGTTCCTGGGGTGGCGAACGCCTGCGTGCAAGAATAATTTTGTGCGCCCCTATATACTATGCTTAACCCATTAATGCCCAACATCGAATTCTTTAATTTTCTTTACCTAATTATGTTCGTACAGGTGCAAAATGAACTGAAAAAAATAATAAAAAAATTCCTGCATTAAAATTTTAATTTTTATTCAAAATAATGTTACCGTCCTATAAAAAGGACGCTAGGCACTGGAGGGTACAGGTTTTACACAAACACTTCAACCCTTAGATTTCTAAAAACTATTCCTTTAATGTCGTTTTTAGATAAATAAACGCATGAAACCAATGGAACTCTGCGAAAAATGCATAATAAAATAAACACAAGGTTTTTAAATTGTATTTTAATCATTTAAAGAAATCAAAACAATTTAAAAAAGCTGAAAATGTCAAAAATAATAGCGTAAAAGGCACAAATTTAATAAATATGTCTTCTGATAAATTTTACACTCTTTTATATTTAAATTTACATATAAAAGGGTTTATTAAAATACAAATAATGAAAAAAGGCTATTCGTAATTTTTTTTTTACACAATTTATATACAAGCTATTTTGTGCGAAAGATTTCAAAGCATTTATCATGCAATCCAACTAAACATTTATTGCATTTTCTTGTGGATTTTTTACCACAGTAGGCGCATATTATCTGTTTTGGATTCACAACGATTAAATGATCTTTTCCGCCATACCGGACATCACCAGACACTCTTTTTGAATTTTTTTTTTGGTTTCCCTGCAGCCAGACTGTTATTTGGTCTCTTACTGTACTTAGAAAAATATGTCTGACAGATTTCTCTTTTAAAGTGGAGGAGATCCATTCTGTTACTGTCATTAGAAGGGCATAATCTGTACAATAGCCACGCATTTTGGATGGATCGTTCTAAGCTAAACAAAAACAGAGGCCACTACCATTTTTTAGTATGGAACACTGGTATTGTGCCAGATTTTGATTCATTTGATCGGTACCTCCCATAAATTTATTATATTGAGACACAATATACGGTTGGTCAATCTCTATAAATCTTTTATCAATATTCGACCAGCGTTTGGCCTGAGCTACAGGTTCAATACCATAATGGTTAGACGCCAAAGTAACGACAATATTGTCATTCCACCGAACCATTTTAAAATTTTTGCTGTTCTGAAAATCAAAACTTTCCCTACTCTTCTTTTTAACAGATTTAACATCTCCAAGTGGACATTTTTTCGTTCTATTAACCCGTATAGTGCCAGTCATCGGTAACTTCATTATATGGTGGGTCCAAATAAATATCCGCTTCATGGAATGTATCATTATCAGATAACTCTGCCATTAAAGCTAATGCCTCTCCACAGTCAAACTTAAAATAAAAACAAAAATATAAATAAGAGCTTTAAAACTTATCGATTGCTCATTTCAATATATTTAGATCAAATATATTTGGATTAAAAGACAAAATTCTTAAAATTTATTAAATTATAGACATTTAAAATACACATATTTTTAAAAAATCCAGACAATTACTTATGTACTTCGTAATTTTTCTTTATTTTTTAAAATCACCAAATACAGAACACATCCTTTGATTAAAATTTTTGTATTTAAGAGGCTAATTTGTTAATACGTTCATTTTATTATCAAGAGGCTAATATTTCTCTAAAATAAGAAACTTTTTTAATCATTCCTTAATCAACAGAACATTTATTTTTTAATTATTTTCATAAATAAGGAATACTCAATAATCTTTATTTATAAAAATAATTTATAACATCATTTTTCTGAAAATAAATAGCATTTCCTTTTCTCTATGGTAATAAAACATCATAAATTGAGAAAAAAAAAGACGCATTCGTATAGCGGAACAGGTCAGAAAAACATGTACCCATTCGTGCCTAGCGTCCTATATATAGAACGCTGCGCAAAAGAAAATATAATAGTGTTAAAAAATAATTTTAACAAATTTGAAAAATACATATTTAAGAAAAGAGTATTGACTGTGACAACAGCATAAAATATTTTCGTAACATTGAAAAACAATAAAATAAACTTACTTTTTGTGTGACGCTCTTTTGAAAACCTAAAAAACGACAAACTCTGACTTTAGACCCTCAAAGCAGAAATAGAACATTAATGTAGTGCTACCAACTGATGGATAATAAGAAATACAACACTTTATCATGATATTCTGCTATTTGGATCGAAAAAAATAAAAAATTCAGTGATTTAGAGCTTATTATGTAAGCGTCCTTTTAAAAGGACGCTAGGTACTAATGGGTTAAATTTTGATGATAAGGCCAATTTTCATAATCATATTTTAGTTTGAGGTTTAAACTGAATAGTTTCCTTATAGACTAAAGTCACTTTAGTGTAAGTGTTTGATTATGAAAAAGGGCGTAATAAAATAAAACAACGAAAAAATATGACAAAAATTTATTTTCGACATCAAATAAAATAGACTATTACGTACAATATAGGTCATAATAAAACACGTCCATTCGGAAATTAACAAAAAATCTAATATAACTCAATTCACTCAACTGAGTGAATTGAGTTAAAACTCTCAAACGGCGCTCAACGCAAACAATCCGTTAACTTGAAAATGTGCAAGATCTGTCTAATACCTAAGTACCTAATTATCAAATAACAAGGTAGTTTTAGAACATAACACGTCTTGCTTTTGCAGATGCAAGCTCATTGATCATTTCATTGTGATCGATGGCTTCACATATTTTATTTTCGATTGAAATAACAGCTAAATCTGAAAGCCTTTCCTGGCACATCGAAGTTCTCAAATAAGATTTTACAAGTTTTAGCTTTGAAAAACTCCTTTCGCCAGACGCAACAGAAATCGGCAGCGTCAAAAATATCCTTAATGCTATAGACAGGTTTGGAAACAAAGACTGCAAATTTTTCTTGGTTATATAATTCAGAATATCTATGGGTGAGTCTGAGGTATTGCGAGAGTCTTTGACAGGGTTAAGGATTTTGTATGATGAAATTTCATTGTACAAATCAAGACCATCAATATCCTTGCAAACATTTCCTTCATGGTGAATTTGCACGATCGTTTAATCTCATCAGAATTTAGGTTTTGAAAATCACTCAAAAATCCAAATAAATCATTGCATTGCTTCAATCTCTTGAAACGACTTTGTAGGGATTGAACTGTTGTATCCAAAATTTGAAAATAAAAACTGATCTTAAATTTTCGCTTTGGATCTAGAACTGGATCGTCTGTACTTTCATATGAAAATTGACGCTTTCTCTTTCGTTCCCTAATTGAAAGAAATGTTTGCTCTACATCATTTTTCCAGCTTCGGCTTTAGCCTCATTCACAAAAACATCAAAATTTTCATCTGACCTTTTTTCAGTGAAGTAGTTGATGAGACTTTTTATTTCTCTATGGCATTCATTAACAACTGTATTTGGATTCTGCATCATTTTACTCACTATATTGACCTTTGACAATACATCGTACCAAATAATGATGGAACAAATAAATTTAAACGTTTTAATTTTTTTTAAAAGTACCTTTGCTGAATGTTTGGTATCCATGTCTCTTGAATTATCTTCCATCAAATCAAGTAAACTCCTACAAATCTCGAGAAGTTGAAATCTAAGAGGTTGAACGGCTCTGACTCTGCTTTCCCATCGAGTTTTACTCACTGACTTTAAAGAGAGATTTTGTAAATTTCGCTTTAAAATATTCCACCTGTAGGGTGAAGCAGAAAAAAAATTGAACAGCTCCTGAATAATTGAAAAAAAAACCTACAGTCTCGTCTGAGATTTTAGCTGCATCATTAACTGTCAAATTTAATGTATGAGCACAACAAGGCAAAAAAATAGCTCTCGGGTTAACTTTTTTAAATTGAGCTTGAATGCCCACATGCTTCCCAGACATATTTGCGCCATTGTCATAACCCTGACCTCTCATATTAAGAAAATCAATTTCAAAAGTTGGTAGTATCTCATCTCTCAACAGATTGAAAAGCCCTTCTCCTGTACTATCCAAAACTTTAAAAAACCCCAGAAAGTGTTCTCTTATTTCAACCTCATTTGAAGAAAAATGAACAAAGCGAATTATGAAAGTCAACTGCTCAACATGACTAGCATCTGGAGTTTCATCCAAAATTATTGAATAATATTTTGCTTTCTTGAGGCAGTTCAAAATTTCTATGCGAATATTTTTTGATAATAGATGGATTAATTCATTTTGAAAGTGATTGCCTAAATAATGGGGCATGTTTTTTTTCAACTCTTTAGACCTTTGAATATTGCTCAGGTGCTCCATCATAATCGGATTGAATTTGGCAATCGTTTCGACCAGTTTGAGAAAATTACCATTGTTTGATTCGAAAAGATTAGAGCTGTCACCCCTGAATGCTAAATTCTGACTGGCCAAATATTGCACAATACAAATCATTCTTTTGATAACTGCACGCCATCGTCTTTTTTCATTTTCGTAATGATGTTGTTGCTCTTTATCAATTGTGCAATCTTTGCTCAAACGCAATTTTAATTCGTGCCATTTTTGAGCCCCTTTCATATGTTCCATACTATTTTCATGTCGGGAAATATTAACTGAAAGGTGCCTCCAATTGGAGTACCCAGTGGTCAATTGATGAGACAAAGCGCTAAAAACTTTACAAAAAATGCAAAATACGCAATTAATTTTTTTAGAATACACCAACCAATCCCTATTAACTATTTCGCCGTTTGGCAACTTCCTAAGATATTGCGTTGCTGAAAATTTCCTACCAGACTCATCAACAGGAAAATTTTCTTTAATTTGAACAGCTCCCTTTGTCACGATTGATTGGATTAGATGATGACTCAAATTATTTGGCCACGTAGATGGATCAGCAATATCAATATCACTAATATCAGCAATGTCACTGTGCTCAGATCTTTCTTCATTCTCGCTTACCGGATGACCCAGTTCAGGAGTTGGATCAGGTGAAACAGGCGTTCCAGAACTTCCAGACGTGGATGGCTGCTGATCTTCGATAATAATCATCGGTTCTGCAACAACTTGTTCTTCACTTGACAGAAGTGGATTCGCCAAAGAACTGCTGAGTTGAAGGAATTTGTTCAGCGAACCGCTGAGTTTATCCCGCTCTGCCTCCAATTTCAATCGACGTTTTTATTTTGGGCTCCAGAACAATTTTTTTTACTGCCATCACTCATTTCTGAAGAGATAAAAAAAAATAATTAGGAAAAAAAGCTGACCGGAGTCAAAATATAATCAGAAAACTCTCGAATCGAAATATTACTTGATTTAATAACACGTTTTCTTTCATCTTCTCTTACCTTAAGATTTAAAATCAGCAACACAACGGCAACACGTAATATTATATTCAAATGAAATTATTATTAATCGTCAAAATTCACCGACGAATACTCGATGACTGAACTGACTGACTGAAACAAGCCAAATTCTCCTGTTTTATATCACCGCTAAAATCTGGTGGAAAAATCTGGAGCCGAAAAAAAGTTTTTTTTTGGAGAACTTTTCAGAAAATAATATTTTTTGCACCTTCGACCTCTCTGAGGCACACGCCGCCGATAAATGCATAAAAAACAATAACATGTATATTATTTGTCGAGCGAGCCGCCAAAGGCGAGCGGCATCCTTTGAAGATACGCCGCCGCCCGTAAGCCGAGTGCCGACACGCCGACAACAGATTTTTTGCATGTAAATTCCAGTGTAGAAGCAAAGTGTAGAAGTTACTTCTTATATTAGTTTACTGTTTCTTCCTGTAATCAAAGTTTACAGCTTTGCTATAATTTGATTTTTAATACCTTTAATGCCGATTTTTCTTCCAATTAGAAGTGCGTTTTTGCAAGAGTAGCGAATAGTTGAATTTGGCGCCCCTTAAATTGGGCGCCTGCGTGCGGGGCATTCGCTGCATACTCGCCAGGAACGGCACTGGTCAAAGGACAGGCTGTACTACCCTTACAGACAGTCTCACATGTGCAAGACAAAGTTATATTACATTTACAGGCAGCAATATCGAAAAGTTTGGTTTTCGCATTCTGTACGAAAACTTCTACTCTTTTCTTATAAAAATCTTTTTCACAGTCTCGATTGCAAGATTTTTTTAACGCAATATACGAGTTATAGTATGATTGGATCATTTGGACCACACGAGTATGTGTTACTGTTGGGATTGTGGCCTTGTTATAAATCTCAACTATTTGAGTTCCTACGGACTCGGCCACAGCTACAAATCCTAACTCTTTCTTATTCTTAGGGCTAAATAACAAAGAACGTTTATACTTCTCATCTAAGCAACAGAGCAGCATATCCTCGTATGTAGGCAGCGATATTCCACTTAGTTCTTTGGGTACGCCAATGATAGGGCACGTAATAGACTGTCTTGTAACACGCGAAGATTTTTCAGACGCCATTTCAAAACTACGAAATACACTTCCGCGTTTGGCGAGTCACACTACGCGTGGGCGAGTCCACACGGTGCCGCCGGAGAAGAGTAAGTGTTGTGGAGAGAACAGCACCACGTGTGGGTAAGTCCACTTGGTGCCGGCGGAGGGGAGTAAGCGTTGTTCTTTTGCGCGAATACAGTTAAGGAATAAGGGGTATAAAATTATTTTTTATGGATTAGTAAAACTATATTACATAGTTTTCACACTATTAGAATAAAAAAATACAATTTATATGGGTTTTGGCACATGTTTAAAAATCGTCGAAAATCATGAAATATCGTTTTTTTACGATACAACCCGCAACTTTAGTCCTTTTGCGCGAATTCAGTAAAACAAGAATGGGTCTAATTATTTTTGTATGCATTAAGGACACTCTTAAAAACACTTTTTCACTATTAGAACAAAAAATTAATTTTTTTTGTAATTTTTGCATTTTTTTAAAAATTTTCCGGTATTTTGACTTTTTTTGGTAACTTTAGGCCTTCTGCGCAATTTCAAATTTTGAAAAAAATTTTTTTTAAAATATTTTTTTATTTATAATGACGCCTATGCGCAAGTTTTCCGCGCTATTAGAATTGTATTGCAGAAAAAACGCGTTTTTCGATCCACCCTATTGTGTATTACTTCCGCACTCTTTCCCAACCTTTGCATCCCCCTTACGAGAGCAATTACTTGACTCCCGTTATGATTGCCTGTACCTGAATCGTCCATCTTGTGTTCCATCGTTTGGTGTTAGAATGCGAAGCTTTTTGCATGATTCCAATCTGCATAACGTGGAAGTTATGGATAATCCATGTTACCATCCGCCTCCATGGCGGACTGATGGGTTTTCCTTCATGAATCCATTTGAAAATTTCTGCAAGTCTAACACGAATGATGTGGTATACCGTCAACTTTTTGCAGCCCACCGTGCTAGTTTCTCAGACCACTTAGATGTATATACGGATGGATCAAAGTCACCTGATCATGTTGGCTGTCATCAACAGTGTCGCCATAAGCCGCAGCTTACATCTGTCATGCACGGTCTATACTGCTGAACTGGAAGCCATCTACGAAGCATTACAGTGTATGTGTACCCGGAGGGAGAGGAAGTTTATTATATACTCTGATTCTTAGAGCGCGTTACGGACCCTCGAATCAGATGTTCCCTCTCACCCCCTAGCCCTTGAAGTGTTGAAACTGAAAAAGCATCTTTCTAAGCACGGCTGTAGTGTTTTGTTTTGTTGAATTCCCAGTCACGTTGGAATACGAGGCAACGAGTTGGCAGATGCAGCTGCAAAAACTGCCAGTCATACCCTACACAAAGCTTTACCCGTATGTGACGTGAAACAGGCTATCAGGAAAATCATATATTGCAAATGGCAGGAAAACTGGAATTTGCAGGTTAACAACAAACTTCGCAGCATTAAACCAAATATATCACTTTGGCCTTCTCTCACCAACAGGAAGTGTGATGTTGTTTTAACGCGACTATGCATTGGACACTCTCGGCTTACTCATGAACATCTGCTGTTAGGAGTGAGTGCTCCGAATTGTCCAGACTGCAAATGCCCTTTGACAGTCCTTCATATTTTAACATCTTGTGAACGTTTTAAAAATTTATACATGTGCCTTTTTAACTGTTCATCTCCATCTTTATCACTTTCAATTGGTGAACATCCGCATCCTGTGCTGTTCACCTTCGTCCGTCACATCGGTTTTTATTCACTAATTTAATTTTTTGTAAAATGTTTATACCATATTTATACCTCCATTTTTTAGACCTTTTTTGTGTTTTTTACATGGTCTTATTCCATAATTTTGACTGCTTTTATCACTGTATTTTATTTGTGCATATTTTTATCATCGGTTTAACGTATTATGGTGTAGTTTTGCTAGTTACGTATATGTCTCTTTCGGGTTTTACCATGCATTTGGCGTAGCTTGTCCTCTCAGGACCTTGCGCCATTAAACCCCAAACAACCAACCAACCAACGAACCTTGAAGCGCCATTTTCTATTTTAGAAATAATTTCAAGTTTTTGTGCAATCGTTAACCTTCTTTCGTTTTTCAGCCATTATCTATTACACAATTTCAGGAACTAACTAAACACTAAGCTTGAGCACTGACAAAGAAACATAAAACACGACTGATCAATAAGCACGCTTACTGACGACTGAGGCCCTTGGCAGGCCGAGAAAATACGTAGAGGGGGAGGGGAAGGCTAATGAACTTCACAGAGTGGACTCGCCCGCTCAGGTCGTCAAGGTCAGTGATCAGAGAATGTACAGCATAATTTTCAACGTTCGCACTGTAGGGTCTTCTACGTAATGTATGTCGTAACGTCTCCACCCATTTGTCTATGTACGCCCTCTAGCGGCAAGAATGCATCAGAACGAACTTTGTATCGGTCTAGCACGGAGTTCGTGCAACAAGCGGAGTTTACTATGGCAAACAATGCCTCGCTATTATATTTATGTTATATTGTTTACTGTCCTCTGTGCTTATTTTCTTAAACATCGTACACCTACGTACAGGGTTCATTGTATTTCCCTTGTAAGTTGGCTTGGATTAAAAATTAAAATTGGTTTTTTTGAGGTTCGTAATTAAATTTTTTTTGCTGCACTCGCACTCGCGGATCATCCGCTCGTGGATAATCGGGGCTTTACTGTGTGTATATATATATATATATATATATACACACGTATATATATATATATATATATATATATATATATATATATATATATATATATATACATACACACACACCGGGTGGTCATAAAGAAACTTTGCCGATATATGGAGCTCTAGCGGCCGTTCCATTCAACCTATCGAGATGAGATTTCATCCTGAATGTGTCTTGCCGACTGTGAAGCATGGGGGTGGCTCCATTATGGTATGGGGTGCGATATCTTGGCGCGGTCTTGGGCCACTTGTTATTCTGCATGGGATGATCAAATCCAATCACTATCTAAGCGTTCTAGGGGATCATGTCCATCCTTTTGTCCAGACTGTATTCCCTGGAGAGCGACCGCTTTTTCTAGACGACAACGCCCCTATCCACACTGCTAGGTGTGTTCAAGAATGGTTCGAAGAGCATGACGATGCAGTTGAACATCTCGCCTGGCCCCCTCAGTCTCCGGACTTGAATATTATCGAACATTTATGGCAATATTTGGAGTTCAAACTTCGTTCCCGATTTCCACTTCCATCCGGACTTTCGGAATTAGAGACCGCTCTGCAGGAGGAATGGCTTAATATTCCTTTTAAATATTGTCCATGACCTTTATGCATCTATCCCACGTCGCATTAAATCTGTACTTCAGTCAAAGGGTCCAACCCCCTATTAATAAAGATTTTGCATTATTTCACAGGTGTTCGTATTATTTTGTCCACCATCTGTATATATATATCATCGATTTTATGGATTTTTGGCCTAAAAATGACCACCTATAAGTACGTTTGTTCCTGTTTACCTTGTGTTTGGCGCTTCTTGTCCTCCCTGGATCTTGCGCCAATAAACACAAACAAATCTCCCTATTCGTCGCTAAGTGGTTAAGGTATTAGCCTGCCACGCCGGGGGTGCGGGTTCGATTCCCGCATAAGACTTTCTTGTTTTCTGGCTGTTTTCTGGGGAACCGGTCAGTGTTCCGCCTGCAAATGGAGCCCCGTCTAGAAAAGGGAGCTGCAACCCATCGTCCATCGCCGGTGTCATCGTTTGTCAATAAAATTCTTCGGTGATTGTGTCATTTGTCTGTTATTTCCTTGTATTCTTATGTACACCGGACTGGGGTGTAATGTCGTCATCCCCCAGGGACATTAGCCAAAATAAAATCCCCTATTCACCACCTGGGGTTACAGGCTCCCCTTGAGGGCAGAGAAGCAGAGATCAGCGAATATGTTTGCTACTTGAGAAGAAGAATGAGAAATTAGATTATGAAAAAGAGATCCTCACTTCGCCGTGATAGTTCATTTAGTAGAATATGGGTTTCGAGGTCAAGGGACTAATTCGAACCCGATCCTTTGAAATGGATATTACAAGGCTGTGGTGTGGTGAATGCTACTTTTAGTCGTGTTTTTCTATTGACTTAATTCTATTTTTCTTTTATGAAAATAAATCTTAAAAAGGTCTGTACAGTTTGTTTTTAATGTCCATTAAAAAAATCAAGTATTTCAGATTTCAAACCCCTCAGGGGGATTTCCTTCTTTAGGTAAACACGGGTGTCGCAATCCCGAGGTACCCCAGCGAACTTTTCCTCCGTTTCCTTTTCCTCTCCCCTCTTCCTTCTCCTCTTTCCTTTTCTCCCTCGTTGCGGTTACCTCTTCGGAGGTGAGGGCTCCTCATCAGAAGCTGTAGCCATCCTGCTGCTTCTAGCGCCTAATGGCGATTAACTGCTTGCGTGTTTGCCGTGCGTGGAGACCCGTGTCCCCGGAAAAGGGAATCCTGGTAGTTGAGGGTTAGTTTTGGTTGCCCAACACACTGCTTCGGCCCCCGCTTCGGATAAACGGGAGGTACTCTGTGTTCCCCTGGGTATCAATCGACTGGTGGGTTTGACTTTTGTCACCTGCTCAGGGTTCAAGCAATCGAATTCCTGCTGGACATCTGACAGTTTCATCAGTGATCTGTGCGCGTATAGACCTGATTAGCACTGATGTAGGAACCTGCATCCAGTTGTTGGGCTCCATGGTGGGTGGTGCCGTCAGGTCCGAATATCCGGCCCTTTTTATGGATGTCTCTTTAAATCCTACGGTGAGGGATAAATCACCACTGTCGAATGTTCAGACCAGTATAAATAGCTTAAAGTTCTTTATAATTAAGCGAAAAGATGGTACGTTTAGTAACGTATCTCCCTTCCGTGTTACGTGAAAATGGCTTGGATGCACACCGCTGTGCGTACGTATATCCCTAATACTGTCAGGTGCTTTAAATGCCAACGCTATGGACACTCGAGAGATTCCTGTCGTGAATCCATTACATGCGCCCGTTGCGCAGAAGTTGGTCACGACAGTGACAGTTGCGAAAAATCTCCTCGATGTGTAAACTATCAAGAGGATCACGTAGCGTTTTCTCGTTCGTGTCCACAGTGGTCGGTTGAAAAAGAAATTCAGACCTTGAAAATTACCAAGAAAATCTCTTTTCCCGAGGCAAGGAAACTTGTGGAGTCAAAAACCCCACGTGTGGGTGTTTCATATGCTGCTGCTACGGTTTCATAGAAAATTATGTGCACAGCCTCAACACAGACAGAATCTAACCCCACCACCAATAAACCACAGAACAAAAAAAAAAATCCCCATCTGAAACCCCGCCTGAAAATATATCAGTCTCACAACAAAATAAAATTTCTCCAAATTCTAATACGAAACCTACCCAATCCACTTCCACATCTAGCAAAAGTAAACCACCCGTAACTTTAAATCTACCGTACTCGAACCCAATAGAAATAGACCCATCTCTACTCTAACACAAACAAGTGTCACCTCACCTCACCTCAGCACGTCGCAAGAAAGTCGAATCATCTTCGCCTCCTCCCGATCATCAAAATTTTCAACCCAATCAGTCTTGTTCATACCATATAGATATGAACACACCAATCTCCCGTAACCAAAATAGAAAAAAAGTGGCTATTCCTAGAAAGTGCGTTGTCCTTTCTAGGAAAGCTAATGATCCGGATTACATCCTGAAAAATAACCAGTATGTCCGCAGAGTCTCAGAAAATTCGGATCTAAAATTGTACTTGTCCGAGGACTCGGACATCGACGTTGATTTGGAGGAGTCTTAACTTCTCTTTCCTTTCTCTTCGGTTTTTTTTTTTTGCCTTTCTTGAGCTTTTCTCTTCTTCTCTCTTGTTTGAAATGGTCTTACTTTTTTTACATTCCATAATTTATTTGACTCATTTCATAATTTTATATGCCCATTTGTATTATAGTTCTTATTAACCATTTTATATGACAGTATTTTTATCACCAGCTATATATTTTGACTGATCTTATCGCGTTTACATTTCACTGCTTTTAACTTTGCTCTTATCACATCTTTTACCACTCCTGCTTGATTTATATGCGTCTCATTTTCTGCGCATTTATTATACTCTCGACAAGTATTTTGCGAGCGTTGTCCTTTCTAGACTTTTCGAAAGAAATATCTAACACGAATCGTATTTATATATAACCGTTTCTTGCCATCGAACCTTTTTATCTCTTTTGATACCATTGTTCTAATCACGTGGCATGTTATTTTCCTTTGTATTTCATCGTTTGTGTCATCTTTTTAAATTTCTTTGAATTGTTCCTAGTTTTATCACCTTTTTATATGAATTTCTTCATGTTTCTGCATCACTTCTTATTTTTTTCTTTAACATTGGTTTTATCTACCCCGATTTATCTTGGTTTTTATCTTCTTTTTACATCCGTGAGGTGACAATATACCTTCTTTTTATGTATTTTGCTAATCCTACCATGTGTTTGGCGCAGCTTGTCCATATCTGGACCTTGCGCCAATAAACCCAAATCAACCAACCAACCAACCAACTTCAGATTTCAAAAACTGTGGTCTCTGTTTGAAGATCTGAGAGTTTTTGATATAGCGCTTTAATTTTATACACTGCTGGCCACCCAAATTGCAACACCAAGAAAGACGAGATATCACAACAAAATTTATTTTGTAGATAACATGTTGACCAAGTATCAAATCATTAAATTTATAGACTTCTGTGAAGTGTGGTTCCTGCCAAAATCAGTAGCCACAGTAGCCGCCATTGTTGGAGATCACCGCTGCCACACGCCTCGGCATTGATTCAAAGAGACTTTGGATGAGTTCTTGGGGTACAGCAGACCAAGCAGCTTCCATACGTTGCCAAAGTTGATCTGCTGTGGCAGCTGGGGATGGAATCTGGGTCAATCGTAGAGCAACCATGGACCACATGTTTTCTATCGGCGAAAGATCCGGAGAGCGAGGCGGCCAGGGAAGCAATTCAATCTGGCGATTGACGAAGAACCGTTGGACAATGCGTGCCACGTGTGGTCGCGCATTATCCTGTTGAAATATGGCTGTGGCCAAGCCCTGAAGGCAAGGAAGGACAACTGGCTCCAACACCTCGGAGATGTAGCGCTGGCTGTTTAAAGTACCGGCAATGCGTACTAGAGGTGTGAGAGAGTGATATCCAATACCGCCCCATACCATAATACCCGGTGCAGGACCAGTGTGGCGGTGCATAACGCAGCTGTTCAGCATCCTCTCTTCACGGTGTTTCCAGACTCGAATGCGACCATCGTGGTGATGCAGACAGAAGAGTGACTCGTCAGTAAAGACAATTTCATTCCATTCTGCCGTCCACATCCTTCTGTCATCGCACCATTGGCGGCGGAGACGTCTGTGGTTCTGCGTCATGGGTAGACTAAGCAATGGACGTCTTGCGGACAGACCACTCTGCTGTAAACGGCTTCGAATGGTACGCGCAGACACTGGATGATGCGTTACAGACTGCATGTGCTGTGCTATGGTTCGTGATGTGACTGAGCGATCCGTCACTGCCATGCGCACAATTTGCCTGTCATCACGTGAAGTGCGCTGAGGTGGATGCGATCGAACACGCCGGTCCGTCGTACCCTCCTGCATCCAACGATCACATATCCGCATTACAGTTGTTTGGTTTCGTCCAACACGACTACCGATTTCCCTGAAAGATAATCCACAATCTCGGTAGGCCACTATCCTTCCTCTGTCGAACTCGGATACTTGATCAAAAGATGATCGCTGTTTTCGACGAGGCATAATTGATCGTTTTTTTGAAAAAACCACAAGAAAAACACAATTGCCGAACTTGAAATCGTCGAAATCTCCAAGCCTTAAATAGCGCTTTGAAGTGGTGCCACAGGCGCGCGTGATGTGCGTCTGCGCTGAAATTCTAATCATTTGCATATCTTACCTCCGCTAATGCATGTTGTAAATTTCATGTTATTTGCATGTTTCCTTCAGGGTGTTGCATTTACAGTGGCCAGCAGTGTAGATGAAGTCAGAAAAATAATTGCTATTTACTCGCTTTTTTTCTGCAGTCCTGTTCCTTTTACCCTTTCTTTCTCTATTTTTTTTATCCCCCACCCCCTAAAAGCTTATTAAGAAAAGCTTTTGTTGGCGTAAAACAACTTGCAAAATTTCTCTGTGCTTTGTGTAGGTAACATCATTTTTGAATAAATATTTATTAAAGTACAGTTGGAAAATACTCGGTTTTAAAAAACGTTGAAGCTCTTTAACTTTCTAGAACGTAAACGACCGCTCTCACAAAATTCCAATGCTCGCGAAGTCAGCTTCGGTGACGTCATATCACGTGATATTACATTAGTCGGGGAATGGAAGATTTCGTCAGAAGCCCGCTTTCCTATCTAAGCTTCGGTCGCAGTTTTAGGCAGCTCTGGAATAGCATCTCACCGTGTTGTGATAAAATTCTGAGAGTGTGAATTCCGCAATGAAAACTTTCCTCTCCAGGAAAAGGTGAGTGAATATTTTCTTTCGTGAATGAAAAAGGGAAAACTTTATTTTAAACTCGTTTTTGAACTTTTTTGTGTAAACACTTCAAAATATTTCATGTTAGAAACTTTCTCTTTAAAATTTCGATGCTGTACATAATCAATATTTTGATGGTTATATCCATTCAGAATTAATTTAAAATTGCTCCACTATACAAAATCTAATCAAACAAAAAAATGTTTTCATAGCACAAAAGAACAAACTGAATACTTTTACGAAATTTAAATTAAAAAAACTTTGCGTGATGATCTCCCCGCTCTGATTTTTAATGCCGAAAATAATTGTATTTTGTAGGAAAAATAAATCGTAATTTGTTTTGAATCTTTTACATTGGAAGATCTGAAAATAATTACGCTGCCGAAAATTATTTTGTTTGGAGTTATAAATCAAAGAAATTCCTCTAAAATGCTGGTTTAGTTTTTTCTTCTAAAACGAAAACAGTATAAGAATTCTTCTGTCTTTTACTTAAATTGTTTATTAGAAAGATGTAAAGAATAATTGCTGTTATAATTATTTCTATATATTTTAGACTGTACTAATCGACTATTTATGTTTTCAAAATTAATATTATTGAATGTTTTTGAGAATATTAAAAGAAATAGAAAAGGACAATATATAGAATTGTAGGTTTTCATTAAAAATAAAATTCCAGCTTTATAAATTTTGAATGCAAAAATCTTATTAATTAACAAGTAAGATGCAACTTCTTAACCAGAACGGTGACAGCCTTGTTTGTGATAAAAGAAACACATTATTAGGGTTTCGAATTGATTTCAAAACTGATAGCGATGTTAATAAGTGTATTTAAACAATAGATTTTGGATAACGTATCGTAACATTAAATATATTTATTTTAATTTACTTTTTGCGTGTAATTATATTATATATATAACATCGATTCATGTATGCTTATATTTAATGAATATTTTTTTTTGTTTAAAGATTCTGCAGTAAATTTTATGAATGTTATAAAGTTATTTTACTAATGACAACCTTAAAAATATAATATGAATTTTAAATATTTTCCGTGACAATAACATGAATGTTTTCTTACGCTTGTATTAAAAATATTTCTACCTAACTGAAGATTTATTCATTTTTTTCAGTCACTAGATTCTTTAATGCGACCCCTGGATCCATCATTAAAACGCTTTTAAAAAATACATAAGTTAAACGAACTATTAAAGAATAAATTATATTTATGAGACTTACAAATTTTCATTTTCTCATGATCTGTATTCTTGAGAGGTATAACTAAGATGATTTAGATTATTGTCTTGAAATTCAGCGATGGGTGTATGTTTTTTTCAAGTTTTAAATAACTTAATACTAAAGTAAACTAAATATTCTATGTTATCTTGCTGGAACGATTATTTGTTGCAAAACGCTTTCTTCAACAAATTATGAATTATTTTTAAAAAATTCAAACATTTGGTACAAAATCAATAATTTTGGGCTACACTTACGTAAATATAGCTCGCTGAATTTACTTAATCTAAGAATTCTGCCACGTTTATTGAAAAATATTCAGAATTGCTTAAAGGATTTATAATATTTTTGCAGGTTATTTTATAGTTAATTGCTATGTGTTGTAAGAACACAGCAGTAGTGTAAAATATCTAATTATTATAATTTTAAAAATGCTATCAGTTCATGCATCAGCGATCAGTTTTGAATTATACTTTGTTAAACTATTTTGTGCAGTTCAGCTACACCGAGTCTTCACCTTTAAATTTCAGATAAGTCTAAATTTCCGTTTTTTGTTGACAATTAACTTTCTGTTATTTCTCCAGTGTTAAGTTTTCGGTGCAGTATGACTTGAGCAATAAATCATTCCGTAAAATCTATAAAAATTAAATCATCCAATATACTACAACCAAAAATTCACATTCGAGGATTTGAAACTAATATTTCTATAATTAATACTTTTTTTTCACATTTTGGAATTGCATAAAGCAATATAAAAGTCTTTAAGGGGATGGTGGACTTTCAAATTACGAAAAATCGAACAAAAATTGAAATTTTTTTTGGGTGTATTAATATTTTAAAAATATGTAAATATTGGAATAAAATGCAATTAAAATATGTGATGAAAATAAAAATTAAAACTTGGTGGCTTTAGGAAAGTAAATATTAAAGGTAAGTGAAAAAAATGTCTTTTAAATGGCTTTTTCTCAAAATGCATAATTACCAGATTTGCAAGTCTTTGAAATGCTCCTTGCGTCATAATTTTTGACGAAATTTTATACAATTCATAATAAAGACTCCTCTAATACAAAAAAAAAAAAAGGTTAAGTATCCATTTCAGGTTTCGACTTCATTCAGATTATCAAAGTTTTAAGTGTAGTGTTAACTTAAGTGTAGACAAGTACAAAAATTTCCCGAAAATTCCGAGTACAAGCATAAAAATATTTACTAAAAAATAACTATTCAACGAAAGCACAAAGTAATACATAACTCTGTTCAAAATATATTTATAAGCAATATAAAGACAAAATTAAAGGGGAAAAGTTAAAAATTGGATAGCAAGGAGCATTTTAAAAAACAATAAAAATTTCATTTTTAAAATAAAATTTTTTTAAAAAATTATTTATAAAATTTTGTAAGGTGGTTGGTTGTTGTACGAGGGCCATTTTTTAACTAAGAACCGTTTTGTAATGGAGTAAAAGAAACTTTAGTTATGAACGTAAATTGTATCACAAACTAAAATATGAACATTTTTTCACTTTTCAACATAGTCACCATTAACATTTAAACATTCAACAAGTCGTGTCACCAGCTTTTGGATCTCATCATCAAAAAACTCTCCGCCTGACCGTTAAACCAGTTAGTAACAGTTTCTTTCAACATGTCATCATTTTCCAAGCGCTTTCCACCAAGAAATTCCTTAAGTTTTGGAAACAATTGAGAATCTGATGGTGCTAAGTCAGAGCTGTATCGTGGATGATCCAGTAATTCCCAATTAAAATTGTCCAGTTTCATCTTTGTTCTTGCCGCAACGTGAGGCCGAGCTTTGTCGTGAAGCATAACGACGCCGCTAGAGAGCAGTCCCCGACATCGATTTTGACAATTTTCATTGGGAATTACTGGATCATCCACCATTCAGCCCTGACTTAACACTCTCATCTGTTTCCAAAACTTAAGGAATTTCTTGGTGGAAAGCGCTTGGAAAATGATGACTTGTTGAAAGAAACTGTTACGAACTGGTTTAACGGTCAGGCGGAGAGTTTTTTGATGATGAGATCCAAAAGCTGGTGACACGAAATGTCGAATGTTTAAATGTTAATAGTGACTTATGTTGAAAAGTGAAAAAATGTTCATATTTTAGTTTGTGATACAATTTACGTTCATAACTAAAGTTTCTCTTACTCCATTACAAAACGGTTCTTACTTAAAAAATGACCCTCGTACTTATACTTTAATGAATATATATGCAAAATTTCATATCTCTGAGGTAAAAATTTCAAAAATTGCTTTGTAATGTTTACCATCCCCTTAAAAAGCAGAGAAGTTTAAAGCTTTGAGATGGCTGCTTTGAATAATCTGAAAATTTTATCTACGCAGTTATTTTCAGATTATTTAAAGCTGTCAATTGAATTGAATTTTTAAAATTAGCATTTGAATAAGCTTTGAACATTTTAAGAAAAGTCTGGGATTAATTATAAATTTATTAACTCTTCTAATTAAATATTAATATATTCAGTATTGTAATTAAATTTGAATATATTAAGTGTTATATACATTTATCTTGAAATGCAGACATCCCCCAGAATAAAAAGAAAGAAAAAAAACATACAGCGTCGTCTTACCTTAAAACTAGTCTAAATCGCAATTAAAAGATTTTTTTTTTTAACGTTTTAAAGAAAATAAGATTAAAAGTTGGGAATAGAAAAGAGAAAAATTTGAAACAATCCTAAAGGACATTTAAGATTCAAAACAATGGCCGGTTTATAATAACTTTGTTTCGTTGAGGTTTAGAACCAAAAAGTTCCTTTAAAAATCGACTGATAAACCTAGTTGTGTGAACAAACAGTAGGGGAGACCGGGGCTAGTTGGCATAGATTTTGGTTTTTGATTTTTCTATTTTTTTGTGCAATATTTAGAGATATTCCGGTGAATGTGGCGGATAGCTTAACTTTTTGACTACAAAATCATGTTAGACCCATTAATTAAACCCGTGTTTAGGTAATCCCAAAAGCACTTTCCTAAAGGCTTTCAACTATGCCAACTAACCCCGGTGCGGGGTTAGTTGACATACCCCTAGGGGTGAGTTGGCATAACGTGATATGGTTAGAGATACTTAGGCAAAACAGCAATTTTCGAGGAAAGCATTTTATTTCATCAAAACTTGGGGTAACATGGCTTTTTCTTCTTATTGTCTCTTTCAGCCGCGATTCTATCTTTCATAGGAGTGTCTGTTAAAATAGCAGTAAACTTTCTTTTTCGGCCACGGTTGGATTGCTGTCGTGGCCTAGCTTTGGGGAAAGGGCGAATATCCTCTGGGATGATGTATCGGGAAGATGACGGACTGGTCACCAATACCGGTGTGCCTGGAAGGTCATTTGTCGTGAGAGCGGGTTCAATGGGGTCCCTTAACTCTGATTCATCGGCAGTTTGTGTAGCCTCTGGAGCAGGGCGGTGACGGAAGATGGCCAAAATCTGAATCCTGAAATATGTCTGGGTTGAATGGACAGATCCCGCTCACTTGAAATCTAGATGTAATGTTGGATGGAGTCATAGCTGATTGAAAGGCTGTTTTCCCAATTGCTGGGATATCGTAGATAGTTAAAAGTTTTGTCTGGATGACTCGTCATCGAAGGGTCACAAGCAGTGTTGACGTATTTTTTAAAGGGTCCAAATAAAGTTAGTTCTGTGAAATGGTTGCGATTTATCGCTGCAGTGTGGAGGAAACGATAGGACAGTAACCCTATTTCCTTTGAACAAATCGAGGGCCTCAATGGATGTCAAATGCGTATGGGTATGGTTATCGAGGTGAAGTAGCACAGGTCGCGTTTGTGACCATCTGGTAAAGTGGATAAAATGTTGGGCAAACATCATAAAATAGCATTCAACCATCCAATCTGACTTGTTGGCATCGCCGCTGGAGCCCTCTGATCCGGATCGCACGAAATGTTCATTGAACTTGGCTCGTGGAAAAATGAAGGACTAGCACTTCCTCCTGCCGAGATGCAAATAGCTAAAGTAACAAGGGTACCTCGTTCAGCAGAGGTGATCTGCCCAATTTGCTTAAACTCTTTCCGTGCTTGTCTGGCTTTTGAACGGTTATAATCCCATTATCGAATATGTTGTAGATGTCCTGTGGCTCGAATCCATACCTGTTCAGTACTGTTTGGAGTAAAGTGAAAAAGTTTCCGACGTTAATCCTGTTGAAACTGGTGTCTCGAGCTAGGCTAGTGGCCTCAGGTGTTCGAAGAGTTCAGGATTTGTTTCTGTTCATAAAATAAGAAAGCCCATCAGGTCCGGCCATTATGTTGAGCCAAGCTTTTGCCCTCAACATTGTTAGCGTGAACGGCCTCGGTCACTCTCTCAATTGGTCGATTTGCTCGGTCTGTTTTTCTCTTGTACTTCCGCATAGCTAAACACAATAAGTGGTTATTATTCTCTCAGAACCTTATTTATAAACAGTTTTAGTGAAATCGGTGTCAATATTGTGAAACATTTCGAATATATAAAAAATAATTTTAAATCAGTATAGCTTTATTTCACTTAATAGTTTATTTTTTTAAAAACTAGTTTCAATCTTTCGTTCATCCTCAGTATAACGTAACTGAAAGTATTTTAAACACAAGATAACTTGGTTTTAATTAAATTTTCTTTTCTATATCTCATTCTACACTGCTGGCCACCCAAATTGCAACACCAAGAAAGACAAGAGATATCACAAAAAAATTTATTTTGTAGATAACATGTTGACCAAGTATCAAATGATTAAATTTATAGACTTCTGTGAAGTGTGGTTCCTGCCAAAATCAGTAGCCAGAGTTGCCGCCATTGTTGGATATCACCGCTGCCATACGCCTCGGCATTGATTCAAAGAGACTTTGGATGAGTTCTTGGGGTACAGCAGACCAAGCAGCTTCCACACGTTGCCAAAGTTGATCTGCTGTGGCAGCTGGGGATGGAATCTGGGTCAATCGTAGAGCAACCATGGACCACATGTTTTCTATCGGCCAGGGAAGCAATTCAGTCTGGCGATTGACGAAGAACCATTGAACAATGCGTGCCACGTGTGGTCGCGCATTATCCTGTTGAAATATGGCTGTGGGCAAGCCCTGAAGGTAAGGAAGGACAACTGGCTCCAACACCTCGGAGATGTAGCGCTGGCTGTTTAAAGTACCGGCAATGCGTACTAGAGGTGTGCGAGAGTGATATCCAATACCTCCCCATACCATAATACCCGGTGCAGGACCAGTGTGGCGGTGCATAACGCAGCTGTTCAGCATCCTCTCTTCACGGTGTCTCCAGACTCGAATGCGACCATCGTGGTGATGCAGACAGAAGAGTGACTCGTCAGTAAAGACAATTTCATTCCATTCTGCCGTCCACATCCTTCTGTCATCGCACCATTGGCGGCGGGGACGTCTGTGGTTCTGCGTCAAGGGTAGACAAAGCAATGGACGTCTTGAGGACAGACCACTCTGCTGTAAACGGCGTCGAATGGTACGCGCAGACACTGGATGATGCGTTACAGACTGCATGTGCTGTGCTATGGTTCGTGATGTGACTGAGCGATCCGTCACTGCCATGCGCACAATTTGCCTGTCATCACGTGAAGTGGTGCGCTGAGGTGGATGCGATCGAACACGCCGGTCCGTCGTACCCTCCTGCATCCAACGATTACATATCCGCATTACAGTTGTTTGGTTTCGTCCAACACGACTACCGATTTCCCTGAAAGATAATCCACAATCTCGGTAGGCCACTATCCTTCCTCTGTCGAACTCGGATACTTGATCAAAAGATGATCGCTGTTTTCGACGAGGCATAATTGATCGTTTTTTTGAAAAAACCACAAGAAAAACACAATTGCCGAACTTGAAATCGTCGAAATCTCCAAGCCTTAAATAGCGCTTTGAAGTGGCGCCACAGGCGCGTGTGATGTGCGTCTGCGCTGAAATTCTAATCATTTGCATATCTTACCTCCGCTAATGCATGCTGTAAATTTCATGTTATTTGCATGTTTCCTTCAGGGTGTTGCATTTACAGTGGCCAGCAGTGTATTTGTATCTTTATTTTAAGTTGTATAAATTAATTTCTTAAAAGAAAAAAAATAGAAAGTCTTCAAAAAAATGAAAATGAAAATGTATAATAAAATTAAGATACAATTAGAAGAGATATATAAAAGAAAATTTAATTAAAAACCAAATGATAAAATATCATGTGATGAAAATACTTTTAGGTACGTTTTACTGAGGTTGATCGAAAGATATAAACTAGTTTAAACGAAAAATAAAATATTGTAAGTGTAATAAAACTATATTGATTTAAAACTTATTTATAAGTCGTATTTAAACATTATTTTAAAACCTCTATTTATTCATTTTTTACAGAAATTGTTTCTTTTTTAATTTACATTAATGGAGGGGTTAGTTGGCATAGGTGTGGGGCAAGTTGTCATAGCTATGCCAACTAACCCCATACCTAACTATGCCAACTAGCCCCATAGGGATAACCAAAACAAGATGGAAACTACACAATCCCAAACATCAGAAACAAAAGATTATGATACATGCATGCAACCACAATTAACCACTCTTTTTAAAACCGCCATCAGTAGCGCCTGAATTCGAACTATAGGTTTGCTGAACCAAAAAAAGTTTACTCACCAGTCAGGAAAACAATGAAACAGGGGTCCTTCCTTCGTGACACTTCCAAGCAAACTGAAGTTACGGTGGATGGTACACCTTTATGTACACTCCCCACTAGCAAGATGACAGTGCTCTAGCTCCACGGTGGCAGGTAATAGAAGCAGTGTGCCAACTAGCCCCTTATGCCAACCAACCCCGGTTTTCCCTAGCTTGATATTTAGGCGTTTACTCTGTTCTGTTCTAACGCTTTACATTTTAGACAACTGAATATTCGAGTAAAATGTCATGTATCAAATTATGAGCCAAAATTCGCATCAACCTCACCGTTATTGTAAACTTATTATGGAGACAAAAGTTATACTATTAAAGATATTTAAATATTTATGTTTTTGATTTTTCTGGTATTTTAACGTCAAGTTCTGATAACACAGTTAACAGTACAAGTGAAGTTTTATGTAGTCTTTTAAAACTTGAATTATATACTTTCAAAAAGCATCTTGACTGTCCTTAACGGCATTTATACTGTGTGAAATCTTTCTCTCGACTTTAAACGAAGAGTCGTTTTCATATAAAAGTTCGCACAGTAATTAGTATTGTTTGCTGAAAAATGGTGAAAGGGAAAAATACTGTGGCATATAATTTTATAAAATGACGCGTTGGCAAATTCAATGTATACATAATGTAAATGTCAGAGAAAGGGAATATATATTAAGAATTATCACTTTCTTGATATATAAGTGACATTATTTTGCTTGAAAAGTATGTTATTGCAATTTTAATTTTTTTTCGTCTTGAAATGCCAAGGTTTTATTAAACCCATTTGAAATTATTTCACAAATTTAAAGTAACAGATAGATTTTAGATGAAAGTATTTCTTAAAAAAATGCTTTCTTTTTTCAATTTTTTATTATTTATTTATTTATTTATTTATTTTAATTTTTTTTTTTTTTGCTTGCCATTTTGATTTTTTTAAGGGATTTAGGGTTTCAATTACAAGAATCTGCCATTGCATCAAAATTTCGCTGGAAACTGCGTATTATTTATGGTTTTAATTTTAGGTTTTCGGAGTTCCGGAGAGATTTATATCATCTCACAGCAAGATATTTATTAGAAATGATGGCACTATTTAAGAGACTTATTTTTTTAAGCATCAATTCACAAAAAAATAATAAAAAATATGCTACCACAAATTACGGCAAAATAATCACTTACTATTCTCAAAAGTTGTTTCACATCCACCGAAAACTTTTTGTGCGCCCTTAAAAAATATTCTGTAGAATCAAAAAACTATTCCTCTCTGTCTCGGTTTTTATTTTGTATTTAACAACTTTATACGTATATTTTTTCATCCTCATGACTTTCAACTTTCTTTTAGACGAAAGAAACTATCAGCTATCGAAATCATGATGTGAAATTAGTATTTTTCTCTTTGAAATTAATATTTATAACTAACTTGTATAACCTTGAAATTTACGTGTATATTAACACAGACGACAAAATCCCTCCTATGAAACGTACCTGATGGTTTAGTTATAGGTAATAGTAAGAACATGCTTAAATTGCCCCGTCCATACCATTAAGTTCTTATAGAAATAAAAATTAATAAAACTTATTTTTTTCAGTCATGCTGTGAAGAAGACTGAAATATCTTTTCCATAGCATGATTCTGAAATTTTACTTTATAAAAAATTCAAATGAAATCATAAAATGTAATTTTTTTGTAGTTCCATTCTTTTTTTTTCTTCTTGTAACAGAGAGTATAAATGTAAAATAATGTCGTACTTAACTGTGATGTCTAATTGCTGTTTAGTGTTTTTGTGATGTGTGGAGGATTCTTAAAAACTTTATAACACTTGTCGTATAATAAGCTAATATGCCGCAGAGGATTGGCCATCTTGAATTATCATTTGTTCTGTGTTTTCATAATTTCAAGCATTATAATACCAAAAATCAGCCATCTTCGCGTCGCATTTTATAGTTTTACATTTTAAATCTTTCTAACTGTTGAATTTTTACGCACTTTTACGTAAATCACCCTGTGAAAAAAAAGTGTAACATAAACATGTTGCCAAGAGTGTGCAAAACTCGTCTTTGAGAGGAAGGAAAAGAAAATGCGTCTAACTGAAACCGTTGTAAAAAATCAACTTATTGTAAAAAATTGACTTAAACTCTTTATAACATATTTTTTTCACTTTGAATTGACTGGTATACGGCTAGTTTTATTTGTTGCACTAAATCACTTAATGATTTCTTGCTTTGAACGAAAACTGTGAAATGTCAACTGGAAGAAAATTTGATAAATGTTGTTTTCTTATTATAAATTTTAACGGCTGTAGTGTTTTTTGAAAAAAAAAAAGATTTTATATCGGAAAATAAATTCTTATTTCTCACAACAATTGAAAAAAAAATAACTTCCTTATATCTATTTTGCTTTAGCTTCATATCGTCGTCATTGATAAGTATTTAAATTGTTAAAAATTTTTAAAGATAAAATACCCTTTCTCTGTGAGTTTTCTTATGATTTCCAAAGTGACTTTTCGTGATGTTGGGGGATAAAGCATTTTTAAGTGTTGAGTTATTAATACTGTATTGTATTATTAAAGGGAAAAAGATAGTAAAAAAATTATCGTCCACACTGAAGTCCCGATTAATAGGGTACAGAATATTAGTTTTATAGATTATCCATGCATCACTAAATAAAATCGTTAGATATGAAATGTATATTGTTTAATGTAATGTCAGAGGGCTCGGAAGTAAAGGAATATTTGACTTTTTCCGGGGAAGAAACAGGGAAAATCTGTTTAAATTTTATTAATTAAATTAAATTTTATTAATTAAATTAAATTATCTTCAGATCGTTATTTGCTTCTGTAAGTTAAAATCAGCTTAATAGTTCATTTATTGCGTGTTGGCTGTTTATCCTGGAGGCAATTCACACCATGAATTCTGCAGGGCAGTCCACAAATCCATAGGAGTGCGAGGGGTTGGAGATCTCTTCTGAACAGCACGTTGCAAGGCATCCTAGATATGCTCAATAATGTTAATGTCTGGGGATATAGGTCGCCAGTGGAATTGTCTAGTCAGAAGAGTGATCCTGGAGCCACTCAGTAGCAACTCCCGACATGGGGGGGGGGGTCGCATTGTCTTGCTGGAATTGTCCAAGTCGGCCGGAAGGCACAATGAACATAAATGGGCGTAGATGATCGGACAGGATGCTTATGTACCCGTCACCTGTCAGAGTCGTCTCTAGACGTATCAGAGGTCCCATATCACGCCAACTGCACACGCCCCATACCATCACAGAGGCTCCACCAGCTTGAACAGTCCCCTGTTGACATGTACGGCCAATGGATTCATGAGGTTTTCTCCAGACTCATACACGTCCATCCGCCCGATACAATTGGAAACGAGACTCGTCAGACCAGACAACAACAGTCAGACCAGGCAACAACAGGTTTCCAGTCATTAACAGTCCAATGTAGGTGTTGGAGGGCCCAGGCGAGGCGTAAAACTTTGTGCTGTGCAGTCAACAACGGTACACGAGTGGGCCTTAGGCTCCGGAAGCCCATATCAATGACGGTCCGTTGAACAGTTCGCAAACTGTCATTTGTTGATTCCCCAGCATTGAAATCCACAACAATTTGAGGAAGTGTTGCACGTCTATCTCGTTTAAAGGTTCTCGTCAGTCGTCGACGGTCCCGTTCATTCAAGCTCTTTTTCCGGCCGGACCGCTATCGGAGATTTGATGCTTTACCGGATACCTGATACTCACGGTACACTCTTGAAATGGTCGTGCGCCAAAATCCAAATTGCATCGCTACCTCGGAGATATAGCATCTCTCGTGCGCCGACTGAAACGCCACGTTCAAAGTCACATAAATCGTGGTAACCTGCCATTGTAGCTGCAAGACCCAATCTAACAGCTTCGCCAGACACATGGTGTCTTATATAGGCGCTGCCGACCGCATCGCGTTACGTTGATTGGTTGCATATCTCTGTTATTTGTATACGCTTACCTGTACCTGTTTTTTTCGCTCTCAGTGTACTTTTCTTTTCAGTGTACATTGATTTTCCAATTTCTGGGGAAAAGTCACCAGTATCACCATTTATGATTTTCACACCAGGATAGACCGAAAGTCTTTATGATAATATAGTTTTATAAATATAAAATCCGGCCCTTTTATATGAATTTTTTTTTTTTGGGGGGGGGAGGGGGTGTCTAGTCCTGTGATTGGCTTTTATGTCCTATTTTGGACCTTGCGTCATTAAAACCCACCCACCCACGAACCAACCAACCAACCTAAAAATTAAATATTATTAGTCTTGCAGTATTTTATTAAAGGCCGATGGTTTGTTACATGGTTAACCAATTATTCCGAATAAACTAACTGTCATTTGTTGATTCCCCAGCATTGAAATCCACAACAATTTTGTCTCTATTTTGATTCTTCATTCATTCTCTGCAACCAATCAATCCTTTTTTTAAAAATATTAATGGAACAAACTTAGCTGTTATAATACAATTACTGGTATTGCAGTATTAGTAGCAGTATTTCGTTATGTGGCCAGAATCAGTTACATTGTGTAAAATAATATAGACACTGTATCTTTTTTGCTACTGTTACGCATCAATCCCCATCGATTTTCGAAGGAAAGGAATCGTTTCACGTCGTTCCTTTTCCATTATTAGACTGGATTGAAAATATTTTTCTGTATTTTATTTTGTTGGAAACGTGATCAAATATACTCCGCAGATCATTTTTTTCAGATGCCGATAAAGAAAAGCCTGATCTTGAATTGTTATAGAACTGAAACTGTCTGTGATATATTTTGCGTAATTATTAACCAGTAATACTTCTGAAATCATGAAACAACTATTATTATAAATTGACTACTTTTAATTACCTAATACTTATTTGAAATACTGCAAAATCCATCACATTGCTAACTAATTACTTGGAGAAACTATTCAAATGTCAATTATATTTGCGTATTTTTACGTACGTGTTATTTACATGTACGTTATTCTGTTGGTCTACCGATTTTGGACTGTAACTTGTAAAAATACGAAATTCTAACTTTTCAACTAGAAATTTATTAAAAACATATAACTAACAGGTTGCCCTATGACAATTAACTACAACTGAGTAAAGCAGACTACTGCCTAAGGTTTTGCCCCATGGCAATAAAAACGCAGACCATACTGCTGTGAAAACGAATTCCATCAATGATAATTCTAGTGCCTAAGTTTTTTCCCTATGGCAATACAAACGCAGACTATAATGCGCTATTTAACGTAGACCATACTGCGATGAAGACAAATTCCAACAATAATGATAATTCTAGTGCTAACCACACAGAGAAAAAAAAGTCGTTCGGTGAACCCACTTCTCCGAGTTCAAATCCACTGCACAGGGGAACTCGCTTTTGGTGAGTCGTACAACCCATGTCGGAAAGTGGGTTCTAGAACCCAGATCCCAAGCGGGTTGATTTACCCGGCACCAACTCACTAAAATGGGTTATACGACTCACTTTAAAGTGTGTCGAAAAAACACACCAACATGAGTAGACAAACTCTTCTTTCGAGTTCAATATCTCACTTTATTTTGGGTTATAAAATCCATGACTAATGAGTTTTTTTAAGTAAATGAGTTTACGCTATAGTACTCGAAATCCCTCCCCTCCCGCCGTCGTTAAATTAAACGATTTTATGCTAGTAATTCATTATTCATTGTTTTGTATATTTATTATCTCAGTTCCCCCCCCTCCCCCCCTATCCTTTCTTGTGAAAAAAAAAACCTGCGCTATACACCCATATTTGAAATATAATTGGTATTAAAATTTAAGGATTTTTTTCAAAGTCTTATAAAAAAATAAATATATATTTGTTATAAAATCTTGCAAACTTATATCATAAGTGATGATTGGATGCCTAAAAATTATAAAGATATCAAATATTTAAAATATTAATCAAGCATCCATTATTTTTTTGCAAATCTGTTTCATTCACAGGAATAACTGAGAAGAAAAAGAAGCTCCAATTAAAAAAATATGCTGAGATTTAGTGGGATGCTTCTATATGCATGTAAAATAAAATTTACAGGAAACTTATGAATATTATAATGTATAGAACCTTAAAATTTCGTAGGTCAAAAAGTTTTCCTTAACAACTTTTAGTTTAATTAACCTGAAACGAATATTTTGTCAAGAAAGTTTCAGATCTTAGCTTTAACACAAAAAAGATATTCACAAGATAAATTTTTTAAAACTGAAACAAAAAATTAATTACGCTGATTTTAGTAATATATATTTCTAATTGATAAAGATACCGTGATCCCCACACAACTAATTTAGAAACAATGACAATATCTCAAATTGTAACATTTAAGATTTTCAGGAAATATAGATAATCATTTTGTAACACACAAGTTTTTTTACAGGTATATTCGACCAAATCATCCATTAATACTTATATGGTTTGTAAACTTCTTAATTATATGTTAATATACTTACCCAGTTGCTCTAAATAGAACCTCTCCATGTTTTGAAAATTTTATAAAGTACTAATATATTTACTATAAATATACTTTTCTACGTAGAAATTAAATAATTCATGCATAATGCATTCACAATTCCTGCTAAATAAAGTGTGCTCTCAAATGCATACTTTAATGAGAAAGAATATAAACTCACATTTAAATTAAAAAAAAACATCCCAGCAAACAAAAATACAAATATAGAGAAACTTTTATTTACATATATACATATACTTGTATTTAAATAACGAGGCACAATTTTATTTAAAAAAAAAAAAAAAAAAAAAAAAAAAATTTGAAATGAAAATCTTCAAAACCCTTCAGATAGTCAAGCTTTCAGCATTTTTCACCTGAAATATAAATTAAAATTCATAAATGTTATGCATTTCAGTGTCAAAGTTGATTTTAATTTTCATGTAGTTAAACTTTTGAAGTGCTCACTAATAGGTTCTATATAAATTGATACTGTTTGGCTCAGTTTTTACTGCAATATTTAAAAAATCAAGACATTAGGATTTTAAACTTTGAAATAGCAGCCAGCAAGAAATTGTCTTTTGTCATTACCTTTCCATAACAAAATTTTAACTGCAGTTGCAGTACACAGAACTGATTATCCATGTTGCAGGAAAATTACTGCTATATTAAGAGACTAGTACCCTCCACAGATAAATCTTAGACAGATCCACAGATATTGATAGTAATAATACAGATAGTAATAATACATGTCTGTATTATTACTATCATTATTTTAAGGATGAATCTCATACAGGCACTACTAATACATTTATTTCAAAATATGTATTGTCTAAACTTTAGAATTCTTGATAGTAAAGGTAAACTTATTTTAATACAGGAATTAGAATTAGAAAAAGATGCAGAATACAAATACTTCAGCATATGTTTCAAATGCAGCAAAAAATAATTTTTAAATAAACGATCCCCATTGTTACCATTTCAAGATCCTCTTGGGTCAACAGTTATTGGAATCTCAGGCAGGACTAATGGAACTCCTTTGATTTTAATATCTGAAAATAGAGAGCAACACTTAAAAAAAAAAATGCAGTTGTGATGAAGAAATTTGCTTAACTGATTCTAGACTAAGTGCCTAACTTAACAGGAAAAAATGATTTAATTAATCTTAAAAACTAATTGATATTTAGCAACATTTTATACATGTTCACATCTATCCAATACTTATTTTAAAGATAAAGTATTTAAAAATTATATTAAAAAGGATACTTAAGTGCTTAAGGCATTTATGCATATAAATTTGCTTGGGAAAAGTAAAAAAGTAAAGTTTTTAACAAATATTAAATTATGTCTAAAATACAAATGATATAAAAGTTACTCTTAACCTGTATTCACATTTTTTTTTCAAACAAAAAAGGGACTTTGTTTAACACATTAATATTCGCAATAGTCAGAAATCCTAATAAACTTATGGCAAGATTTGTATTTTTTTATTCTTTTAAGAATGCAGGACCATATCTTTTCAGACCATTAATGAACTCTTCTATATTTCTCCCTACCTTCTTTCAAATACTGCCAAATTAAAAAAAATGCAAATAGTATGCCATAGATATCTCCAGATTAAAATTCATGAACTTTTAACCTCTTTAATACACATTCATACTAATTGAAAGGAATGAAATTTTTTTTTTTTTAAGTATGCTACTAATATATATTTCAACTGAAACAAGATGAAATGAATTAACAGAGAACCTCTCATTTTGTGCCAAAAATAAAATTATTATTGCATGACTCAAAAAGTAACCTCTAGAGTTTTATTTTCAACATTTTCAGATCAAATACAGTAAAGTTACCCTTAATTACTTTTGGGATAAATATGAAAAGCTTATGAAAATTTTAATTATAAATTCTACATAGGTATAAAATAAAACATTTTTATTCTACTCAAAATTTTATTAGCTGAATACAAAAATTGCATGTTTTTTCATATATTACATACTGCTAAATCTTCCATCCCATACTTTTATTATATATATATATATATATATGAACAATAGATAGACAGATTGAAAGTTAGAAATTACTGAAGATTACATATTAAAACTTAAGTGAATAAAAATACCAGCATAATAAACAGCTGAATTACACTGTCACCTTCTTTAACAATTGTTTAAGGTCAATAATAAAGTAACGTCCATACATATTTAAATTAATAACAAACAGAAAAATAATCTAAGCTCTATATGCATAAAAAATCATAAAACAATAAGCAAAATGAATATGTAAAATTTGACAACAGCTATCTGTTTTCATCTAATAAAATAAATATACTTCTATATCAGGGATAACATTTCTGTATAACTGATGGTACAATTTTTCATTCATTGATTAAATATGATAAATCCAATAAAATTATTTTAAATAAATAATAGAGGAAGGAAGATGCTTTTATCTTGAGATTTAACCTCCTATTCAATTAATGAAAAAATATAAGAATTCAAGAAATAAATGTAAAATACGACTATATGTATGTAAGAAGAGAACAAATTTTAACAAGATTGTGAGAATCGAAAGGAACATCTAGGATGTACAGTCATTTTAAAATGCCAAAGATAATTACGGAAGTAAAACACTTGTAACACTAGATAAACCATTGAACTGGTTGATAGATAAAACATACAAATTATATATATTTTCATACATAGTAAGCATGAAAACTAGTATTTATTACTACTGTCACAAGTCACAAATAACAGTTAAATTGAAAAAAATATATACCAGATAAGTTTAGACTCATTGACATAGATGAAGTTTCATTAGTAAAAGTTTTAAATAGCAAAACTGTGCTCACCTTAGAAACTAAGTAAACAGCTGAGATGGGCAGTTGAAGCGAAGCGTACGTCGGCATCTTGGTAAGCTTTGCTGGCACACTATATAATTGCCAGCAAATATGCTGGCACACTACGAAGCTCGAAGCTGTGTGTGTTCGTGCCGTACACATGTGAATCCTTTGATCTTCCATGATAATTATCAATTTCTTAAAAATGTAGGAATCTAAACATGGCGAATGCCATGTGCGAGTCAAACTGGTTGGGGGGTGGGGGGTAGACATATAAGTACCGCACGGGAAATGACCATTTCCTGTAACGACTTAAAAGCGAGCATATGTGAAATACTTTTGTTCAAGTTCAGGAGATTTAGGAAGTAAAATGGGAAAATACAATCCATACGCTGAGCCCCACTGTAAAAAAATTTTTTCCCACGGATTCAGGAGGTTTAATGATTCTTTTAGCACAGACTGAAGCAATAGAATAAAAACTTCAGAGATTATCACGATTTTCTAACTATTTCTTACGAGCTGATAAACTAATTATAGAGATTCTATGCTCACTTCTACCCAGACCTGGGTGTATATAATTTGAAGTGGCTCTCTATTTGAATTTGAACCACACACAGTTTATACATGAAACAATGTTTATTGAATTCGTTGCACATATAATTGGCCTTACAGCAATAAGCATGCGTACTACTTGTACGGAATGTATAAACACAGCTTTCAAGAACAATATATTTTTATACTCACGAACAGTAAGTCAAACCAGCAGTACTGCCATGTAAACTTCTGGCCCGCTAAGCACTAGCGCAGGATAACACCTTTTCAACCTTAACAACCTCCCCTCTTTCCATTAATGACGCTGCGTGGTATTTATACTAAGCGCGTATGCCGAAATTAGCATATCTGAAGCAGCTTCTTTAATTCATTAATTCAAAAGTTCGATTCTTGTGAATCGAATCTTGTGTATACCTTACATAATTATTATCAGAGTTGTAAACTGCAGATTTAAAAAAACAACAGAGAAATACATTTTAAACTGTTATTAACCACAAACGACGAATTTTTCTGGGGACAACGCTATTAGTTGCTAGATTTTTGACAGAAAATAATAATAAAAAGAAAGTGTCCCAAATAAATAAAAAAAACATTGTGGAATATTTTTTTTCTTTTTAAACCTACATTTCTTTACCATAATAAGTTTCAATATCGCAAAGTCTGTAGTGTAAAAAAACTGGGTTATATATACACATAGTATATATATATATATATATATGTGTGTGTGTGTGTGTGCGTGTGTGTTTGCTTTTTTAAATAACTTTGATAACTGTGCAATGGAGATTTATTCTATACTAATAAATTTTACAGGATTTTTAATATGCAGTGTCCCATAATAAATATGACTTCATTTAATTTTAAATATTATTATCAATAGTATTTGTTTCGACGCAGGCGAATCGTAAGTAAGCTATTAAGCAAACCATTTGAAAATTAAGAAGCAAAATATGAAAACGCAGACATGCCAATCCAAGTCTTTTATCGTTGAACCTGTAAGTGTCTGCTCACAGATCGAGACGTAAAACATTAATAACATACACTAAAGAACATTAGCATCTTTTCTTTTATAAAATGCTACTTTTGATACAAATTTTTTTTTGGGATCTTGTAATTGCTTTGTGCTTTTATGTCATTTAAAAAAAATTTGCAGAATTTTTTAAAAACTTGGATTTAAATATTACTCTACTATTAAATTAAAAAATCCTACACAAAGGTAAAATGTTTTATCTTGAGATCAAAAATTATAAACAAAAAATTGATTTGAAATACGATACAAGAATTTTTGTTATTCTCGCTAAAAAATTTAGACATTGTATACCAAAAATTAACTTCTTTTCCTATAAAAAGTAATAGACAGAGCCTGACTAAGGCAGGGGCATACGGGGCAGATGCCCCGGGCCCCCACATCAGAGGGGGGCCCCCAAATCGAATAGAAAGTTTAGTATTAAGTATTAAGTTCTTCACTACTGAAGTAGTGAAGCAGAGGGGGGCCCCAAAGAAGTTTTTGCCCCGGGCCCCAGTTAGGCTAAGTCGGGCCCTGGTAATAGATAACATTTTAAGTACAGATAAAAAATTTCATACCAAAGGAAATCCATTTCAACCTTTCAAGTTACATAGTATATACGTTTTAATATTTAAAGTTGGTTCTCCAATTCAGTAAACTGACTATAAAAATCTCACGACATGTGAGTCATTTAACACACATGTTTGGATAACTCAGTAACGATAACTCAGTTCTATTTTAACTCACTTACATCCGCGTTCAAAAACCCGTATAGTGGTTTTTTAACTCACCTCTTACAATAACCTACACGAAGTGGGTCGCAGAACCCACTTTTTCCGGCAACTGACCGATTTTTTTTCCTCTGTGCAATGGCACTCGCTCCTTTAAATACAATCTCGACCAATCAGCGTCACAGCCCGTGGCAGCTTCTTCACTTTGAGATTTGCATAATACACGTGAATGAATATGGCTGCCAGGGCTATTCTGATGACGCGCTGCTTGCTCAGTGATGCACGTTTCTCGATTCCGTGACGTCATGTACCACTAGGCGCAAACGGAATATTATTTACGCTGTATTTATGTTACCTTTATAGTACCTGTTTAATTGTATGCATATTTTTTTTATTAATTTTATATATAATCGATTTTTTTACCTTTATATATCATCGTTTGTACCATCTTTTAATATCATCACTTTATATTTATATCATGTTTTATATCACGTTTACACAACATTTTTAACATCTTTTTGAGGAATATGCACGTGTTGTATTATTTCGTTGTCAGTTTGAGCTTTTATATATACTCCTTTTCGGCTCTAGTCTTGTGCTTGGTGTTTTATATCCTATTTTGGACCTTACGCCATAAAACCCCAACCAACTTAATTGTATGCAAGCATTACATTCACTTATTAGCGTCACCCGTGTGATACTGTTCGGTCAATTTTATATTTTAGCTGCCTCTCAGAAAGTCAATATTTTGTTGGAGCACCTCTGGTCCAGATTAAAGCTGTTACTCGGCGTATTCATAAAATTCATGATGGTGGCTATCGAAATTTATTTCCAAATGGCGTTCAACGGGTAGGCGTCCACATTATGGAAAAAGAACGTAGGCGACGTCACATTACACCAGAAATGTTCTGGGTAGCGTGCAGATCTGGCGATCTGGAAGGCCAAGGTTGGTTGATTGGGGTTTTATGGCGCAAGATACAAATTAGGACGTAGTAAAACGCCAAATACAGGCAGTCCAAGGTTGTACGTTTTAAGCTTGGAAGCAATCACGAGAGATGCGTACCGTGTGTGCCCGGGCATTCTCAACCAAGTAATCTATTTAATAATGACAATATCCCGTTAATGTTTTATTAAGATAGCGTTAAAACACTTGAAATGTTTTTTACGAGTTTCGAATTGATAAAATATCGACATGTGTCGTCATCGGCTGAATTTATATTTTAAATTTTCTCCTTGTGTTAGTCTGCCAAGGTCCTTTATGTTAATTCTTTCCTAGTCGCTCATAATTCCGGGCAGAATGAGGTGAAACGAAGTGAGATATGTATAAAAAGTTGGTAAAGTGAACTGATCGAGTAATAAGATGATGTTATTCTTTAACCGCGATCACACGTGACATGTCGTGTTTATTGTCTGATTAACGCGAATGCTGATATTTTCGCGAAGTAGATTAAAGACGTTTCGTTTTCTTGATCAGCCTACTTGTTGATACCGGATTTTGCGTTATAAAAATCTAACCATGCAACCTCTTATGACTGTTGTATTCCATCAAGTAGAAATCTTTCAAATGTGACTTTCATACTGTATATATTTTTTCGCGTTCTTTTTATCCCATGTATATTTTTTGTTTATTTTGCACCCCAAAAATCCGATAAACTTGTCATCAGCGGAGAGACTAATGTATTAAAAATCATGATGTGCACCTCCAAAAACTCATTTCTATTTATTTTCAAGTTTTCATAGCAGCGTCAAAATGCTAAATTTTACAGCTTTTTATCTTTTGTTTTGTAACTTCATTCATTTTACGATGAGTGTAAAGAATTGTTGCAACGTATAGGGCTGTTTTATTTTCTCTAAAATACTCCACGGGACCAGCTCAGGTGTACCTCATTGTGTCAAAATGCTTTATATATAAAGACTTTTTTACAATTTTTTTGCTCTAATTTGTATGTATGTAGTGGTTTATTAAATATATTGCTGAATTTTCATAGATTTTTAAATTAACATAACATGAATGTTGGTGAATAAACGCGAAATATATTCGACTAAAATGCTTTATCCAACTACTTTAGGAAAAAGTTGTGTTGAAATAATTAATGTGATTATATTAACGTCGTTTTAATTTCATGGTTATAAGAAATAATAACATTTCATGGCCGTAAGTTCTTAAAATGTTGCATTATATTATTATACCCTTTTTGGAAATGCTGCGGGGAACCTTAAATCTTAATATTCGTTCCAGTGCTGATTTAAAAATATTTCTCATTTTCAGAACTTTAAAAGTAAGACGCTAATTTAAAAGAGAAAGCTTCAAGGATTTATTTCAACGAGAGAGAGAAAAAAATTGTTTTTTCGTCTAAATTTTACAAGTCCCCTTAAATATAAACTAAAGCTAACTTAGAGGGATGAAACTTTTTTTCCTACCACAGGAAAATTGAGACAAAGAGTCAACAACTTTCCAGCAAATTTCTTTTTTGTTTGAAGTAAAGTGTGTTATTCAAAGACAAAGGGAAGTGTCAAATTGTAGTTACATGGAACTCCTTTGAATTATGTGTCACTTTATCGTTTAATTTAATTTCTGAGATATTTTTTTACGTTGCTTGGAATTCTAGCTCTTTTCTGTTATAAAGCTAGTTAAGCTTTATCTCCCTGCTTGCGAACAACTCCCAATTTACTTGGCTCATGTGATTATTTTTATTAGTTTCCATTTAAAAAAAAACTATGTAATTCTATTCGTCCGTATCTTTCTACGAACTTCTTATCTGATATTATTGCTTTTCGTTGTTTCTCTCGTCTGTTTCGTAATTAAATTTTCATAAGGAACACTTTATATCTTGTCGAAACATAGTCTAATCATTTGTTTCTCTAAATAAAGGATGAAAATCTCAGTAAATGGTGTTACATTGTTGCATCCATTTGTTGTGATGTATTTTATTATTTCTGGTAACATAATATAAATTTTATTTTCATCAGATATTGTAAGTGTCAGCTTACAAATAATTCATCTTTTTATGATCAAAGTTATGTGACATGATTGACTTGTATATTTCTCGTAATACATAGCACTTATAATCTCGTAGAAGAGTGATTCAATTGTTTTATGGGCCTGGTTCCTTTTAACTGCTGCACAAGTCGACAAACACATCCCTATTTTCGATCTGCTATAATTATAAAACTTATTTTTATAGAAAAATGAAAATTTTACAGCATATTCAACTATCTTTCTTCTTTCAATATGTAGCATCAAAACCTTTCTAGATTCAACAGAAAGTTTTTAAATAATTAAAATTCCAACCATTGTTTTTTTCCCTGTTATCTGATCGCGCACAACATTACACATCTATTTTAACGAAAATATACAATTTTTTTAAATTCAAAATAAAGTAATATAATGTGTCTTTAAAATGGCGAACTATGAAATGGAAATTATATGTTCTTCCTAGAATAAAAATGTTTTATTTTTTGAAATTTCAAAAAATTTTCTTGTACATTTAGCTGTAATTAAAATTATCACCAAAATAACATAATAGTTTCGTCATTTTTATTATACTTGTCTATATTATGTGTGTATCAAATTTAATAGTTCTATGGTTAACCATTCAAAAGATATCCTACGCGCAATGACCAAAAACACACATTTTCAGAAATTGATTACGAAGTTTTAAATTGTTTAAAAAGCTATAAATATATTGTTGCACAATTTTTTTTCTTCAAAATAAACTCACATTTGGTAATATAAATTACACTCTATAAAAGTAATAACTGTAAAATATATACTATAAAACATTGCAATCTTATCAAAATAATGACATTTCAATGTTTCGATTTTTGTTGATAAATTCTTAAAGGGCAACTTTGCATCTCATACATTTATTATATGAAAAATATGATGTAAAATTATTCGCAAAAGCTTATTTGAATACAAATTTGTTTAAAATTCCTTACCTTTTAATTTAATTACAAAATTTTTACTTTTTTTTTGGGGGGGGGGGGAGGATTTAAAATTCTCCAGCAGTATATGAGCCCCTTCTTTGAGAATAAAATTATCATGTGTGTTTTTTTGTGACATTTTTCTTATTTTTCTCATTTCTTTAGAGATTTTTTGGAGACGTAGCTCAGAAATAGTTTCACGAGTTTTATCAATGTCAATTAAACTTTTTGTTTTTTGCTTCTTGACCAACTGTCAAGCCAAATTTTTCCATTACTTTAATTCGATCTATGCTTCCTTCGTTGAAAAGTACTGTCGTTTCATTTGTAGCAATCTGTACAATCCTTTTGCCTGAAGAATGGGTTCTCCCCCAGAGTTTACAGACTCATTTGAATTTTTAAGTCTAGCCCCCAAGACATCTGTTTAACAATTTGGGATGTGAAAGGTCATTAAAAATTGGGCTTATCGCGTTCATGATAGGCAAGGGGATCGTCTCTTTATCCCTGTGGTTATTTTCTTTTCCTTCAGAAACTTATTTTTGATATCGACACCATGAATCTGGCCGAGTTGGACAAAACTATGTAATGGTTCTGAATCTGTTGAGCGAAAAACAAGTTGCGCTTTTCAAGTTGAGAAAACAACAAACTAACATCAAGTAACATATATCTTGTAAAATCATTACGAATAACCTCAAATATATCACACGACACGTTTATTTTCTTGCCGGAAGCACTTGCATTTAAGTTTACCGATTCAGAGATGTTAGAATTTTCACGTTCTATTTCTTTTGTGTACATGTTACCAGTAAACTTTCCGTTTCCTGCTTCTTTTACCAGACGCTCTTTTTGGTGTTATTTGTAAATTTTGATCCATAATTTGCTGACAAATAAGATACCTTTAGCAAATAATGACCACAAGAAGTTGGTTATCAAATTCGACGGTTTCGCATACGCTACAAACATGCGGGAATAAACAAAGTGTAGAAAAGTAGAAGTTACTTTACCAAAAATCAGTGATAAAAATAAACCATAGAGTTTACAAAAAAAAAAAAGACTAGAAAGAAATCCGGTTGATTTGTGAAATGAATCTAAGATAATTCTATCATTAGGTTGTACCAACACTAAATTATCTTCCCAATCAAATTTAAACTCTCTTCATTACCACTTCTACTATGGTCTGTGATCTAGGTGGCAATTTTACTTTCTTCACTAAGTGCCCATAAACTGCATTCGCTTTTAAACCTTCCGATTTTTCAGAGTCTCTATTAACTGAATTCCTTGAATTTTCTATATCGTTACCCTGAATGCAAGAAAATATATAATAAAAGAAAAGAGATCATATATTTATATATAAATTCCAACACTTCGTTTTTCCACACCCAGCACCTATTTCTCAATAAAGTTTCTCATATATTTAGACAGCTCGTGTCTGGATCATGGGGGAGGGAATACATTATCTTACGACACTCAATCACTATTGCATTTTAATACTCTCTTGGGCGAGCTTCACCAACCAAAACATACACATGACCATACAAGCAATTTAGCAATTATTTTTATATTTAATAACTGAAAATTTGGCATCCTGGTCACGGCACCATTTTTTTATGTCGTATCGGTGTGCTCAGTGGAACTCATAAAATTTGATAACAATGAAAATATTGCGTTGTGTTCCCCTTCAATTGAAGGAACTGGTTCAGTAACAAGATAAGGTTGCCACTCAAATAAGCTTACCGATTTACAACATATTATTACTGCAAAAATCGTTCATAATACCCAGGTTATTCCAATAAATCCATAGGTCATGTAGTGCATTTTGATTTGTGTGAAATAATTTCACGGAAGCAGATTTTTAATGGGCCTATAACTTATATTTAATCAATACACAAAAAAAAACTTGCACCCCTAATCTATATCACCTCACATGTCACCACTTTATTTATATCATATTTTTTATCACTTTTATAGACCATTTTATCGTCTTTTTAATGAATTTGCACGTCTTGTGTTGTTGACAAGTGTTGGTTTTAAACCTGTTATTTTGGTGTTGGATGGAGCTTTTATATATACTCCTTTTCGGCTGTAGTCTAGTGCTTGGCGATTTATGTTGTACTGGTGGTCAGGTCTAGACCACCAATTCTGTGTACACACTTCAGGAAGTAGTTCACAGCAAGGGTGTCTCGGAATGTGATAAAAATGAAGAGCCGTAAAATTGGGTTAAAAACAAACTTAACATTTATTAAAAAACAACTTAAAAACATCATTAGCACCCAAGAACTCCTTTAGGATTACTAACACTCTGATACATCGGAATGAGTGATGTTTGGGATAGAGAGCGCGAGAGGTCGACTAACAGCAGCAACAGCAACAGTCTGTAAAGAAGTTCCTGGGAACTTGTTCCCTCTACTTCTAAAATATAGCTTGGAGTTCTTCAGGAGTTTGCCATAATTATAATTGACTGTGGAGTTGTTAGTATAAAAATAGGGAAGTGTGTGATGTGATATAAACTTCGAATTTCTGAGACCAGAGAAAGATTAAGGATAGAAGGAAAAATTAGAATTAAAAATAAAGTACAAAAAAAGGTGTTAGTAGAGACAAATATTTTTTACCTTGAGTTATGTTTCCATAACTCAAGTATCAGTTTTATAGAATTTTATGACATGGTGTTGGACGTCCACACGCTATCAAAGAAAAAGGTCGTCGGAGACTGTCTCGCATGGTGAAGCAAAACCGGAGCCAGACAGTGGCTCAGCTGACAACCCAATACAATGCAGGGCCAAGTAGAATAGTATCGCAGCACACTGTTCAGCGGACACTGTTGGATATGGGACTACGCAGCAAACGTCCCACTCGTGTGCCTTTGCTGACCAAGCGTCATCGCCAACTGCGCCTGCGCTGGGCCCGGGAACATCGCGACTGGTCCATGGATCAGTGGGAGAGAGTTGCCTGGTCAGATGAATCACGGTTTGTCATTCATCACGCCGATGGCCGTATCAGGATACGCGTCTTCCAGGCGAACTGTTGCTCCCTCAATGTACAGTAGGTCATACACAGGCCGGTGGTGGCGGTATTATGCTTTGGGGGACGTTCTCTTGGGCGTCTCTGGGACCCATGGTTGTGGTAGAGCAGACCATGAATGCTACAGGGCATCTGAACATCATTGCAGACCAGTTGCACCCTTACATGGCCTCTGTTTTTCCAGCTGGAAATGGGATGTTCCAACAGGACAACGCCCCGTGTCACAAGGCTAAAATTGTGTTGGAGTGGTTCCAGGAACATGATGCTGAATTCCAGTTAATGTCCTGCCCGCCTGATGTGTTGAGCGCCAAAGGTGGGCCAACTCGTCATTGACAGGTGGTCATAATGTTTTGGCTCTTGAGTGCGTGTATATATATATATATATATATATACATACAGTGATACCTCCGAAAAGCGGACAGTCACGGTACCAAAAGTTTTGTTCGTTATTAGGAGGTGTCCGCTGTTGGGGAGGACAACCTTTTTATAATAAAAGGATTTTGCACTTCTGTCTGACATTTGATTGACAATTACAGCTGCAATTTTAATTAAAAAGAAAAAATTAATTAGTTAAGAAAATAATAACTATTTACTACTTTACCTTTTAATTGTGGCTAATCCTTTTATCTTGCATTAAATAATCCCAAAATACAATGTATTGGAACTAAATTATTTAAATTACTACTGAAAAATTCTGTTAACAAAGTTTGATTTCTCTTTTTTACACAGCAAACCTGTTTTTCAAGGTGAATCTTCATAAGATTTAGTTTTGCTCGTCCCTTCAAATCTTCATTGTTCAGAAAGAACTGTTTTAATAGTTCGCTGTATTTCAGTGCTTCCGAATAATCTTTGATTTTGCAGTCTTCCATTGGCGATTCCTCATCGTCACTCTCAGAAAGGGCCAGTGCTTCAGTGGTGTCCCGATGAATGAAATTTCAAACATGCAGATTTTCTTCCTCAATGGATAAATCGTCGTCGATCTTGACAAACTCTTCAAGCTGACATTTGAATCCAAATTGACTACTAGATCCGCAAGTTTTTTCCTCTTTTTTCAGTAGTATTGTCAGTTGCCACTTCGGTTAAACTCAAAACTCTCGCCTTCTTTAAACATTTTAGAACGCACCCAGGTTCCACCTTTTAAAGGACTGGCGTAGTCCAGGAAACTGCAAAACAGATACCGATTTTGCCAACTCTTCGCTGGATTTGCAGGAGATAATACTTGAAAGCACATGTGTCAGAAGCAGCTTTCTGTATCAAACTTTAAAGCTGCGGACAATTCCCTGATCAAGTGGCTGTAGCATTGAAGTGGTGTTAGGAGGCAATAAAATTAAATTAAAACTTTTGAGCTTTAAATCATCAGGATGGGAAGTAGCATTGTCCATGAACAGAATGATTTTTCTCTTTTGATTTTTCATTTTGTTGTCTAACTCCACCAGCCAATCGCTCATTATCTCAGCGATCATACACGCTTTCTTATTTGACTTCCACGAAACACTAAGTTTTCGTGCATCAATGTTCTTGAGACATCCAGGCTTCTAAGGAAACATCTAGGCTTTGTAAAGACGCATAAGCATATATTTATAGCTTCCTTGTTAGAATAAATTAGAAATTTTTACCAAAATAATTGAAAGTTTTTCAAAAATACCTGTCCGCTATTCGGAGTGTCCGTTATCCAGAGGAAATAACATGGGTTGTCCTATATAAAAGGACTGGGACTCGTAAAACTGTCCGTTAAATAGAGGTGTCCGCTATTCGGGAGTGTCCGTTAAGGGAGGTACCACTGTATATACATATATATATATATATATATATATATATTAGACAAAGTTGTAAGTGAAAAACTAGTATAAGCCATAAACCACTACAGCCAGGAACCAAAAACATGAAAAGATAAGTGAAAAATATGAATTATTACCTTAACATATCATTATGACCACAGCCACAGTGCATAGCAAACATATACAAGATAATCACTAACAACATAGGTAATATGTAATTTTTAATTAATAATACTCTATTAGGTATTATTTAATAATTAGTTTAGTTAACATATTGTTGAAGAAATACTTACTTAATTATAATACGCATACTGCTGCATGTTATAATTGTAACTTAAAAGAAATGAACTTAGTTGTGCCTGCCATCATACAATATAAATAAATAAATAAATAAATATATATATATATATATATATATATATATATATATATATATATATATACATACATACATATACCGGGTGGCCATAATTAAACTGACAGTGCTCACAGTGTTCTGTAGCGCGATCTATTTGCGAGAATGACGCCACATTTTGTAGGAAGATTAAACAAGACGGGGGACGAAGGATTCCGCGAAAAAATAAATTAGTTCCAAAAGTCACCGCTAGGGGAATATTTGGCGCTGTGTAATAGAAAATAGAGTGTTAACAAATGCAAATCAATACGGAAATTACCTTTTATTTTGCATATTTCTTTTTTTTGCATATTTTATTTTGCGATATTTCTCTCAGGTAACAGAACAGGTTTCCGGTCCTGTCGGGGTAATGTTCTCATAGAAGAATGGACCTACGATAAATTCCGCTGTGAACCCACACCAAACAGTTACCTTTGGTGAATGTAAGGGAATTTCTGTGACTGTATGTGGTGATTTGTCATCCCAAATTCGGCAGTTCTGGGTATTCACAGTTCCATGCAGGTAAAAGTGGACCTCGTCTCCCCATAAGATTTTCCACGGCCAAGCATCATCCACCTCCATTCTGGCAAGAAAGGTGAGAGAAAAAGTCAATCGCTTATCATGGTCGGGGTACAGTAACTCCTGTACACGGCTGATCTTGTACGGATAGTAGTTGATAATCTTTCGTAAGATTTTCCATACCGTACTGTAAGGCATATCCATATTCCGAGCTAATCCACGAGCGCTAGAGGTGGTAGCAATATTGTCTGGTCCTCTGTCGACAATCGCCGTGGCAACTGCTTCGATTGTATCCTGTGATACAGGTTTCGTCCTCTGCCTGACTGAACCTTCAGAGAACCTGTTTTCTCAAATTTCGCAACCATTGCTTTTAGCCCATTAACTGACACAGGACCGTTACCTTTACGCATTTTTTTTTGCGTCCTAAAAACACGAAGAGCGGCTGACGCGTTGCACTGGTTGAGGTAAAAGAATTTGACCAGTAACGCACGCTCGACTAAAGAAGGAGACATTGCACATAAACTTTCAATCCGATTGATTCGAAACGTAACACATTGCCTTTTAAAACCCAAGCAGCTGGCACTGTGCCAATGGATGTAAAGTGAAATTTGAATAAAGAACTTCTTCTTCTGCTCAGCGTACGTGATATTGCAGATCACGAGACTTTATCGGTGTTTATGTAGATTTTACGCTTTTTTAAAAGTGTTGCCATATTGCACTTGAACTAAATAAGAAAATGTGCATAATAAAAGGTAATTTTATTCCGTATTAATTTGCATTTGTTAACACTCTATTTTCTATTACACAGCGCCAAATATTCCCCTAGCGGTGACTTTTGGAACTAATTTATTTTTTCGCGGAATCCTTCGTCCCCCGTCTTGTTTAATCTTCCTACAAAATGTGGCGTCATTCTCGCAAATAGATCGCGCTACAGAACACTGTGAGCACTGTCAGTTTAATTATGGCCACCCGGTATATATACACAGTGGAATCTCGATCTATCGTTTTCGAAGGGACTGACTGAACTAAACGATGGATGTGGGAAAACGATAATTGCGGGAACATACAAAAAAGTATTAACAATTCTTAAAGTTTGATATCTCTAAAATATATTTACTCACATACATAAATGCATACATACCTGTAGTGTAATTGAAGATTTGTACTGAAATCCAAGATAATAATAATAATAACAGTAAGAAATACACGTAGATACACAGGAATTTTTATTCACATAAAAGTATTTAATCTTTGTTTTTCGGCTTTGTTCATTTCAAATGTTCTGCTCATTGTTTAATTAGAGCGTCATTCTACCTCAATCCAGACATTTATATTTCAGGTTCAGTTATTATGAAAAAACGATCAATCCGATAAATTAATGTAAAGCTGCGATATTCTATATTGCTATATATCTAATATTGCGGGAAAACGATGGATCGAGGAACGATCCATACGGTCTTTTTGCTTGTTTTCTATGGAATTTATTCGGGACTGGGTGGAATAAACGATGCATACGGGAAAACGATCGTTCGGGGAACGATCGATCGAGATTCCACTGTATATATTTCATAGAAACAATTAAAAAAAGATTGCCTGCCAGAACCTTGCCTACTGTGCGAGATTAGGAGGGGGGGAAGAGAGAGAAAAAGTTTTTCAGGTTGGGGATTCGATCCCGCAACCTACAAGACGGAAGGAGCGCAATTACCATTCCAGAGCAAGAGACGTTTTATGTGGGGGCGCCAAGTGAGATTTTTATCAAGAATAATACCTAAGTATTTACAGGAGGTGGACCAGGGCAGAGCAGTGTTGTCAATAATGATTTTGTGATCATTGTACGAGTCAATTCTCTTTCTGGAAAACATGACAGCAAGGCATTTGTCAGTATTAAGCTTAATTTTCCATTTATGTGTCCAAGAGTTCATGAGTTGAAGGTGTATGTTTAATTGATTCACAGCAAAGTTAATTTATGTGATGTGTAGATAGCTGTGTCATCAGCGTAGACTGCAATGTTGGTTCTGAAGTGTGTGGGAAAGTCGTTAACATAGATACTGTACAGCACAGGTCCCAATAGGCTTCCCTGCGGAAGTTCACATTGAACACTGTGCTTGTCAGAGAGAGTGTTTTGTAGTTTTACTTGAAAAGTTCTGTTAGTGAGGTAGCTATGTATAAGGTGAATAATGTTGGGAGTGAAATTATAGTTTATTAATTTGTGTATGAGGCCCTGTATCCAAACCGAATCAAAAGCTCTGCTAATATCCAGAAAGACAGCAGCAGTGGATTTACTATATGTTTTTGCTTTTGTGAGTTCATCAACCACTCTGTAGAGCTGATGGGGAGCTGAGAGAGAACGCCTAGAGCCAAATTGCTAAGGGGAGAGGATATTGTTCTCATCAAGGTAAGTGTTTATGGTTTGTAAAATAAATTTTTCAGCTAACTTACTTGATAGTAAACTGATGGGTCTATAATTAGAGGGGTCTTTGGGGGATTTACCAGGTTTACGTATAGGGACAATTATTGAGTTTTTCCAGGGAGTGGGGAAGTAGCTAGTGCGAATTATAGCATTGATCAGGGTAGTAATGTTAATATAAGTTTTTAGGTGCAAATTCTTAAGCATGAAGCTAGTAATTTTATCAGCTCCTGGTGCTTTGTTGTTTTTAAGCTTTCTGATATGATTTATAACTTCAGAGGGGGGAATTTGAGGGTCATGGGGAGTGATAGGGGTGTCAAAAACTTTTTCAACATTGTTTTGTACTTCTCTCTCAGTGGGGCGGTGGGAAAGGTTATGAGGGGTCGACTAACTGGTGTCAGCCAATTATATACGAAACAGCTTAGGACAGCGCATGCTCGAACTGGAACCGTGAATATCAACTCCAAGCAATCACTTCACTTCAGCTCCCAGCCTCCACAATGTCCTACTGTGAACCATGCGCCATAAACCCCAACCAACCAACCCTTTTATATCCATTCTTAGCTTCTTTGCTGCAATGTGCCTAACTTCGCTTACTAGTTCCTTGATTACTGATAAGGAAAAGTGAAAGCCCTCTCCTTCAATTTGGATAATGCTGATCATCGGATAATCGGGAATGTTTAGTATTAACACCGTAGTAAGTAGTACACCGTAATACAGAACATTCACAGTGTTCCCGTGTCCGAACAGTATTTGAGAACTATTTGGACACGAACCAAGTATCGCAGGTTGTAACGTATTTCAAATAGCCATTTTTTGGTATGAGTGTATTTAATTTTTCTAGAAGTTACCGCTTTTAGATCAACATTTCAGCTACTTTCGCTAGCCAGATATATAAACTAGTGTAAATAGAATTATCGGAATTATATTCAATTCATTTATCTTTATTTCCTAACAGCAACCATAATATTTAAATTTCACACGAAGAAATTCTATGAGGTATAAAGCAACTTATTTGTAAAAAATAGATTTTTTAGAAGATACGCTATTGAGAACTCGCTATTCTGTCAGAGGAGTAAAGCACCAGCTTTTCACGTAGGCGAAGGATTTATCTTTTTTCATGATGCACCGTTTAAAAAAAAGTTAAGACAATTAGATTTGCCCCTTAATGCCAAAAGACATACTGTTCTGGACTAAAAATTCTATTATTAACTTCACCGTCTTTGCTGTTGGACATATTCCATATCGCCTGTTTGTTCTGTAGGTATTACGAGAGTATTGTCATACCATTTAGTAGTTTGGCAGAGAGACATAATTGCCTTGGGTACATTGTTTTCACGGGTGACCTTTAAAATATGGTTTTTCTTCTTCTTTTAAATGCCAATGTAGCTACTCATAGAATAGGTCATGAGATGTACCCATTTATATATACAATCAAGAATCCAATTTTGATTTCACTTTGTGAGAGCGATTAAATTATATTAAAAGATTCAGTATAAATGTAGATTTCATCTGAGTGTAAAATGCTAAAAAAATTGTTAGTCCAATAATTTATTTCTTGCAGTCATTTCGTTTTAATTTTATTGTGCCCTTTATAAAGCAATAAATAGTTAAAAATGTGTAAAAATTTCTTATAACGAGCTGAAAGTCTTTATTAATAAAACAAGTTAAGTTTCCGAAATAGGAGGTTAGTAAATGAAAGTGGGGAAGTTGTAGTATTGATATAAATTGTTGAAAAATTCCACCCTCGCAATTTTGCATCTTTCAAAGTCTCCCACTAAAATGAAGATAATGTGTGTCACCATGTGTTTGGCGCAGCATGTCCTCTCTGGACCTTGCGCCATTAAATTCCAACTATTCAACCAACCAACCTCTGTGAGCTGTTTTTACCTTCTTTGTTCTTGTCACTTTTTTTATACCTCTGTTCTTCGTTTTGTCTTTTTCTCTTGGTCTACTTCGTCTTTTATGCCAATTTTTTCTTTTATTAACGAGTGTTTGGTGCAGCTTGTCCTCTCTGGACCTTGCGCCATTAAACCCCAAATAACCAACCTCTGTGAACTGTAGATTTGTTGCAGTCACAATAATTGGAAATATGCTGAAATCTAACAAATGAAATACCAAAGAAATGTTATGCTTCAAAGAAGAATGGCAAGCATTTGTCTGACTTTGTTAAAGAAAAAGAATATTGCCTATAAGTTTCCAGTAAATCATTCAGTTGTTAGGATATCAGTATCCCATATTTTGACTGTTTTTTATTACTTTATTTCATATGTATATACTTTTATCGTTTTATTAGTCTTTTGGTCTAAAAAGGCTAATTTATATGTTTTTTCGGGTTTTATCATGTGTTTGGCTCAGCTTGTCCTTTGAACCTTGCGCCATTAAACCCCAACCGACCAACCAGGTATATCAGTTGTTTAGATCCGAAACTGATGCTGAGTAGCCCTGAAAAGTGTTGTTTCAAAATGAAAAAATATTGTCTCATTTGGTAGAAGCTAAATTTATTAAAGAAGAAAATTATGAAACAATTTTATTACAGTTTTCCGACTTTTATTGCGTCTGGCTTGACACATTTTTTTCTTGCACTTCACATGGAAAAGAAAGGTATGTTGGAGTGTAGAAAATTATAAAAATGCTTCTTTTTCTATCTCATTGTCCAGCCACTATCGAGCTGTAAACAAAAAAGTTGAAATTTAAGAACCTTTTCCTACACTGTTTTCACTGAAATGATATTTTTCAAAATTAATAAAAATTAATGAATGATAATTTTACTTACCCATGTTATGGCTTGATAAAATTGAATAAGCTGATGATGAAACATTTTCGTTTAAATTGGTGTGAATGATTATAATCGTTGTTTTATTGCCGTTAGTAAATTATATTTCATACATTGTTTAAATTTTCGTGTATTCTAACAGAAGGAGATAATTTACTAAAAGGATATTTCACTATGCCCTATCTCTCCCGTCGATAAGATTATTAAATGAGTCGTATTGTAGTAAAATTGGAAAGAGTGTAGGAATGCCATTCCATTCAACCCAATTAACTTATTATATTTCCACTTAATTAAAACACGGAGAGCACTCTCGAACCCTTTGCGGTATGGAAATTAAATCATTAGCAGCGAAAATACTGAGTATTGCTCATTCCGGTGCTTCAGAAATGTAAATGACTTCAAAGGTAATTATATGAGTTTGAATTGTGCTCACGATTTTAAATAATTTGAGAACTCTTTAACATTCATATTTGATTTCTTAAATTACCATGGCCTTTAAGAAATTAGTTTGAGTATGAAAGAAGTTTGATTATATTCCAGTGAATTAACAAATAAATACGCCTTGTAAGGAAATGATCGTAGTAGAGTAGTATTTGAAGTATTCTGATTTTGCGAAATTTCTAAAATGAAAATAACTCTTGAATTGATGCGATCGTGGCTCTTTTCCCCTTCGTCCATATTGTTTTGACTTTCACTATAGTACAAGTGTCGCTATCCTTATAGTTAAGGTTTTTACTCCCGATTCAGTAATGAACTACGAATCATAATTTACCATAATTTCCTCCCGATATTCCTTTTATCAGTGTTTTTTTTTTATATGGTTTTATTCCATACTTTGCCTGCTTTAATCAATTTCTCTCATTTTTATTAAATTTTGTTACCGTTTTAATGGATTTTTGGTCTGAAAATACTAACTTATATATGTATACTAACTTATATACTCTGCAGTGCACTGTCTTTAACAAATTTTTAAGTTTTCTACCGTAATCAAGTCGATGTTATAGTTTATTCTGTTCTTGTCTTTTCAGTTCATTGTATAACTCCGTCGACATTCGGTCAGAATGATGCCCACACTGTAATATATTTATAAATAAAAGACTGCGAAGAGAAACTGTAGGATAAAGTCAGAATCTGACCGACCAGCCAAAAGGTTGCACTTTTATAATGTGTAGTTTAACTTCGATGAATGTTGCGAGGTGCTTAACTTTTAAAGTGCAGAATTGCGCAAACGCATATGTAAGGTTCACGCTGGGATTGTATTCGTAATATGTGCGCACGGTGGGCTGAATACTACTTACTCAATTTTGCCAAATGATGTTGTCGGAGTTCTGTTAAGGATATAAGGTGGCTTTTTGATTTCTAAATTGAACACAGCTGTTGCAATCTTAGCCGGATAAAGTATTTACTTATCTGTTTATTTAGAGATTCTTCTCTTTAGTTATTTAGAGTATAAGGTATATGGCCTGTGACACAGAGCCAAGTTGACTCTCAAAGTAGCGCCTGTCACAGGTACGTAAAATGAAAGCCAGCCAGAGGACAGAATTAAGAAAATAAAATAGGTGCACTTTTTTAGGTGCTCTTGATTAAGATATGAGCGATTAGTCACAGTTGCAGATTTAAATTACAACTTGATGGCGATTAGTTTCACACACACACTGTTCAAATTAGGTCACTCGGGACGGATCGGCGTCACTCACGATAGCAGACAGTTCGATACTACGCTAAGCTGAAGTTACTTAATACATTAGTTGTTTAATACATTACAGTTTATTGATGAAACCTGTTCACAATTACTAGTATGTAATAAAAACATTGAACACTAGCAATTTTGCAATAACAACTACTATTGCGCTTACAATTAAAAACAAAATAAATAATATACTACTGATACTAATAACAACAAAAAAAAAATATTACGAGTCGTCCCGCTTAACTGGAAGCACAAGAGTTCTGTGAGGCGATCTTTGTGGGCAGCTTAATCAGAACTTATATGTAGCATGGTGAGGCAATCGCTGGAACTCGGGAACAATCTTCAGTTGCTGAAGTTGAAGCATCTGGTGCTACGGCAAATGATGATAACTACCAGAAATATTCTGTATCCTGAGCACATGAAGAGTTCGACGGGAACACTATATTGAGAGCGTGCAACCAGGCGGATCGCTGCTTGCGTCGAATCCGAGTTCGGCGCTTCACCTTATATGCTGCTCCGGGGAAGGCTCGCACATGCGCAGGCGATCACGCTAGGAATTTGCATGGAAATCTACTTTACAATTTCCTCATCTTCGCGTGACCGCCACAAAACAATAACCATATATTTATTGAATAAATACTGAACTAATTAAGTTTAAATATCATTTCTTACCTCGAATACAGTTTGTTCAGAACTCCATCTTTCGTACCAATTTTGTACAGGCCATCTTTATATTTTTTCAAGCATTACACCGATGACATTTCGCAAGTCCGCTTTCGTTCTATCAACATCTGGAATGGAAACAACAACATTACCTCCAATATCAACCTCAGGATGTGTTGCATCTTTGATCTTTTTCATTCGTCTGGCTTGTTCTATTAAATTTTCTTTGGCTTCCTTTCTAAATAGAAAAATGTTGGTCAACTTACTAGCAAGCATATACTCCCCTTATTGTGCTTGTTCGGTTTCTTGCTCTTCTGCATTCATGTCCTCGAAAGTTCATCGTCGTTTTGGATATTTTTTATAATATCGGATGGCATGGTTGAGGTTGTCAGTCCAACTCTTAGTTCAATCCCAAATATAGATTTGTTTGGTGATTGTTTAATTCCTAAATGTAAAGCTCTGTTTTTCATGAATTGGACAAACGAAGATCATTGGGCAACTTTGTAGTTTGATTATCTTTCATCCATGAAGCCAACATATTTTCTACGTCTTGGTTGGCCCTCTCAACCGAACCCTGCGACTGGCTGTGACGAGGCTTCCCATGAACAATCTTCAATTCTGGCCAATACGTAGAAAACTGCTCTATAACGGAATTTACAAACTCTCTTCCATTATCAGAATGCAATATACAAGGAGCCTCAAATGTCAAAAAGATATCAAGTAGTTGCAAAGCCACCTCTTCCGCTCTTTTGCTCTGAAGTGTTTGCAGTAACACAAACTTTGTTAAATGGTCCTGGTAAACCACAATAAACCTAAATTCATTATTTGCCTGAGATTGCATGTCGATCAAATCCACTTGACAGCGACTGTTCATTTCTGAGTGAGTAATAGGTTTAGAAACCAAACCTTTCCTTTTTTTATTTTTTTTTCTGTTGACATGTTTCACACATCGATAAAAAATTGTATCCTCTTAGTAGTTATGTTAGCATATTGTCTTGAAGTTTCAATTTTGAGTCTGTCTCTACCCCTATGACCTATGGCCACATGAGCACTTTCGATAACATCAAAAATTTCTTCAACTGGTAAATAATATTTTATGGGTTCATTTGAAGAAACCAAATTTTTTTACTCCACTGATTTCAAGAATGTCAAACCTTTTAATCTGCGGTATTGAACAGAAGTCTTGCTAACGGCAGATTTGGCTTCTTCAACCTCTGATAAAAGATGTTCTGATATTCATCACTTGTTATAACATTAAAGTTATTTTGTTTTTTTTATCTTATAACTGTAATTGTTCCAGAAATCTATTTTTCCAATTTTTAGCGCTAAAAGCATTAACATTTTCTTTACTCATCGTAAATAAATCAAATAGCACAAGTACGATCCTGCAAGAAAAAAATAAACGACTGCACTTGCTTTGAAAATTTCACAAGCAACAAATCGAGATTCAAGCGGTTCTAACTGGACAAAACCGCCATTAACTAGGGAAAACGCGTTTTCCCTAGTTAATTGGGGTTTTGTGTATATATATGTATATATATATATATATATATATATATATATATATATATATATATATATATATATATATATGTAACATGGGAGACTGACACTGGCCCAATAGATATCGAAATCTCCCATGTCACGGTGAGAAGAAGATGTTAATATTACAATTCACTCCATATCAAAACGACGCACTCGGCTTCCTACGGAAAAGACTTTATTACGTCTATTCAATACCGTTACATGATCAAAAAAGCGTACATGTACGTGATCCCAAACCTTATATAAACTTATCTCGTCATGTGATCATAGTAAGGTTTAATTGGTTAAAAGTTAGGAAAAGGCGTGACAAATGCGCTAAAGCGTTTAATTTTCTACCCACGCCAGTTTAGTTTTCGATTAACAGGCAGCCATTTAATTTTTTCTCTAGAGGTTATTAGAACTTAGAATCAAAAGCGAAATTAGTTTCGAACGCCGCAGGGAATTTAGAATAATGTTAGATTTTAAAATGGAATTTAACGCGAATGCCCAAAGGGAATTACCTGTTTCAAGGAATTAAAAAAGGGTTTGTAATTTGGAATAGTAAAGTGAGGAATTAATAGTTTTTAAGTGTTAAGATTGTTGAATTAAGAAATTACTAGTTTTTAATATTATAGAATATCCCCCCCGTCCGAGAAGAGGCTGACCAACAATGCCTGCATTGGAGGACAGACTCACCCGACCATGTGAGGAAACTGGGCGTCGACCACAAATTTGGAAAAGTTTGAAAAGGAACATATGTTTTAAGTTAATTTAGTATGATGATCACATGGCAAGACATTGCACATTTCAATATTGAATACACAAAAATACACTAATGATTTACTAATTTATGAACACAACAAAAGCAAAAAAAATTATAGTAATTAATGATCAACTATAGAAAATTGTAAATTATGTAAATTTCTTATATTGTTGCTGTGAAAAAAATTTAAATTTTTAAAATGCACCTATCATCAACTGAAAATTGCTGTGCAGGGCGGCCTTTCCCCACACAACAAAATCTCAAAAAAAAAAATCAATTAAATTTAATTAAAAAAAATTATCAAATTTTCACTCTACATCAGTTTTAATTTTGAGTCGACTCACACAAATAATAGAATATAACAATGAAAATATCAAAATCAACAAACAAACATGTTAAGTAAATGGAATAGAACATGACAATAATAGTTTGAAGTTATTGTACTTTCCTTCCCCATTCAGAGTCTCTATGTCGACTGTCACGAACCATCTTTGTATCATACTCGCCATACACTTTCATTGAACTATTTTTTTCGTGTCTTATCTCATCCTAATCATCCTTTAAATGACATGCTACTTGATAAGCAGTATGATCGCCTGTATCAAAACCGGCCATCCTGCATACCGTGTTTTGGCTTTCGTATGCGCTCCTTTATCCAAAATACTCCTCTGGAAGATATAAGTGTCTGTGTACGTCCATTATTTGACTTTCCTCCTTGGAAGAAAAAATCTATATCATACATTAATCCCTTTCATAATTTTAACAAAACCGACACCGATTCATCCATATTTAAACAACTTTTTTACTCTCATCGTCACAGTTTCTCTAAGTATACAGATATTTATACGGACGGATCGAAGACAACACATCACGTTGGTTGTGCCTTTGTTTTTAATTTGGATATTCATAGTTTCAAACTTCATTCATCATGCACTGTTTTTACTGCGGAAATTTTAGCCATCAAACAAGCACTTGATTTTATCGCCAATCATCACAATAAAAATTTTATCATATACTCGGACTCTTTGAGCGTACTCGAGAGCTTAAAGTCTGGCAACAATAGTCATCCTTTGGTCTCATCTGTCATATCTCTCCATCATCGGTTAAAATGTCGTGGTTACAGTATTCTGCTTTGCTGGGTCCCAGCTCATGTTGGAATCCCTGGCAATGAACTTGCTGACACAGCAGCAAAAGATTCCACAACAGTTTTAGATCACCCTATTCCTTTCTCTGACGTCAAACACACCATTAAAAATTTTATTTTCAATAACTGGCGTTCGGTATGGAATCTCCAAGTAGATAATAAACTCCATTACATAAAACCCGTCATCTCTATCTGGCCTCCACTATATCCAAGGAAACTTGACGTCATGATCACCCGTCTAAGAATAGGACATACTAGAGTCACCCACAGACATTTGTTGGAGGGGGAAGATACCCCAATTTGCTTTCACTGCAACTGTGACCTTACGATTTTGCATATTTTAACCGACTGTACAGGACTAACCAATTTTTACTGTAAATACTTTGGTTCAACTTCTCTCACTTTAAAAGTTCTTTTAGGCGAAACACCTCACCATGCTATTTTCCCATTCTTGAAATGTACAGGATTTTACCCATTGATTTAATAACTTTTTTCATTCCTTTATATCTTTTTGTAATACTTGACTGCAATCTAGATGGGGAAACCCCATCTAGATGTTTTGACATTAACACTAGTGCGTTTTTATCACAGCCTTTTACTATATTTGTGTTTTAAACTTTTATACCTCTGTTATTTTATCATATCTGACTGTTTCTTTCATTTATGACACGGCTAGTTTTATCATACTTCTTTACAATGTCTTCATGGTTTTACAACATGTATAAGCTGATTTATATATATTTATATCTCTGACTTTACCTTGTGTTTGGCGCAGCATGTCCTTTCTGGACCTTGCGCCATTAAACCCTAACCAACCAACCAACCAACCTTCTCAACTCTCACAACATTGGGATGAGTCCAAAAAGTTTGTAAGGTACACATGGTAGCTTATAGTTCACTGTCCTTATTATGTTAGCTACAGTATGTTGCTTGAGAAAAGTACAAAAAAAAATCACAGTTCGGTAGGTTCTGTGACCTATCATCTCGCAAGTGCAGAATACCCAAAAAAATTTACAATATCTTGGCTTAAATAAAAAAAAAGTCCTTTGTAGTTGGGTACAAAAAAAAATCACAGTCTTTTTACTAAAAAGACTGTGATTAAAAGAGTGCTGTGTTATTTCTGCTTCACAAACGTAGAATACATAAACATCACATTATCTCGACTTGTTTACATGAAAAGAAAATTAGTTCTTTAGTTATATAATAAAAATCACAGTTTATAATAAAAATCACACTTTCAATAAAAATCACAAGATTTAATAAAATCACACTTCAAATATATCAATTGTACATAAAAATTACAAAACATATCACTCATTATCTAGTTTTCGTATCTTTATTTATCTCATTATTTTTTCTTAATATCCATTATCTCCTTTATTTCAATATTGCTTATTATCAACAAAAATCTCTTTTTAATATCTTTTATATTTCTTATTATTCTCATTTCATCATTTCTTATATTCATTTTATTTCGACAATATTTATTCATTCCAAAATTCTATTCAATATTCTTTAATTATACTTATTCATATTTATTCTAACTTTATTTATTAATTCTCAATACTTTTCACTTTATTTTCAAATTATTTATCTACTATTCATTTTTGTACATTTATTATAAGTTTATGTGGATCCATTTCCTTGTTTTGAAGGTACCTTGTTGTATGTGTGTTCCCCAACTCTTAGTCTCAAATTCTTTAATTCTACCTCTAAGCAGTGAGGGTTGTGTTTATGTTTGTGTAACAAGTGGGTTTTCTTTCTCCATATTGTTCTCTGATTAATAAGGAGGAAGAGTCCTTTAGCCGTACAGTGGACTAACCGTAAATCTCCGACAGAATATGACTGCGTTAAAAAACAGCATCTTGCATAGTACACAGATGGAGAAAAAGGAAAAGGTGCAGTTGTCATACCTGTGGGAGTATAATATATAGAAATGGGAGGACAAAAGGAGTGGCCATCCCAGCCCTGTTTTAGTCATTACTCAAGCATATAATCTTCAGCACTTTAAGTCACTGAGTTGTTGAATTAAAAACAAATAGTAAAAAAAATTAAAAAAGATCTTAAACAGTTGGGACGGCATCCAACGCGCTTGTAGAGGTGGGTGATAGGAAAGTGTGTTTCAAGAAATAGGAAATTTACTGAAAGGTTAAAGAAGTAGAGTTGTCATAGTCGGTGTTTAAATTAAGATCCAAAAAAAAATTCACATATAATAGTATTCTTAAGAAGAAAGTTTAAGTTAGACAGTTTTTTTTTTTTTTTTTATATATCTTTAGTAGGACAACACATAATTAATTATATCAATTTAAAAAAAATATAATGATGTTAAGCATCACATAGAAAAGAAAGAAAAATGGATCTAATGTTTGTCATTATTCGTGGTGTAGTTTTAAGTTCTCTGGTGCATTATAATATCTCAATCTGCAAGCATGGACAATTTCAGAATCTCGTTTAGTGTGAAAGTTTGGTCTATCAATTTCATAATTAACTTTTGACATTTGTTTTAGAATAGTGTAAGGTCCAGAATAGGGTGAGCTTAATTTTCTTGTATTAGGGTAATGAAATTCTTCGAATAACACTAAATCTCCAACATTAAATTTAGATTCTACAAAACGTGCATCATATTTTACTTTATTCCTATTATGGTAATTAATTGTCCTTTCTTTAGCTAATTTTCTCGCCTCATCCACCTGAGGATAAAAATCTTGTTTTTTAACATGAGGTTCATAAGGTAATATTCCAAAAAGTAGGTAAGCTGGGGTCATTTGGGTGACTGAATGAGGCGTATGATTGTATTCATTAATTACTTCATTTAATAGGGCTGTCCAAGGAGTTTTGCTTGTTGAGTTATGTACTTTGCACCTTAATCTAGTAATTATTGTTTGATTTACCCTCTCTACCTTTCCATTCGTTTGTGGATGATGACTCGAGGTAAGTAATTGTTGCACATTGTTATGCTCTAAAAATCTTCTAAACTTTGAACATGTAAAAGCTGCATTTCTGTCGGTTAGCAATTTTTTTGGTGTTTGAATTTGGAATATTTGTTTTAAGCAATTCGTATAAGTTTCAGTAGTTACGCTTTTTGGTGGAAAAGCCCAAATATAACGCGTTGCATGGTCAATTATCAAATGTAAATATTTCTTTGTGGAATTATAGTAATTAAATCCGCCTACTGTGTCTAAACTTAAGCACTCAAAGGGTTGGTCTGTCGGAGGTACTTCTAGCAGGAATCCAAACCTTTTCTGTCTTTTCTTTTTGTTTAATTGACAAGTATGGCAATGTTTAACATAATTACTAATGTCCTCATTGATTTTGCCCCTCAGGGGGTTTACCTTCTTTGGTAAACACGGGCTTCACAACCCCGAGGTACCCTAGTGTCTTTTTCTCTCTCCGTGGGGTTCACTGTCTTTGGTGAATGTGGGTGTAGCGTCCCCAGTGTCCCATAGCGATCCATCTCTCTTTCGCTTCTCCTGTCCTGTTTCTTTTGTTTTCTCTTTTCCGGGCTTTTCTTCCTTTCCAACTGGAGCTTCCACTAACATGTTTTGTTGCTGTTTTCTTTGTTAACCACTATGTGTGTTTTTTGTTTCTCTTTTCTACTTTAGTAAAATATAAAAACCAAAAAAAGGAAAAAGTAATAAAATTATCAAAAAAAGGTTTTGTGCTATCTGTCCCCTTCGGAGCCTTCATGGAAACTAAACCGATCTCCACCCACCCAGCCTTGACGTTACTGGGTCCTGTACCACTCTTCGGCCTCTCCCGCGAGGGACACCGCTTGGGCTCGGGAACGGACCCTGTTGGGGTTGTGTTGATGGAGAGGAGTGGCGTGACATGGAGGTAATGGTTGTGGTTCGTTTTCCTTAAAATGTCCCAGAGGTAGAGGCCCTTGGTTGCGTGTATCTTTATGGCAGACGTCGCGAGGTAGCGAGAAATCCTCCTCGATTCTGTCGGGGACCGTTTACCAGGTGCACGTTACATCCCGGCGTCTGTCATTTAGTTGCGAAGAATCCGGCGGTTACACTGGTCACGTTAGAAAAGTGTGGAACGACGGGGTCTGGCGGGGGCCCCGATCGAACTGGAAGCAATCCGTGGTTTTCTCATATAATGATGGCGGCAAAAAATGATAATTCGTTTTCTGCTTCTTGGGCGGATCGCGCGGAACATTCTTTAGAGAATGTAGCCGAAATTTCTAATCCCCGAGCCAGATTCTTTATGGTAAAACTCATTGAAAATAATTTTAATAAGATATCTCCCTTCCTTATTCAGAAATGTTTAAAAAGCACAATAGGCGATGCAAAGTCAGTAAAAAAATTACGCTCTGGTGAACTTCTTGTTGAAGTCACCACAACTAGTCAGGCCTCAATTATTTCAAAAATGAAGTCCCTTGGGAACTTACCTGTAAATGTCTCAGCTCACAGGACACTGAATTTCTCGAAAGGGGTTGTATCAGAACCTGACTTACAATATATTCCGGAATCTGAAATTTTAGAGAACTTGCAGGAACAGTTGGTTTGCGCGGTACGGAGGATTACCACCCGCCGGGATGGTAATATCTTTCCAACGAAACACATAATATTAACTTTTAGTACACCCACATTACCATCTCATATAAATGCTGGTTATCTACGCTGCCCTGTAAGACCGTATATCCCAAATCCACTCCGATGCTTTAACTGTCAACGTTTCGGCCATTCCAAATTGTCATGTCGGGGTTCCACTACCTGTGCTCGCTGCGCAGTAGTCGGACACGACAGTGACAACTGCAACAAAGAAATTCCCTGCTGCGTTAACTGTAAAGGACAACACCCTTCCTTTTCACGTTCATGTCCTTCTTGGCAGATGGAGAAAGAAGTCCAGGCACTCAAATACGAAAAAGGAATGAGTTTCGTCGAAGCACGAAATCTTGTTAAATCACGCATACCTAAAAATGGCACTTCGTATTCGGCAGCTGTAATCTCTAAACCCATCATGAAATCTATATGCACTCAAACTGAATCTTTTCTGAATGATGAAAATAAGACGCGTACTCTGCATGAATCGAAACCCACTAAAACACCAATTAAACCTCATAATATACCCCTCCGGGATTCAGTGTCCGTGGACAGTTCTCAGCAAACCAATTCTGGTAATATGAATAAAAAAAGTAAGATTACTGATATTAAAAATAGTAAAACTACAGTTTCCACAACGAGAAAGATAAATATGAAAAAAACGTTACCGTCAAAAATTCCATGTGTAAAATCGCAACCTAATGTTAATAAGAAAACTCTAACTCGAACTGATTTTTTAAAAAACCCTCCCCCAAATCAATCCCAAAACGTCCTCCAAATGGACGATTCTTTAAAAATGTATGTTTCCGCTGAGGAGGACATGCTGACTGATGTCTCGTCTGATTCGGAGGCTGATCGGCAGTGTACTGCTCCTCCTTAATTTCTTCTCCTTTCTTTTTTGTTCTTTTTTTTCCATTATGGCTCTTTTGTCTTGGAACTGCCATGGCTTTAAACATCACGTCTCCGATCTCCGTGATTTGGTTAATAAATATAATCCGGTGTGTATTGCTCTGCAGGAAACTTTCCTCCGTGATGGCATCAGTGCTAAATTACGGAGATACAATACCATTAGAAAAGACCACACCGATGGAGGCAAAGCTTCCGGCGGTGTGGCTCTTTTGACCTCTTTTGACTATCCCATTTTTCCTATAAACCTACAGACTGATTTACAGGCCGTCGCGGTACAAATTCATATTCATTCCGCCGTTACCATATGCAATATTTATCTTCCACCAAATAATAACATCAGCCAACAATCATTAAATAATCTTATTAACCAGCTTCCACATCCCTTCATTATCATTGGTGACTTCAATGGTCATAGCCCACTTTGGGGTAGTACTAACATCAATCACCGTGGAGGTCAAATTGAACAGCTTATTTCCGACCATGGTCTTTGTCTCTATAATAATGAAGAAATTACTTATTTCCACCAGCCCACTCGCACTTATCACTCCCTGGACCTTGCAATCAGTTCCCCACAAATATTTTCTTTCTGGACCTTTTCTGTCGATTCATATTTGTATAATAGTGACCACTTTCCAATTATCCTGTCTCACACTGCTCGTACTACTACCAACGAGCGGATTTCTCGTTATGTACTAGAGTCCGCCGATTGGATACCCCTCAGGGGGTTTACCTTCTTTAGGTAAACTCGGGCTTCACAACCCCGAGGTACCCTAGTGTCTTTTTCTCTCTCCGTGGGGTTCACTGTCTTTGGTGAATGTGGGTGTAGCGTCCCCAGTGTCCCATAGCGATCCATCTCTCTTTCGCTTCTCCTGTCCTGTTTGTTTTGTTTTCTCCTTTCCGGACTTTTCTTCCTTTCCAACTGGAGCTTCCACTAATTTTTTTTGTTGCTGTTTTCTTTCTTAACCCCTATGTGTTTTTTGTTTGTTATTTCTTCGTTTTAAAAAATAAATAAAAAATCAAAAAAATGTGAAAAATATTAAAATTTCCAAAAAAAGTTTTTGTGCTATCTGTCCCCTTCGGAGCCTTCATAGTATCAAAACCGATCTTCACCCACCCAGCCTTGACGCTACTGGGTCCAGTACCACTCTTCGGCCTCTCCCGTGAGGGACACCGTTTGGGCTCGGGAACCGACCCTGTTGGGGTTGTGTTGGAGGAGAGAAGTGGAGTGCTATGTCGGTAATGGTTGTGGTACGTTTTCCTTAAAATGTCCCAGAGGTAGAGGCCCTTGGTTGCGTGTATCTTTATGGCAGACGTCGCGAGGTAGCGAGAAATCCTCCTCGATTCTGTCGGGGACCGTGCACCAGGTGCACGTTACATCCCGGCGTCTGTCATTTAGTTGCGAAGAATCCGGCGGTTACACTGGTCACGTTAGAAAAGTGTGGAACGACGGGGTCTGGCGGGGGCCCCGATCGAACTGGAAGCAATCCGTGGTTCTAATAAAGTGATTATGGCTGCAACTAAAGAGAATTTAGTTACAGCTTCCTGGGCGGATCGCGCGGAACATTCTTTAGAGAATGTAGCCGAAATTTCTAATTCCCGAGCCAGATTCTTTATGGTAAAACTCATAGAAAATAATTTTAATAAGATATCTCCCTTCCTTATTCAGAAATGTTTAAAAAGCACAATAGGCGATGCAAAATCAGTAAAAAAATTACGTTCTGGTGAACTTCTTGTTGAAGTCACCACAACTAGTCAGGCCTCAATTCTTTCAAAAATGAAGTCCTTTGGGAACTTACCTGTAAACGTCTCAGCTCACAGGACACTGAATTTCTCGAAAGGGGTTGTATCAGAATCTGACCTACAATATATTCCGGAATCTGAAATTTTAGAGAACTTGCAGGAACAGTTAGTTTGCGCGGTACGGAGGATTACCACCCGACGGGATGGTAATATCTTTCCAACGAAACATATTATCTTAACTTTCAGTACACCCACATTACCATCTCATATAAATGCTGGTTATCTACGCTGCCCTGTAAGACCGTATATCCCAAATCCACTCCGATGCTTTAACTGTCAACGTTTCGGCCATTCCAAATTGTCATGTCGGGGTTCCACTACCTGTGCTCGCTGCGCAGTAGTCGGACACGACAGTGACAACTGCAACAAAGAAATTCCCTGCTGCGTTAACTGTAAAGGACAACACCCTTCCTTTTCACGTTCATGTCCTTCTTGGCAGATGGAGAAAGAAGTCCAGGCACTTAAATACGAAAAAGGTATGAGTTTCGTCGAAGCACGAAATCTTGTTAAATCACGCATACCAAAAAATGGCACTTCGTATTCGGCAGCTGTAATCTCTAAACCCATCATGAAATCTATATGCACTCAAACTGAATCTTTTCCGAATGATGAAAATAAGACGCGTACTCTACATGAATCGAAACCCACTAAAACTCAAATTAAACCTCATAATATACCCCTCCGGGATTCAGTGTCCGTGGACAGTTCTCAGCAAACCAATTCTGGTAATATCAATAAAAAAAGTAAGATTACAGATAATAATAATAGTAAAACTACAGATACTAAAAATAGTAAAACTACAGTTTCCACAACGAGAAAGATAAATATGAAAAAAACGTTACCGTCAAAAATTCCATGTGTAAAATCGCAACCTAATGTTAATAAGAAAACTCTAACTCGAACTGATTTTTTAAAAAACCCTCCCCCAAATCAATCCCAAAACGTCCTCCAAATGGACGATTCTTTAAAAATGTATGTTTCCGCTGAGGAGGACATGCTGACTGATGTCTCGTCTGATTCGGAGGCTGATCGGCAGTGTACTGCTCCTCCTTAATTTCTTCTCCTTTCTTTTTTGTTCTTTTTTTCCATTATGGCTCTTTTGTCTTGGAATTGCCATGGCTTTAAACATCACGTCTCCGATCTCCGTGATTTGGTTAATAAATATAATCCGGTGTGTATTGCTCTGCAGGAAACTTTCCTCCGTGATGGCATCAGTGCTAAATTACGGAGATACAATACCATTAGAAAAGACCACACCGATGGAGGCAAAGCTTCCGGCGGTGTGGCTCTTTTGACCTCTTTTGACTATCCCATTTTTCCTATAAACCTGCAAACTGATTTACAGGCTGTCGCGGTTCAAATTCATATTCATTCCGCCGTTACCATATGCAATATTTATCTTCCACCAAATAATAGCATCAGCCAACAATCATTAAATAATCTTATTAACCAGCTTCCACATCCCTTCATTATCATTGGTGACTTCAATGGTCATAGCCCACTTTGGGGTAGTACTAACATAAATCACCGTGGAGGTCAAATTGAACAGCTTATTTCCGACCATGGTCTTTGTCTCTATAATAATGAAGAAATTACTTATTTCCACCAGCCCACTCGCACTTATCACTCCCTGGACCTTGCAATCAGTTCCCCACAAATCTTTTCTTTCTGGACCTTTTCTGTCGATTCATATTTGTATAATAGTGACCACTTTCCAATTATCCTGTCCCACACTGCTCGTACTACTACCAACGTGCGGATTTCTCGTTATGTACTAGAGTCCGCCGATTGGATAACTTTCCGCAACCTCGCTAACATCACCAGGGCCATGGTCGTGAATAATACCATTGATGAAGCTGTTCAACAAATTACTAATACAATAGTTTCCGCTGCTGATACCGCAATTCGCAAAACCTCTTCTCGTCCACGAAAACAATCAAAGCCATGGTGGAACCAAGACTGCAAAGAAACTTATAAACTAAAAAGGAAAGCTTTTAATAACTTTAGACGGTACCCTACCACGGAGAACTTTATAATATACAAAAAATCTAAATCAACCTTCAGGCGTACGCTAAGACTCAGCCAGAGGGATTCGTGGCAGAAATACGTAAACAGCATCTCCTTTAGCATCTCCAGTAAACAATTATGGAGTAAAGTCAGGCGTTGCTCTGGCATTTACCCCAATAACCAAATCCATATTCTGCATCATAATAACCAAACCATAACCTCAGTAAAAGATATTGCAAATACCATTGCTTCTTCTCTCGCAAACGTATCTTCGTCCGCTAGTTACACTCCTTCCTTCAATAAAATAAAAGCAATAGCAGAGAAAAAACCAATTAATTTTCACACTAATACTCAGTTATCGTACAATACTGATTTTACTTATCATGAACTTAAGAAAGCCCTTCAAAATACTCACAAATCTGCCTCTGGCCCCGATAACATCTCGTACTGTATGTTGAAGAACCTGTCTTATTCATCTATATCTAATATCCTGATTTTATATAACAGAATTTGGCAAGAACATTTATTCCCGTCTTCTTGGAGAACTGCTATTATCATTCCGATCCTCAAACCTGGGAAACAATCCACGAACCCTCTAAATTACCGACCAGTCGCTCTTACAAACTGCCTCTGCAAAATATTGGAAAAAATGATAAATGCGCGCCTCATGAATTATTTGGAAGAGAATAGCTGCCTTTCTGAATTTCAAAGTGGTTTTCGCCGTGGTAGGTGTACAATAGATAACATCAATGATCTGGAGAGCAAAATCCGCAACGCTTTCGTCAAGAGAAACCACTTGGTTTCAATATTTTTTGATATTGAAAAGGCGTATGACCGTACCTGGAGGCACGGCATACTGCGTAAGCTTTTTAAACTAGACTTGAGGGGAAACCTGCCTATTTTTATTAGTAATTTCTTATCGCTCCGGAATTTTAATGTTCGTATAGGCAATACTTTATCTGACGACTTCATTCAAGAGGAGGGGGTGCCCCAGGGCAGCGTTTTAAGTGTTACTCTTTTTATCATTTCAATTGACGACGTATTAAAAGTGATACCTCCCACCGTAAAAGGAAGCTTATATGTAGACGACTTGAACATTTCCTGTGAAGGTAATGACATGCGCTTTATAAATAGACAACTCCAGACAGCAGTTAACAAAATTGTAAAATGGGCAGATGACAATGGTTTTAATTTTTCCAGCCAGAAAACTAGTTGCGTACACTTCTGCAGAAAGAGGGGTATGCACCCTGAACCGGAAATCCAGTTTAATGGTCATATTATTAACGTTATTGAGGAAATCAAATTTTTGGGTGTTATACTTGATAAAAAGCTAACCTTCTTACCGCATGTCCTTTACTTACGTAGAAAATGCGAAAGAGCAATGAATATCTTGAAGGTCCTTTCCAATTCCACCTGGGGGGCAGACCGTTCTACTCTTTTAAAAATTTATCATGCTGTTATACGGTCCAAACTGGATTACGGTTGCACTGTATATGGTTCGGCTCGTAACTCTGTTCTGCGGAAGTTGAATACTATTCACCATACTGCTCTAAGACTATGCTCGGGAGCCTTTAGAACCTCTCCAGTGGAGAGCCTGTATGTTGACTGCTGTGAGGCTCCATTAAATCTAAGACGCGAGACATTGTCTCTACACTATTATTTTAGAATTTTATCTCATACCAACCATCCTATGCATAATTATACTGTCAGCCCTTACCTCACTCGCTTATACCAGTGTCGGTCTTCTTCCATTCAACCTTTTCATTCACGGACCCAACAAATTTTAACAAATCTGGATTTTAGCAATATAAACATAATGGTAGCTGACTATAATTTTTCGCCTTGGAATACCCCAGGATTTCAATTTTTAAATCCTTTTAAATCTTATGACAAAGACTCCACTGCAGATATCATTTATCAACAAATTTTTATGCATCACAGACAATGCTTTTGCAGCTATAGTCCAATTTTTACTGATGGGTCCAAGTCAATCGACTACGTAGGCTGCGCTTTTGTCGCTGAGGACATTTCTTATAGCTACAAACTACACAATGCTTTCTCTATATACTCCGCTGAGCTAATAGCTATATTTAAAGCTCTCGAACATATATATAAAAAACCTAGGAAAAAATACATCTTTTATACAGACTCCTTGAGTGCTCTACAGTCTTTGTCTTACCCTCATCAACATAGTCACCCTCTTATTTTTAGAATTCTTTTGTTATTGGACAGTCTATCTTCTGATGGCTTCTCAATTTTATTTTGTTGGATCCCGTCTCACGTGGGGATTAGAGGAAACGAACTCGCTGACAAAGCAGCTAAGTCTGCCAGCAACATCCTTGATTTTCCCATCCCTTACTGTGATGCAAAGAAATATTTAAATTATCTCATTCATCTTAAGTGGCAGAGTTCCTGGGATATCCTTAACTCAAATAAATTAAATTCGATCAAGCACAACATTGAATACTGGCCCCCACTTACTTCAAGAAGGCATGATGTTATAATAACTAGACTCCGCATCGGTCATACTCGTTTTACGCACCGGCACCTGCTACTTGCAGAGTCAGCCCCTTTTTGTCAGAATTGCAAGACCTTCATGACTGTAAAACACATTCTCATTGATTGCCCAGATTTTAATCACCCACGTCGCCAATTTTTTCAGTTTAATATAATACATATTAAGGATTTGCTGAGCTCTCCTCCCCATCAGAACATTTTTAATTATTTAAAATGTATTGGGTTCTATCCCCATATTTAGTTTTGTTTTTGTTCCTGTTGTGCTTTGTTGCTTTCGCAACAAAGCACAGTTTAATGTTTTAAATTTTATCTTTTAACTTTTCTACTCTGTTGTGTTGCTGGTTTCTGTTTTTGACTTTGTTTTTCCGCTTATATTATTATTTTAACCTTGACCCAGTCATCAGTTTTTCGCCATCTACCCTCTGTCTGGCACAATATGTCCCATGAGGATTCAGTGCCAATAAACTCCAAACAACCAACCAACCAACCGCCGATTGGATAACTTTCCGCAACCTCGCTAACATCACCAGGGCCATGGTCGTGAATAATACCATTGATGAAGCTGTTCAACACATTACTAATACAATAGTTTCCGCTGCTGACACCGCAATTCGCAAAACCTCTTCTCGTCCACGAAAACATTCAAAGCCATGGTGGAACCAAGACTGCAAAGAAACTTATAAACAAAAGAGGAAAGCTTTTAATAACTTTAGACGGTACCCTACCACGGAGAACTTTATAATATACAAAAAATCTAAATCAACCTTCAGGCGTACGCTAAGACGTAGCCAGAGGGATTCGTGGCAGAAATACGTAAACAGCATCTCCTTTAGCATCTCCAGTAAACAATTATGGAGTAAAGTCAGGCGTTGCTCTGGCATTTACCCCAATAACCAAATTCATATTCTGCATCATAATAACCAAGCCATAACCTCAGTAAAAGATATTGCAAATACCATTGCTTCTTCTCTCGCAAATGTATCATCGTCCGCTAGTTACACTCCTTCGTTCAATAAAATAAAAGCAATAGCAGAGAAAAAACCAATTAATTTTCACTCAAATACTCAGTTATCGTACAATAGTGATTTTACTTATCATGAACTTAAGAAAGCCCTTCAAAATACTCATAAATCTGCCTCTGGCCCCGATAACATCTCTTACTGTATGCTGAAGAACCTGTCTTATTCATCTATATCCAATATCCTGATTTTATATAACAGAATTTGGCAAGAACATTTATTCCCGTCTTCTTGGAGAACTGCTATTATCATTCCGATCCTCAAACCTGGGAAACAATCCACGAACCCTCTAAATTACCGACCAGTCGCTCTTACAAGCTGCCTCTGCAAAATATTGGAAAAAATGATAAATGCGCGCCTCATGTATTATTTGGAAGAGAATAGCTGCCTTTCTGAATTTCAAAGTGGTTTTCGCCGTGGTAGGTGTACAATAGATAACATCACTGATCTGGAGAGCAAAATCCGCAACGCTTTCGTAAAGAGAAACCACTTGGTTTCAATATTTTTTGATATTGAAAAGGCGTATGACCGTACCTGGAGGTACGGCATACTGCGTAAGCTTTTTAAACTAGACTTGAGGGGAAACCTGCCTATTTTTATTAGTAATTTCTTATCGCTCCGGAATTTTAATGTTCGTATAGGCAATACTTTAACTGACGACTTCATTCAAGAGGAGGGTGTGCCCCAGGGCAGCGTTTTAAGTGTTACTCTTTTTATCATTTCAATTGACGACGTATTAAAAGTGATACCTCCCACCGTAAAAGGAAGCTTATATGTAGACGACTTGAACATTTCCTGTGAAGGTAATGACATGCGCTTTATAAATAGACAACTCCAGACAGCAGTTAACAAAATTGTAAAATGGGCAGATGACAATGGTTTTAATTTTTCCAGCCAGAAAACTAGTTGCGTACACTTCTGTAGGAAGAGGGGTATGCACCCTGAACCGGAAATCCAGTTTAATGGTCATATTATTAACATTATGGAGGAAATCAAATTTTTGGGTGTTATACTTGATAAAAAGCTAACCTTCTTACCGCATGTCCTTTACTTGCGTAGAAAATGCGAAAGAGCAATGAATATCTTGAAGGTCCTTTCCAATTCCACCTGGGGGGCAGACCGTTCTACTCTTTTAAAGATTTATCATGCTGTTATACGGTCCAAACTGGATTACGGTTGCACTGTATATGGTTCGGCTCGTAACTCTGTTCTGCGGAAGTTGAATACTATTCACCATACAGCTCTAAGACTATGCTCGGGAGCCTTTAGAACCTCTCCAGTGGAGAGCCTGTATGTTGATTGCTGTGAGGCTCCATTAAACCTAAGACGCGAGACATTGTCTCTACACTATTATTTTAGAATTTTATCTCATACCAACCATCCTATGCATAATTATACTGTCAGCCCTTACCTCACTCGCTTATACCAGTGTCGGTCTTCTTCCATTCAACCTTTTCATTCACGGACCCAACAAATTTTAACAAATCTGGATTTTAGCAATATAGACATAATGGTAGCTGACTATAATTTTTCGCCTTGGAATACCCCAGGATTTCAATTTTTAAATCCTTTTAATTCTTATGACAAAGACTCCACTGCAGATATCATTTATCAACAAATTTTTATGCATCACAGACAATGCTTTTGCAGCTATAGTCCAATTTTTACTGATGGATCCAAGTCAATCAACTACGTAGGCTGCGCTTTTGTCGCTGAGGACATTTCTTATAGCTACAAACTGCACAATGCTTTCTCTATATACTCCGCTGAGCTAATAGCTATATTTAAAGCTCTCGAACATATATATGAAAAGCCTAGAAGAAAATACATCTTTTATACAGACTCCTTGAGTGCTCTACAGTCTTTGTCTTACCCTCATCAACATAGTCACCCTCTGATTTTTAGAATTCTTTTGTTATTGGACAATCTCTCTTCTGATGGCTTCTCAATTTTATTTTGTTGGATCCCGTCTCACGTGGGGATTAGTGGAAACGAACTCGCTGACAAAGCAGCTAAGTCTGCCAGCAACTTCCTTGATTTTCCCATCTCTTACTGTGATGCAAAGAAATATTTAAATTATCTCATTCATCTTAAGTGGCAGAGTTCCTGGGATATCCTTAATTCAAATAAATTAAATTCGATCAAGCACAACATTGAATACTGGCCCCCACTTACTTCAAGAAGGCATGATGTTATAATAACTAGACTCCGCATTGGTCATACTCGTTTTACTCACCGGCACCTGCTACTTGCAGAGCCAGCACCTTTATGTCAGAACTGCAAGACCTCCATGACTGTAAAACACATTCTCATTGATTGCCCAGATTTTAATCACCCACGTCGCCAATTTTTTCAGTTTAATATAATAAATATGAAGGATTTGCTGAGCTCTCCTCCCCATCAGAACATTTTTAATTATTTAAAATGTATTGGGTTCTATCCCCATATTTAGTTTTGTTTTTGTTCCTGTTGTGCTTTGTTGCTTTCGCTCCAGTTTAAATTTTTAAAATTTTATCTTTTTAACTTTTCTACTCTGTTGTGTTGCTGGTTTCTGTTCTTGCCTTTGTTTTCCGCTTATATTATTATTTTAACCTTTTTCCGAGTCTTCTTTGCAATCTAGATGGGGTTCCCCATCTAGATGTTTTGTCATTATCAGTGCTACATGTTATCTCGTTCATGATCTAGAATCATTGTTTTTTTCTATTGTTTTCTTATACCTGGCTGTATACTGGATGGGGAAACCCCATCCAGTTTGTTTCTTTTTTTTAAGTATCGTTTTTCAGGTTTTACCATATGTTTGGCGCAGCATGTCCTCTCTGGACCTTGCGCCATTAAACCCCATCCAACCAACCAACCAACCTCATTGATTTTGGGCCAATAATATTGGGGTGTGCGTAATTGCATTGTTTTATTTATTCCAGGGTGTCCATAGTCCTCGTGGGCTCTTTTTAAAATTTCTAACCTCAATGAAAATGGTACTACGATTTTTAAAAATCTTTTCTTTCTCATGTAGATTACATCATTTAGTTTTTTATATTTAAGTCCCTGTACATTGTCTTTATTTTGAAATTCTACAATTTTTCTTAGTTCAATTAAATGATTTATTTGGGTTTTAGGTTCTAGAATAGGGTTCCTTGAAAGCATGTCAGCTTCAATATTTGCAGTTCCCTTCTGGTATTTAATTTCATAGTCGAACATACTTAGTTTTAAGGACCAGCGAAAGAGTCGACCTCGAAGATTTTTCACATTTTTAAGCCAAACTAAGGCAGCATGGTCTGTGTGAATTGTGAACTTTTTCCCGTGGAGATAATGATAATACCTGACTAAACTGTCCACAATTGCCAAACACTCAAGTTCAGTAATAGAATAATTTGCCTCATAGTCTTTTAATACACGAGAGTGATATGCTATGGGATGCAACACCCCATCTTCACCTGGCTGTTTTAAAACAGCTCCAACCTGATGTTTACTAGCATCCACAAATAAATGACAGTCTTTGTTTACATCATACAATTGCAATATTGGTTTACAAATCAATAAATTCTTAAGATCCTCAAAAGCTTCTTGGCACCTGTCTGACCATCCCCATTTTACCCCCTTTTTCAATAATGTATTTAATGGCTGTCTTACTTTTGCATATTTTGGAATAAACTTATTATACACATTTATTGTGCCGAAGAATCTTTGGAGTTCTTTTACATTAGTTGGTGGTTTCAAACACTTTATCTTTTCAATGTTAATGTTGTCTGGGGCAATTTTCCCATTTGTTACATTATATCCAAGAAAATTAATTTGTTGTTGCAGAAAAGTACATTTAGTTAATTTTAACTTGATATTCTCTTTTTTGAAAATGCTAAATAGTATCTCTAAATGTTCAAGGTGTTGTTCTTTGGAGTCTGAAAAAATTATAATATCATCGAAATAGTGGCATGCAAAGTTAACTTTATATTTATCTAAAATTCTCATGATAGTCCTATTGAATATTGCAGGGGCGTTCTTTAAACCAAATGGGAGTCTTAGCCATTCGTATAATCCAAAAGTAGTGGCAAATGCCAATTTCTCAGTATCTTTTGGGTGGACGGGTACATGCCAATACCCTGAGGTAAGGTCTAAAGTTGAAAAGTAATTAGCTCTGCTTAATTTATCTAGAATATCATCAATTCTGGGTAAGGGTTCTGCATCTGTCTTAGTAATTAAATTTAGTTTTCTGAAATCAATACAAAGTCTAGTTTTTCCCTCATTTCGCTTTCTTGCCAAAGTCACAGGACTCGAGTATGAACTATGTGATTCTTTTATGATTCCTGCTTCTAACAAATTTTTAATTTGGGTCCTGATCTCTTTTTCCTCAGTTGGCGAAGTCCTGTATGCTCTTAGACTCACTGGTAAATCAGAATTTAGGATTATTCTTTGGGGTTCCATCCTTATTTTGCCTATGTCATATTTGTTAGTTGAAAACATTCTATTATTTTTGTGCAATAAATTCTTTAATTCCCTATCAACATCTAAATTTTTGATTTGATCATTAATGTCAACATTTTCATAATTTGGATTACTTTCTGCTTTGATTCCACCAGAGCTTTCATTAAAATTGTCATTTACATCATAATCAATACAGAAAATATCATTTTCTTTCTGCGAATTTTCTTCATAAGGGTTAAACATATCAGAAATTTCAATTTCATGACCATTACTATTATTATCCACATGCTTATTATCACATTTATTTTGTAGGTGTAATGAAATTTTACTTATATCACAAATATTAACCATTTTCAAAGCAATTCTATTTTGATACACACACAATTGGTTACAATCAATTGCTAATTTAAACTCTTTACACTCAGGAAGTCCCAGAATAAGATAAGGCAAGTCATTGTCCAAAACATATGCAGAAATGTTTCTAATTATTTTCCCTATTCTCAAAGTTAATACACATTTAGTTGTAATTAAGATTTCACCCTCAGCTTGCCTGACCTTAATTGGAGAACTTGAATAACATTTCAGTTGACATTGCTTGACCAGTTTTTGTGACATCAGACTAATAGTCGAAGCAGTGTCAATCACACAATTTAAAAAATTCTGTTTCTCATTTTCATATAGTCTTTTTGTTTTGTCAACCCTATTATTTCTGATAATGTTTCCCCTCAATGACAGTAATTGTCATTCTGGCGCCTGATCTCTTTCAAATTCAGGTTCCTCATAATGATGTTTATTGTCTGACACCGACATCTTATCAAATCTCTCATTAATAGAGCAAGTTTGTTCCCAATGATAAGCATTACTTATGCCAAAGTTAGAACATTTTCGACAGGGTCTAGATGGTAAGTCTGCATATTGTTGGTGGTGATTAATTTGGTTATTGGGATTGGGTGCAAAATTTCTATTCAACCTTTGATCTCTGGGTTGCCATTGTCTGAATTGTTGCTGCTGACTATAATTAGGTCTAAACTGAGTTTGTTGATTATTATTAGGTCTAAATTGAGGCTGGGAAGAGTAATTTTGTCTAAATTGGTGAGGTGGGCTATAATTCATCCTAACTTGAGGTTGGTTGTAATAATTCTGTCGTAATTGGTTCCTATTTTCAAATCTAGTGTTAAAAAAGTTATCCCGATCCCCTTGATTAGTTTTGTTTCCTTCATTATTTATTTTGATAAGCTTATTAGCCAACACTATCCATTCTGTTGTGGTTTGTGGAGGATTTGCAGCTATGGTCATTCTCATTTGAGCATTTAGGCCTTGTGTTAGGCCTTCTAGTATTAATTTCTGTGATAACCCCAATCTCTTTCCTACATCAATTTTTTTATGAAAATATTTGGTTAAGTCATCATTATTTTCAAATTGGAAAATTCAGAGAATTCCACGCTATCTGCCTCAAAGAATAATTCTTGCAAAGTGTCTTTTAATTCTGTCCAATCTTGGATGTCTAGGCAAGTGTTTACAAAAACTGTTAGAGCCTTCCCTCTGAGAAATTTTGAAATATTTTTTATCTTTTGTTCATTTGGAACATTTGCTTGGGAAAATTTCTGCTCAATATAGGCAAGCCATTTTTGTAGTTTCATTCCCCCCTCTGGGTCAAAAGGAATAAAATCCCTGAATTCCCTCTCTACATTTTCAAGTTGAAAATGGTCCTTGCATTCTGTCTCAATTTTATCATTTGTTGTTGTTTTTTCCCCCTGAATTTCTGTCTTTATAGTTTTATCTTCCATCTTATAAGTTTAACACAATATCACAATTATATTTCAATTTTAAAACAAGAATGTAATATCATACAATCATAGTTTACTAAACAATTTTAAAAAGTTTATGATGGGAGACATACAACCTGGTCATGTGATGCTTGTCTTGTTACTGTAAAATTCTCGGTTGCACAAATTTTTATTTTTATTTTTTCACGGTACAGCGCTAGGGCTTGCATACCGGCTTAATTAAATTCACACACAAGAACACATCGATGATTTTTGAATGGTGGGGATTACGCACTTTTTAGAAGACACAGAAAACTTGTAGAGTGGTCGTGTAGTAGCAGAAATATCCAGTTCCAGTCACAGTCCGTAATGAATGCACTCCTGTGTGCATTAGAGAGAGAAGAGAAGAAAAAAAAAACCGACTAAAATTCACAGGAATGTTGTCCCAACTCTGCATACGGTTGCACGAATGAAGACAGTTTAATTATATTTCATGAAAATTTGGGAAAATGAGCTTGAAAAACACCGTGCTGCAGCAAAATCCTTACGATGACGTCTTGGCAGAAGAATCCATGCACAAAATTTATGAGTCCGTAGAACCAAGGTTGTTTCAGTCGCCATTGAAAAATTCTATCATAGTAATCTTATATGAAACAAAAAAAATTTTTATCGTGCTAGAGTCATCAGAATATTGAATCAGTCCTGGGCATCTGTTTAAGATTTACCTTGTAGATTATGGTACAGAATGTAGTGTGCCAAGGGATTGTATTTATGAAACTGAGGGGGATTCTCTTTTACTATCATTACTCTCGTTGAGAGAAAAAAAAAGGAGAGAAACACTTTCGCCCCAGCACCGCACGCCTCGACGCCGGTAGTTGAAGAATCCTCGTCGTTAGAAGAAAGAAAAAAAAAACAAGCGAACCTCCTCCGTCAGTTGAACAATCCTCGTCGTTAGAAGAAAGAAACAAAAACTTGGAATATCCGTGGGATGTTCACGGCAGAGGTTCGAATCCTCGCCGACTTTTGTAACATGGGAGACTGACACTGGCCCAATAGATATCGAAATCTCCCATGTCACGGTGAGAAGAAGATGTTAATATTACAATTCACTCCATATCAAAACGACGCACTCGGCTTCCTACGGAAAAGACTTTATTACGTCTATTCAATACCGTTACATGATCAAAAAAGCGTACATGTACGTGATCCCAAACCTTATATAAACTTATCTCGTCATGTGATCATAGTAAGGTTTAATTGGTTAAAAGTTAGGAAAAGGCATGACAAATGCGCTAAAGCGTTTAATTTTCTACCCACGCCACGCAAGTTTAGTTTTCGATTAACAGGCAGCCATTTAATTTTTTCTCTAGAGGTTATTAGAACTTAGAATCAAAAGCGAAATTAGTTTCGAACGCCGCAGGGAATTTAGAATAATGTTAGATTTTAAAATGGAATTTAACGCGAATGCCCAAAGGGAATTACCTGTTTCAAGGAATTAAAAAAGGGTTTGTAATTTGGAATAGTAAAGTGAGGAATTAATAGTTTTTAAATGTTAAGATTGTTGAATTATGAAATTACTAGTTTTTAATATTATATATATATATATATATATAGTCACCCACACACACTATAGACAGGGTGTCCCATAATGATTGGGACAAATTTTAAGGGGAGGTTGGGCATGTCAAAAGGATTCAAAATTGCATAGCAACCCATGGTCGCAAACGTCATGGGAAAGTGGTATCGGAGGTACAAGAAATGAAGGAATATAAGACAGAGACTATCAGAAATATTTATTGCTCATAAATATTACATATTTTGTGGTAGATGATACCATTTGAAAAGGTTACAAAAGATGCAAACGTTACAGCGACGGACCATGGATTGGCGGACACGTTCGAAAACACCTGGATTTGCTTGGATATCTGCAGCAGCGCAAACAACTCTTGCAACCAGATCCATTTCATACTCGACAGGTGTTTCATACACAGCACATTTAAGTGCACCCCAAAAAAGGAAATCCAGACTGCTTAAATCCGGAGAGCGTGGGGGCCAGGCAACCGGTCCGCCACGCCCAATCCACTGTTGACCAAACGAAGCACTCAAATGGCTCCGAACACATCTTCCATAATGGCGAGGCGCCCCATCATGTTGAAACCACATGTTTCTTCTCACATTTTGCGGCACAGACTGAAGTAACCCTGGTAAAACCTCTTCCAAAAAGATGAGATACTTTGCCGATGTCAAAGGTGATGGTAACAGGTAAGGCCCGACTAAGTAGTACCTGACCAAACCAGCCCAAACATTCACTGAAAAGCGATGTTGGGCATCATGCAGTCTCACTCCGTGAGGGTTCTCGTGAGCCTATAAATGCGCATTGTGTTGGTTAAACACACCATCTCGCGTGAAATATGACTCATCCGTGAACAAAACGTAAGGTGGAAAATTTACATCTTGGCCACATTGGCCGAGATACCACTGCGCAAAACGCACACGTGCAGGATGATCTGAGCGGAGCAGTGCCTGTACCCTTTGAAGATGATATGGGTATAAGGATTCGGCTTGCAAAACACGATGTACAGTATTCCGAGATTGTCTTACGGCAGCAGCGACGGCACGTATGCTGGTACTCGGATTCCTCTCTATGGCATCCAGCACATTCTGTTCCATGGAGGGCGTACGAGTCACTCGTGGCCTACCCTCACTCTTCCTACTACCTGAATGAACCATATTCACATAAATTGTGATGGACATACGAAAACACACGGCGGTCCGGTATATCTCGCTGTGGGAACCGTTCGCGATACAGTCGTTGAGCTGCTCGTGCATTGCAATCGGCCTGTCTATACACTAAATGCATGTCTGCCAGCTCCTTATTCGAATAATGTTGCATGCTCTTAAGACGACTATTGTTCGAATGACGAAAAATCAGATTTTTCTTCTCGGGATCTTTCCGCTCCAACACCACCTAGCGGTGTACGCTAACGTTTGCTACCATGGGTTGCTATGCAATTTTGAATCCTTTTGACATGCCTCCCCTTAAAATTTGTCCCAATCATTATGGGACACCCTGTATATATATATATATATATATATATATATATATATATATATATATATATATATATATATATATATATATATATATATATATAATATGTTTTTTCATAGAAATTTCTCACCTTAAAAAGTTACAAATTCTAACATTTAGTTTGCACTAGTTATTATTCTGTTAAATGCTTTATAAAATGCAATTGAAACTATTTACTAGTACAACTAAAATCAGTAATACACACACACACACACACTTATATAAAGTGAACTGCTGTAGCTTAAATTAAACGATTGTTACTTCAACATTAATAGCCATGAATGGAATTATTTTCTACCTAAAACTATATAAATTATAAGATAAATAATGCTTTAAGATATTAAATTTAGTCATTCATTAATAGTTCAATAAGACTAAAAACACTACGTGCCAAATATTTTGATATACGCAACACGTTATTAAGATTATTGATCGCTTCAATTTGAAATTTATTATGTCTTGTAAATGATAAAATTGGGTATAATAATGTTATCCATATAAATAATGACAATGCCCTCTTTAAGGAGATCACAAAAAACATCGTTAATAAACCGTTGGAAAATTCTCGGGCTGTTGCAAAGACCAAAGGGAACTTTGTTAAATTCATATTGCCCATCATGTGTTACAAAGGAAGTGAACTTTTTACTATCTTCTTCCGTCTCCACGTGGAAGAATCCATTTTTTAAATCAATAGTTGAGAAAAATTTCCCTCTTTTCAATTTATAGGCTTCCATCTTAACCACGAAGTCTAAAAAGTTATGAACATCATAAACTTGTTCAAGAGCCTTGTTTTGTCGAAAGTGACACAAGAATATTGGGAGAGGTTCCTTAGTGTTGAATCGTTTGAGTTGTGAAACTCTGTTCACCAAAAAATCGTATTCAACTAGCTCTTGTTTGTCATCGTCAACAGGTGTGTCGGCGGGAATACCTTTAATTAGGACTTTCAGGGGCCTTTCTGTCTAGGTTTTTTTTTTTTTTAAACTCCGTTTTATTGGTGATAAGAAACCTTTGGATAACTCTGAATTGATCTATGGTGGCGGGAGAGATCTTAAGAGACTGTCCGGAAACAGTTTTAGACAATTTACATTTGATTAGATTATTTATATTTTCAATTTATTTTTGGTTAACCTGGGACCATTTTGATAAAAAATTGTTCAGGTTTAGGCACTCTTTCACCATGTTTGGAATCCTCCGTTACAACCTCATCATCAGAATTATCCTCCTCAAGGGGAGCAAATTTATTTCTAGTTTCGAAGGCATCCGATTTTGCTTGGTCTAATAAGCTCTCGCGAGCAACTCGCTTTCCTTGTGGCTCATTGTCTTTGATACATCTTCTATTCTTCTTTTTACTAGATTTATTTACTACCGGAGTAGTATAGAATTTACTAACAATAGTAATTAGATTTTTTAAGTTGTCAAAGATAGGACCAAGTGAAAAAGACACAATATACTTCCACATACCTCATAATTTGCTGGTCGTAAAGTCTTTTTCGAGGCTAGTTCAGCTGTAAATGTTCGCCGAGGCTTCATCCAAAGTCTGAACAATGAAGGCAATCGAGCCCTTGAAGTCCTTGAATTAAGGCGCATTATTACCTAAGATCTTCAGACAGTTCAGGATATTAGGTAATTCATTAATTTGAAGATGTTTAGGGTCAAACACGATGAAGATGTTTAGGGCTAGTTTTGAAAGGCCATAGCTGGATCAAAAGCGCATTCCATAGCTGGAATCAAATTATCATCAATAAGAGCGTAAGCCATAGGAAACACGTCCGCACTCTACCGAAGTAAAATTAAAGTCCAGTGAACTAACTGAAAAAACAGTCAAGTCCTCAAGTCTCTACCGAAGCAGCTCTGTCGGCAGCTTAAATAACATTTGCTGTTAACTCACTACGACGTACGCTCATTCGGCACGAGTGAAGGCTAAAAGTGGGAGACTAACGTCATCCACCGGTGTGGTGAATAACGACAAACGTAACCATCGTGTTTGCATCGGAGACGACGCGGATTTTATATAGTATTTGTGTGGTATTAATAGTAAGTAACAGGAATCATATATATATATATATATATAGAGAGAGAGAGAGAGATAGTCATACCTATTTTTTGTGCGGTAAATAGGGACGCACAAAAAAAATTAATAAAATAAAAAAAATGAAAAATTCAAAAACCTCATAAATAGCTATAATTAATTTTTCACAACATATTACAGAATTTTTTTTTATGCGGTGGAGATGGACCGCATAAAAATAAAGTGGTACTTGGAAAATATGGGAAAACTTTACGAAACAGCGAGAAAGTGCTTTCCAAACAAAATAAATAATTAAATTTCACATGGAAATATTTTTAAAAATTTTAATTTCTCATTTTCAACATGGAGAAATTTTCAAAATGTGCATAATTACATATTCTTACAAGTACATATTCTTACATCTTTTTGGAGTCGATTCCACCCTTTGAGTCTGGAAGTTAAAACTTCAGCTTGCTGTTTAGACAGATTTAAATTCCGAATCAGGTCATTAAGGTCTTGCTGATTGGGAAAGTATGGTTCTGATGAAGAACTACTGGCTTCATATGCAGGATCATTTTTATTTTCATCTGAATCATTTTAAGTTTGAGTTAGGTCAGAATCAGAGTTATCACTTAAGGTCGTATCTGCATATACTGGTACAGGGAACTCTGCATTGTGTAAGACAGGTCTCATTGCAGATTGCAAATTCGGATACTTAACTGTATATTTTGTTTTAGATATAATTCCTTTAATATTTGTCAAACAAAAATAATAATCAGTTAAATGATCTTTCGGTTCCCTCCAAATCATGGGAATTGCAAATGGCATATGATGTGTACCATTTTTCCACCCAGTCAGCAGTCTAACACACGAAACACAGCATGTATTTGGGGCCCAGCTCTTATCAAAATCACCAACTTGACAGGACTAAGACATGACTAAGTTGATAACACTTCTTTTCAAGTGGGGTCAAATTTCGCCTCTGAGACTTGAAGGTCAGCTCACCACAATTATAGCAGAAATTATCTGCATGATTTACATTCTTGGCATGATGAAAAAACAAAGCACTGAAACACAACATACACAAAATACACACAACATACACAACATACCTTCTATGCTTCCACTTCGATTCAATTCGAAGTATGAACAAACAACAACAACAAAAAAAATGCGTACAACGCACATCGAAAAGCAAACTTTTTTCTCGACTCTCTCTCTTCGCTGACGCCGAGCTTCGTTTCCAGACATAACAACGGCGGCAAAAACGCGCGAGAGCTCGTGACACAATACACTTCCAAACAGAAAGGAAATATTTCACTAGTGAACAAACTCACAGTCAGCTCAATACTGACACATCACAATGCCAGATTAATAGGCCTGAGTATGTCCAAACATGAATGAACCTGCACAGTCTTGTTTTATGGTGCTTCAGCATGATATTACAAATAATTTCCTTAAATACAGCTTGGGTAAAATCGCTACATATGAGGTAAAGGTTCCTATGACAGGTCAAAGAAAACGCTAAAATCAGATTTTAAAAAGTAGTTTTCACAGAAAAACTATGCCTGTTGGGAAAATTCTGACTACATATCTGAATTCAGGATGAAAAAATGCACTAGATTCACTATTCAGATTTCTTGTGAAAAAAACCTTGTCGACCAGTGTTTTTTAGCCTTATTTCCATTATTTTGTGTTAAGAATCTAACAGAAATAGTTAATCATATTTACGGTGGCGGAGGTAAAGAAAATTGATGAAAATGAAGTTTAGCATACACATGCGCACAAATAAAATGAAGCAAATCAATTTCAGCTTACCTTGTCATTCTTCTGTAGTTAATTAAGTCTTATCAGTTCTCGCAGTTTCTAATGAAATTGATGATGGCCTTTTCTTTTCTACCTGAGATTAATTAATAAGATAGGACATAAACTCAGCACGCTAACCGGCTGAAGATGTCAACTTGACAGATTGCAAATTAAAAAATGGTTTCTGTTCTTTCGACAAAAAATGCTTTTCCCGCTGTAAATCTTGCAGCAATTACATTTTGATGGAAGGATAAAAAGTAATTGCTTTTAGTTACTTTCACATTTGTGCTGTTTCATTTTTTTTTTATCTTTCTGGACTTCTGAATACTGTTACCACAGTCTGTTAATAACATAATTTTAGGGCTTGTGAGTTTGGTGGAATAAATTTGTTTCATTGACTTATACACGAATTTCAGAGTTTATATTGTGCAGGTTCTATTTTTAAGAGGTTTTAGACTGTTTGGCTCAGTATGTCCTAAAATGATTTTAGTTTAATCAACCAACCAACTTTTTAGTAATCAGAAAAATAACGAAATTTTATGCTTTTTCTTACAATTGATTGTATAGTAATTGAAAATATATTTTAAAGCTTTTATTAATATATTTTTTCTTATAAGTCCATTTAAACACAAGCGGTATTGGGCAATATATATATATATATATATATATATATATATATATATATATATACATACAGTCAAACATCGATATCTCGAACTTGTCATATTATATATATATATATATATGACACGCTCGCTACTTACACCCTTCCCAGTACGTCGACTTAAATCCACACTTACTCTTTCTTAATCTATCTCTACATAATTATTAAAGTTATAGCAGTCAATGAGTTAAAAGGCCGGTGGCAAAGAACTACAATTAGTTTATTTTCCCAATAATTTCCTACCTGATTCAATCTGTTAATTTTAATCAAGAACTCATCAAGCTCTCTGCACGACGCGTGACTGTCTCAATCAAGAATTTTTTCGCCGTTTGATTTAAACGCTATTGTTTTAGACCAACTAAAGCCATCGCGCATGCGTGTGACGTTTGCACCGAAGATGAGGCAGAAGCGGAGCTAGTTTTGTTACTATTTATAGATTCCCTTCCTGGTTCTTCAATTTACGTGAATCAAGTTCACCCCGTAAAATACTTTCTCTGCGATGCGCGTCGAAATAAGATATGAGAATAGTGGCGAATTACGCCACGACAATAAATTAATTACTAAGCCCCCTATAAATTTAGAGTAATCATTCTTTCCCCACTTAAATTCTGACAACTACCTCCCTTCCCCCTGAAGCGCGCACACAAATGGAGTAGCTAAATCCACACGGCAAGTATTCAGAATAGAAAACACTAGGATTAAATTTCAAAATCTCAAATAACTATCAACCGAAAAAGATTGCTGAGTAGGGACGTCTCCCCAGAAAAAAAAATCAGCAATCACATCGATGATTTTTGAACTGGAGGAACTGCGACAGAAGAGTGGATTTCTCCCCGAACGAATTTTTGTTTAGCTTGGGCGAAGGTCCATCGGATTAAAAAAAAAAGAGAAGAGATTTAAACGTCACCTCCTTCGTCAGGTTGAAGAATCCTCGTAGTTATGATGTCACTGAAGAAGAACACCATATCACCATTTCATAAGATGTGAGGATCAAAGAGCCGTTCCTGTCACTCCGACGACCTCGATGAGAGTATATGAATGCACTCTGTAATAACCCACTCTGGGATTATTAGGCTATGATCGTGAGGCTAATAATGTCGCGTTGCGACTAACTCTCTTTCAATCCACAATTAAGTCAGGGGTTACAACTCTCAGTAAATACACTTAGATTACATATATACAATTTATTTTTATACACATATATATACAGCTTCAACAAATAGCATCATGCTAACTTCTCACCGCAATTTAAACACAGAATCAATCAAGAACATATATATTATTATAATTAAAAAATAGTATTTCTACAATTGAACACTGCCGACCCTTGTGAGTTAAGTGGCGAATATGTATTAAGCGTTGGATGTGAATTATATATTGTTAAAAATGCTCACCCTTGGACGGTTGTCACTGTAGTTACGGCTCGTTCCAATCACTAGCAGACCAATGGTCTGATTAACGTTCGTACCTCTGTGCACACAGTTCTGTCAACAAAGTTCTATATTACTATAGGGAAAGTTCTGGATATCGTAACACACAGAGTTCGGGCGCTCGTAGGTCGATGATCAACCAGGAATACTTCTGTGACGTAACTGTCCATTAGCGGATCTGTCGGTAGCGATCTCCGTCATACGCGGGTTCACCTCGGATGCTCACGTAATTTTTCGTTGTTTCGATACTCTGATTACTCAGCTCTGACGTCTGTAGTATCCTTCATCGATTGGTAGTTATAGGCGGGTAAATACATTCTCGTTTAAGTTGTGGCCAGGCCGCATCAGTCGTCTCTCCATCCCTTCTATTTCGTTTCTCACTCGGTTGCACTTCAGCTTGATTCGCTGGGCATTCAATCTTGCGTCAATTTTTTTTTAGAAGTCTCGTAGCCCTTGTAGCAGCTTAGGGTATTTGTCGTTCTTTTTTTTGTAGTAAGGGGATCTCTTGTCGGCCCTGTGGCAACTTAGTTTTTAGGCATCTTTTTTTTTAATAACAGGCTTATTTTTAAAATGATTCACGCCCTGTATATATATGTCGTTTCTTTTTTTTTTTTGATTGGATCTTGTCTTCTGGCTTGTGATTCGCTCGCTCCGCCTCTTGATTGTGCTGGGGGACGAACCATCATGTTCATAGGTTGGCTCCTGTTTTTATGTCTGCATTTTAATTACACTGGACGCCTCACCTCGTCTGGGAAATTTCTCAGTTCCTATGCAGCACCTGCTTCCTAATCTTTGGTTTAAGCTTCTGTCTTCTTAACTTTTATGGTTTTATTGCCTGCATTGATTGCTCGCTTGCGACGCCCCTGTTCCCCGGCGCCTGGCCGCTTGAGAGTCATAAATCCTTCTCACAATGCAGGCTGTGTGGTCCTACTCATCTAGATTGACGCTTATTCACATCTCGCTTATTACACTCTCCACTGGCGTGGCGACGAAAGAAGAGAAAAAAAAAACTATCTCCTGCACCCCACAGTTAGATGGACACGTAGACAGACTGTTTTGCGAATGATCATAGCGAACGATGAACTCCCTCGAACGGCAACTGTAACTTTCGATTCCTCTTTTAAGAGTTGGGTCATGATTGAGCGAGATTAGTTTTAAAATCACTTGCACGGCAAAACACCCACAGAAGAAAGCATGACGAGTCCTGGAATCCAGTTCCACGATATTAGGCAAGCAGCGTTGGGAGAGAAACCATTTCGTCCGGGCTTTTCTCGCTAATCGTGCGGGCAGAAAAATGACTAGAACTCCGTTGCATTTCCCGCGGAGCAAAAATTTCCAGGAAAAATAAGTCCATCAATCTCCTGCCGACTTATGTAACATGGGAGACAGAACGCACTGATTTACCATTACTATGATGAAAAATAATCAATTTTCGAATGCTGTTTGTTGTTTCTTTACGACTTCGAGCCATTTTTAAATAATAAATAGAATATTACGGCGTAGGCAAGCAAAAATTAAAGCCAAACCGTATTTTAAATGCCACCACAATTAAAAAATAAAGATAAAGCGCCAGACGATAATTTTAATTATGAATTTATCCGAAAATATTTCAGCGTACGATGACTTTTGTGAGATAAAGTTTTTGTTACTTTTTGATTACTCGTTTCTTAAAAATAAAATTTTACTATGTTTTTAAAATATTTCATGTACTTTATAGATTATAGATCTTATTATTAAATACCCATTCTGAAATATTCATTTTAATTAATGGATAGATCCCTATTTCATTGAAAATCGTAAGTGTACGAACACTTTTGGGAGCCACTGTATTTTGTTTTTTAAGAATCTAATTGTAGCATTCCATAATTCTGGCCATACTGATACCATTGTCAGATATGAGGTGGATGAAGCTTATATCTAATGGAATTTTTGAAAAGTACAATTATTTTTAGATTTGAAATATATTTGTAAAATTTCGCACCCTATTCACAAAGGTCATTTTCTTTGTTTTGTCTTATACTCTGTAGGTAAAAATCCTGTCGTGGACCCTCTTTCTTACACCGGTTCACTTAGGTTCTTTTTCTCTGTGGCATAGGGACAAATGGGGTAGTGCAAAAATGAGTCGTCAGTGAACAAGACGAACATACATTTATTTTCAGATTTAACATTTAAACAGTTTCACATATAACATAAAAATTGAAGAAAAATCTGCACGAAGTGGGCAAGCCTGCAATATCTTACCAGACCTCGGCTATCCTACACTCTAATCTAGTTACCGATCAATTAATTAACTGGAGGCGAGACGAGCCTGCTTTTATCTTGCCAGGCCTCCTGAAACTACTCTCAGAGATTCTCTTTCTCTCTTAATTCTAATTACCAAGTAATTACCTAACCAGAGGTGAGACGAGCCTTCTTAAATCTCGCCAAACCTCCGTTCCCTACCAGAGACGCTCTCCGTCTGTCTCTTTTCTTATACTGACTCCCCGATATTCGCAGCACCCCTCTTGGGTTCAACGCCCCCGCAGCCAATCCTCTGATTGTTAGAGGGGTGGGGGAATCACGGGGCACAATATTTTCGCATTAACCAGCGCTACGTTTCAAACATTATACTACACCCCCCCACGCAAGATAAATGTTGGGGGTTGAAAAACTACAAACACTAATCTGAAAATCAGTAATGTTTGACCTAAATTCTAACTTAACTTGACATACTGAAACCCAAGTCTCTACATATCAATACACATTACTCATAATTCAAATTAATAAAATACCAATTAAACAATTATATACCAGTTACCAATTATAAACATGACAAATTATTGACTTAACCTCTACTCGCAACTTTAAATTAATAAAATGTCACTTAAACAGTTATATAACAACACACTAAACAATTACTATTGATGCATATGAAAGCATTGAGTTAAACCCTACTCACAAATTTGAATTAATAAAATACCACTGAAGCAATTGCATACCAACACACTAAACAACTACTAATTATGATTATGAAAAGTATTGAATTATTTCTACTCACAAATTGAAATTAATAAAATGTCACTTAAACAATTATATGACAATACCTAAACAAATACTACTCATAAGCATGAAAAATATTAAATCAACACTTTTACGTTAATAATAATAATAATAATATACCACTAAGGGAATCCAACAGATGTAAAGATGACACCACACAAAATTCACTTCAGGATCATGCCAAACACTTAAAAAAAATAACGTACTCCCATTTGGTATTCAACAGATGTACAGAAGACACCACACAAATTTTTGTTAATCAGGATCGTAAAAACACTATGCCCAGGATCAAGTAAACACCAAGACATTAAAAGTTTGCACAATAGAATACAGTTTTACTCACCAGTTTGGATGTCTTGAAACACCACAGTTAGTTACTACGCGCTTCACTAAAGTTTGAGTCGACGCACTTCACTAAAGTTTTGCAGCAAGAATCGATGAGATGAACATATCACTCAACGTGATCACAAATACACAAAAAAAAATAACACTTCGCTCACGCATCGATTACATTTGGGGCTACTATAAGGGCCAAACAAAACCCATGAAAATCACATTGCCATTCATGAAAATTACTGGACGTACACTCAACTCTTTACGATGACACACAGAACCATGTTCACTAATCTTTCCTCTCACACAATTAAAATACAATGTCACAAGCGGGTTTGAAAAATCTGTCGAACTCTGCAATATTATAATCACTAACACATTTCTGTAATATTGACTCTCTTTTTCCACCACATTTCGTTCAGGAAAAATGCATCTCGAGGGCTCGTCACTCAAATTTGCTGACCTATCTAAATCTGTAGCATTTACGTTGAATGGCTTGCGTTCACTCACAAGAAACACATTTTCTTCGCTCTCCTTGGTATCAATTTCTCTTCCATCTTCGTCCAAAGAAATTCCCTCTATTTCCTCAGAAACACACAATTTCCTAATTTCCGTATCATTTCGGTCAAGCTTGGTTTCGAATATCGGAGCAACATCACTACTCACAACAGAGTATAGTACCGAAGTCTTATCAGCCCCTCGATGAAGAGAAAGTTCATTTTCTCCCCTGTCCGCAGCTAGTGTCAATGAACTGTCATCTCCCTCATTCGAAACATGGTTGCGGTCAACTTCACCCCAAGAGACATCTTTTTGTTTGTCAAACAAACACAAGCTTCTTATCTCTGCCTCACTTCGATTATCACCACACTCATTCCATCCCATTTGATCTTTTCCACTCTCAACAGGGGGTATTGGGGTTCCATTGCGGGGTTGCACTGGAAATTTTTCTCCCTCGCGCGTAAATTTGGACACTCCGTAGTTCTGTACGGTTTTCTTGGGGTCACATTTCAGAGACGTATCCCCGCTATTCTCGCTTCCTCTCGTTGGCTTTTCGGCGAGGGGTGATCCTGGAGGATCACTGAACTTCGCGCTAGGCAAAAATTCACCCGTGTTCTCTGCATTCGTAGAGTGGAGTGGATCGTTTGTAGGGATGAATTCTTCACTTGTGGCTTCTGATAAGCTCATCTTTTCAGTCTCTCTCTTGTCCCGTTCAGGAAAAACGCACGAATTTTCGGCCAAACTTTTGACTGAATTTCTTCTTCCAGCCATAATTCTAGCGAGCTTTAATTCACGTTTCCTCTCATTTTCTAATTTTTCTTTTTCCTGTTTTCTCTCATTTTCTAATTTTTCTTTTTCACGTTTTCTCTCATTTTCTACTTGTTCTTTTTCCTCCCTAATTTGTCTTTGCTCTAAAATATCCTCTGCCAGTCCCTTAACGAACTCAGGATCATTTTTAAACTCATCACTTTCCATAATGCTATATTTAAGGTCTACAATCCTCGCATTGGGGACAATTTCAGCTCTAATCTCCTCACAAAGAAGTTCGAAGTCTTCTCTCTTAAACCCTTTAAACATTTTCTTAACTTCGAGCGCTCGTTAACTTATCAAAATTTAAATCTTCTTACCTTCTTGCTGGTCATCCACAGGTATCTCACTGTTCACTTCATTCACTATTCACTTCATTCCGGTAAACCACACTTTATATTCAGGTAGAGCACTCTATCTCACCATCACTAATTTCTAAACTGACTATTCTAGCATGAAGCCCTCGGATAAACACTAACCTCGTCCCTTAAATGCCATGCTGCCGGCTGCGCCAATGTCGTGAACCCTCTTTCTTACACTGGTTCACTTAGGTTCTTTCTATGTCCTAGGGACAAATGAGGTTGAGCAAAAATGAGTCGTCAGTGAACAAGACGAACATACATTTATTTACAGATTTAACATTTAAACAGTTTCACATATAACATAAAAATTGAAGAAAAATCTGCACGAGGTGGGCAAGCCTGCAATATCTTACCAGACCTCGGCTATCCTACACTCTAATCTAGTTACCGATCAATTAATTAACTGGAGGCGAGACGAGCCTGCTTTTATCTTGCCAGGCCTCCTGAAACTACTCTCAGAGATTCTCTTTCTCTATCTTAATTCTAATTACCAAGTAATTACCTAACCAGAGGTGAGACGAGCCTTCTTAAATCTCGCCACACCTCCGTTCCCTACCAGAGACGCTCTCCGTCTGTCCCTTTTCTTATACTGACTCCCCGATATTCGCAGCACCCCTCTTGGGTTCAACGCCCCCGCAGCCAATCCTCTGATTGGTAGAGGGGTGGGGAATCACGGGGCACAACATTTTCGCTTTAACCAGCGCTATGTTTCAAACATTACACTACAAACCCTTTTTTGTTACGGTTTTCTATCCATGCAATGTAAAGTCTACTGACATCGCAGTGAGAATTGTGTCCAGGGGGTATTTTAATTAAAAATAAAAGAAGTTTGTAATTACATTTAATTTTTCAACTCGTGGATTACTTTTTATCCATAACCTTTTCTTTTAATTACTAAGGTAGGTAATTAAAACTTCCCTTTCCGCTTTCGTGATTGCGCCTCTGCTTTCCGATAAACTTGTAGCATTTTTGTTAGACATCCACACAGCATGCTCCGTTGCAAAATTTGTATCAAGTATTTGTGATAAGTGTTTGGCCTCCAAGTAGAAATCTACCGTAACAATGGACGAGAGTATTTTTTTTCTTCTTCAGCGTGTCTCATTATTATTATTTATTTATTTATTTATTTATTTTAAGGTTTCTACTAAAAGCTGTTACATTGTTCAATCCTAGTTCATTCTGAAGGAGGCCACAGTTCTGAATTTTAACAACGTGGATACTAAATACCAGACATAATTTCAGAGCGATCTGCAAGTCTAGCGCTTATGCTGTACTCTAAAACGGTCTTTAACGAGGAAATAAAACGCAATGGAGTGTGGGCCATTCTCATGTTTAAGTATTTTTCTAAGAGCTACGCAAAATCCCGAGAGCCTACGGTGTTTAAACATTTCAGTGAAGGAGTCAAAAAATAACTTTACGGCTTGTTTTCGCCCTGCATTGACGGAAATGACTTCTGACAGTTACTGGCCATAAATAGCGCATATGAGTTTCATGTATCATTTGCTGGTAACTAATGACTTTTGCGTAACTGCAAATAGCTTTTATTAGTTCTTCATTCATTTCCATTTCGCACTTAATAACATCCTATGTTAAGTATTTCATTTTATGAGAATTTATTTATTTACTTGTAGACAAATCGATTTTTACTGTAAGGGAATCTAGGGCTAATTTATTGATAATAGTTTTAATTAGTGAATACAAAGGTTTGAGACCACTTTATATATAAGTCCGTACATAAGAATATATTAATAGGATTCATGAATGGAAATAAATAAATGAATACATACATATACAGTGAAACTTCTCTATGGCGGTCGGTCATGGTTTTGTGAGGAGTCGCGAACTCTTTTTTTTAAATGTCCTGGCTTTTCCCTTTTATTCCCTTCTGTTTTACTGTCGTTTCATTTGTTTTCTAGTACTTGCCTGTAATCTGGATGGGGATTTCTCCACCCATAAGTTTTGGCTTTTATCAGCTTCACTCTTGCCTGTTATCTCTTTTGTATTTGATTGCCCTTACCATATTTACACTTTCTTTTATATTATTGTTACTTCCACTTTTTATATGACTATTTTTATTACTTGTTTTATATAGCTATTTTTATCACTTGTTATATATGATTATTTCTACTACCTGGAAATTTTGATTGTTTTTATCACCGTCTACGAAGCACTGTTTTACCTTCTTTGTTCTTGTCACCATTTTTACCTTTGTTGTTCGCTATGCCTACTTATTATTTTATGAGCATTCCGACAAAAATGAGCCGTTTTGAGGTGTGGGAACCGTATAGGCGTGGCCAGCTAGAGAAGATTTAATATATTAGTGTAAATCAGAAAACAGTTGGAAAGCCAATCCAGGGAAACTACAACCAAATCCTGAAACTGAAGTTTTTAATGGCTAGGGGGAGTTGTGATCCCCCTACTCCGGTTAAACTAGTTTTTTGCCGCGGCAACACTCCCGGAAGCCCGAAAACTCAGTGCAACCTAGACTTTCGTCAAATAGTAGTTAAAAAAGGTAGATCAATAATTAAAACAAAATTTTGAAACTCAAAACTGGAAAATCTTAATTAAACAGTGTTTACGATAATTACAACAGTTTTAATCATATATAACTAAAACTAACAAACTTTTTAGCATACATACCTGTATAACGTAATAATGTAAGAAAGTTCTTTAATCAATTGTGTTTTATACTGTGTCCAGATCTCAAATAAGTTGTAAATTAACATACAGTTACGGTTAAAGAAAACGGTGTTTATAGTCGGTTTTACTGATTTTTAAAATTTTTTTTATATTATACATACATACATACATACATACATACACACACACACACACACACACACATATATATATATATATATATATATATATATATATATATATATATATAGTGGAATCTCGATCTATCGTTTTTCAAGGGACCGACTGAACTGAACGACAAATGCGGGAAAACGACAGATGCGGGAACATAACAAAGCAATAGGGACTGGGTGAAATAAACGACACATACGGGAAGACGATGATTCGGAAAACGATCGATCGAGATTCCACTGTATGTACATATGTTTGTGTGTGTGTGTGTGTGTGTGTGTGTGTGTGTGTGTGATACTCATCTCCCTCGTTTCGTCAGTGAAGGGAATTCAATAAGGAATCACTCGAGATTAATAACAAAATCATATTTAATATAAAAACGGTTAAATTTAAATTGAGTTGCGTCTACAAAAGATACATTATGACAATAGAAAAATACACGGCCGTCTGCCATACGTCACGACAATATGCTGTCTCTTCAACGTCTGTAGAAAGCGTAGCACACTTACAGTTTCATTTCAAAAAACTCCTCTGTCAGTGAGTTGCTAGGATCTGTAGTCATCGCTCTTTTGTGAATTCAGCAAATGGTGTTGTCATAGATCGGCCATCTGTCGTTGTTTGACGCAAAATAAATCCTAAAATAAAAATAAAGAAAGAAAACAACAGTATCCATGCATTAAAATTGTTTACTGATCATTAGTCCATGGTTTCATGTGATCAGCGGCCGAACTGGTGTTATTTCGCCCTGCATAACAGCCAATCTCTTCCAGGTTTGACTTCACTTTCGCAATCTAATAGGGTCCGAGAAATTTTGATCTTAATTTCCATCCGACTCCAAACTGTGTCCTCTGAATTGTAACCGCATCTCCTACCTTATATTTCTGTGCGGTTCGTCTTTTCCTGTCATACTGCAGCTGATTTTCTCGCTGTATTATAGATATGTTCTTTTTCGTGCCTTCTCTCAATTTCTCTCTTCCGGAAAATCTCTCTTCCGTTGTCTAAATATTCCGATTCTAGGAGGTCTTTAATTACCAAGTCTTCTGGGTTACTCATTTTTACGCCAGTCATCAATTCGAATGGTGAGTACTTTGTACTTCTGCTGGTAGTACTATTAATGGTAGTACTATATATCCCACAAAGATGAACCAATTTGGAAATGTCCGGGAGTCAGAGCAGTTAAGTCTGTTGGATCTGAAGATATAGGAATAAGAGGTCTCGAATTCAGAAGTGCTTAAATTTGGCAAAGGTAGGTGGTCAACTCCTCAAAATTTAGAATTACATACTTGCAAGCCTTTACCAACAGCCCTTTTGTGGATTTGACCGCAGCTTCCCAGATACCTCCAAAATTTGGAGAATAGGGAGGGATGAAGTGCCAAGTGATAGATTGAGAGGCAGAAAAGTCTTAAATTCCTTGTGATTTTAGCAGCTTAAACAGCCCTTTCAAATCATTAGCAAGTGCAACAAAGTTTTTCCCATTGTCTGAGAAAATATCGGATGGAATTCCTCTTCGACCTTTGAATCGTTTTAAGCACGCAAGAAATGCTTGGGCAGATAAATCGGAGTCACTGTCAAGATGAACTGATTTAGTACACATACAAATAATTACACAAATATGAGATTTTAATTTTACCTTGCCTCGAGGAAGATTTGGCTTACTGATGATAGGCCCACAAAAGTCAATACCAATTTTTTCAAACAGGCGAATTGGTTGAATTCTCTCTGCAGGTCAATTTGCCATAATTTGTTGACATGTTATAGCCTTTAATCTTTTGCACAGTAAACATCGGTTTAGAATGTCTCACCTTTGTGCGACCATTAGTGAGCCAGAATTTTTGGCGAATGAGTGCGAGCGTGAGTTCAGGACCTGCCTGAAAATGTTTAGAATGATAATTTTCTATAATCAAATTAGTTATAGGATGATTGTTTGGCAGCAGAATAGGATGTTTTTGATATTCATTAATGCTTTTATGTCGTGAAAGTCGTCCTCCTACTCGCAATAAATTTGATTTATCTGGAAATATGTTGAAAGTTAATAGCTTATTTGATGACGGTCAATTGTGCTCTAACAAATGAATCTCTTTAGAAAATTCACAACCTTGAAGAATCTTGATAATTTGAATTTCAGACGAATCAATTTCAACGGTGCTTAAATGTCCTGTACCTTTGTCAGAGGGTGTCCGACAGTTGTTTATAAATCTTCGACAAAAAAAAACAAATATTCTAACCAACTTCGAAAATGATGAAAAGTTTAGAAGAAAATCGGGTACTGTCTTTATTAGTGTAGCATGGTTTATAACGTTCAGAGTGTGATTGTCAGGCTAAGAATAAGTTTTTGAATCAAATGAATGAAAAGGAATTTTAACATTTTCAGAAAGCCAAGGTGGTCCTGACCACCAAAGAGGATGTTTTAATAATTTATTTGGCATAATTCCTCTAGAAGCACAATCAGCGGGATTGATATTCTGTTGAATGTAATGCCATTGTCACTCAGGGACAAGCGATTTAAGTTGGTTGACTCTTTAGTACAAATTGATTTCCTTTTTCAGGAGGCGCAACTGTCCAACTAAGTACAATCTTTGAATAATACCATAAAAAAATTTCGTGAATGGTGATCTCTAGATTTTGTAGGACAGCATGGCACAATTGTGCTAACAGTGCAGCACAAAGTTTAGTCCTCGGTAAGGTTACAGATTTTAGTGGATTTACTTTAGTTTTGGCAGTGGTAAAATTTACAAAAACTTCTCCTGTACAGGTGATAACTCGAAGGTCTGACTCGAATTCTGACTGCCGCATACTACCAGTGGTATTCGACGATGGATTTCTTGCATTTTCCTTGAAACGTGCACATGCAATGATTCTATGCTGTTTCGTTTCGCTAATGAAGAACACTTAATAATGATGGGGAGTATCTCAAAATCTTGCACCAAGAGACACACTGAATCCTCTTGATTATCCCTTAGTTCTCTTTCGTATAATAAATTCACTATTATGGATGTCCTTGCAATCACCAGGGAAGTTCACTACGCGCTCTCTAAGAAAGGATGGCCCAAATCACCACATGTCCTAAAAAAGTGGTTGAATTTTCTCTGGATCAAGTCCTCTCGATATGATATCTGCAGGATTTTGTTCCGAGGGAACATGATGCCACTGATTCATCTCTGTAAACTCTTGGATAACCACCACTCGATTGGCTACAAACGTCTTTAAATCTCTGGATTCCCTTTTTATCCACAATAGCACTGTCGTATAATCAGTCCAATAGAACACTGATGTAATATCCATTTTTGATGCATTTTTCACTTTATGCATTAATTTGGTGAGTAAGACGGCACTACATAACTCTAAGCGAGGTATGGTTACCTGCTTAAGTCTCGGTGCACACGAGCGATGCGGCGCCGGTGCGGCACCGCAGTTGCGATCAGAAGTACATAGAGTACCTTTGGAAAATTCAGTACAGATGTGACTTTTTGTTAAAGGAATCTAGCAGACCGTTAAATACATAATGGTGGGCCACTTCCCTAAGGGGAAAAAGTGGTCAATTTTTAGGAAAAGACCATAAAGAGACAATTCAAGGCCCGGGGTGTCAGGCTGACAAAAAAGAACGCATGCCTGGAGGTGCCAGGTGACATTTATTTAACGGATCACGACGATCAGGTTTACAATATTTCAGATAAATTTACATTAGTCATATTTCAGTCTCGTATTAATTTTTGATGTTTTCTCAAATTTAATTAGATAAAAACAGCAGAGCATAGCAGTATATAACTTAATTAAAAATTAAACACAAATCTAAACAATATGCTAGAAAGTAAAAATTAAACACATTTTTTGATTTATTAAACTTCGATTAATTTCCATTTATTAAATTTTTATATATTTATTGTTATTTTTAAATATCGCATTTTCCATTCGCATTTATTGTTAAATGCAGCCATTTTGCCAAGGCAGTTTTCCGACATCACTAATAAAATAGTCCGCCCATGTATTTCTGATCTGATTTAAATTGATCCCTCCTTGATTTTGATGGGATCCTTGATTTTGGCCGCTGTCATAAAAGCCTTCGATACATAATGTATCTTGAAATTTATATCAATCTCTTTTGAGAACATAATTATGAAGGGCACAACACATTTTGATGATGCTTATAGCAAAATCAGGTTTCACGTTTAGAGGCCTATGTAGTATTCGCCATTTGTTGCTCAAAATTCCAAATGAACATTCGACATATCTTCGAGCTCAAGATAGTGGGTAGTTAATTTTTTTTTTGTTTTTTGTGGGACAAAAATTTACCGCCGTACGGTCTCAAAACATTTCTTGACAAGGAAAATGCTTCATCTCCAACAAACACGTAGAGCAGGACTGGGTGATACATCCCAGGCAGGGGTTTACCTGTTAGTATTTTCACGCCTCCGCTTTTTAATTTTTTATTAAAAGAGCTATTTTGGAAAATTAAACTATCCGAATTTTTGCCATAGGAGCCAATATCTACATACAAAAAGTTATATTGTGAATCAGCAATTGCTAATAACACCACAGAAAAATAATGTTTGTAGTTGAAGTATAATGAACCACTTCTTCAAAAGAGTGTTTGCTCATTCGGAAGTAATTAAAAAACTTTGCGTCGTCATGACACAAGTCTTCATATAATAAGGAAAATGTCCCTTTTAACAACCTCGAACTCACCAGTGGGTGAACCCAATAATTTCTTTTTCTGTATTTTAAATACTTATAAACAAAGTACGAAAACACAACTCTTTTTCTTGAGTACGCTTCAAACTCTCGTGTCCTCAATGTTACAGCTCGCGTTCTCTAATTGTTCGCTCGTGTACACCACCTGTCTGTCACGTGAATTTCAGAACAGCCAAAACCGCAACGGAATCGCCTCTCGTGTGAATTGAAGCCTGCGGCACCGATGCGAATTCACACCGGCACCGGATCGCTCGTGTACACCGAGCCTAAGGGGGTCCGGGGCACATTTTGAAATTTTTTTTATTTATTGAGTTAAAATTTTGAAATTTTTTTTTAAGGTTAACCATATAATTTGTAAACAAAATCACATCATAAAACTTCTCAAAGTTTAAAAAATTTTTTTTTAAAAAGTGGGGTAATTTAAAATTCTTATAACTCAAAATATTATGTTTCGAATTTCAAATTTTTTCATTTAACTAAACATAAATATATAAATTTTAATTTTGATTCAGCATTTTCAAAAATATTAATTTAAAAAAATTAAAAATATTTATATTAAAAATTTCAAGAAAAATGATGTAACTTATTTTTTAAAAATCATATTTTCAAAACTAAATATTGTTTTCAAATTTCTGAATCACAATTAAAGTAAAATAATTGAAAAAGATATGCTCCAAGTTTGAACCATTTATCTTTAACGGTTCTTGACTTATAACAATATAAAGACGAGAAATCGTGAAAAAACCCATCATGCAGAAAAACGCATTTAAATGTTTAAACATTGAGTGGCTAATATTAAAATGTTTAAATACCTTTTATAAGGTTCCAGGTGAGTAAGTAACTCCTTCTTGTAGCTTAAACTTCTGATTAAGTTTGATTTTTGCCATTTCCACTCTCTTTCTGTTCTGTTTAAATATATCTGTTGATTTAAACAAGGCTTTTCTAACATGGCGATTTCGCATTTTTTTTTAGCATTGTTACTGTTGATTGACAGGGGGATATAAAACCTGACTGAAACATATTTAAAGTGGATACCTTGATTCCATGGTTAAAATCTGATACACGTCTTGCTGCAGCAATATCCACTCTCACTTTTGAGCAGTTTATCGTTTTGGGACAGCGACTCCAAATCAAGTTGTGAATGGATTCGTTTCTATTTTGTGTTTCCCCTTTGGAACATCTTTCTAACAAGGAATCCGAGGTTAGCCTCTGGAAAATAGGCATCATTTTGGCGACATCTTCTTCTCGCAGAGTCGTTTTAATGGCAGTTTTGTGAGCAGCGGGCTTTTGCTGTAGTGCGATTGCACGATTATAAAAACACTAAGAATCGTCGCCAACAGGGCAAGATGTGCGTTTGAATTTCTTATTTGTTGAGATACAATGTAGTAAAATTGCGTAAATATCTATGTTCATTGCTGGAATATTATCTTTGTTGCGAATAATAGCATTTCTATAGTAACGGGTAACTTTTTTTATTGTGGCATCACTAAGGCTCCCATGTTTCTTGCCTCCAAGTGTTATACCTTTTTTCTTCTCATTCTCCATAAGTTTCCGTAGAGCAGTTTCCATCCTCTTACCAACATGGTTGACGCATTCTATTGTCTTCAATGGATTTTCCTTTCCGTACACATTTGAAGCTTGAAGTTCGTGAAAAGTTTTTGCGTCTCCATCTCCAACCAGTTCCACGTAACGAAATCCAAGCCTCTCTGATCGGCGCTACATTTTTAAGGCCATTTCAGCGTCCATTCCACCAGAGGTTCCCACATAATTTTTATCACAATGTAAAGCATGGCCTTCATACCACGAAGCAAATTCTGGCGAATCTTTGCTGAGAGCTTTTTCGGCTTGCATACAGTGATAACAAACTTTGGATAAATCTTGGTGGTCAATTACAAAGTCCGTTAGCACATCTATCACACACCCAACTGCATAATTGGATGTATGCCCTCTTTTATGCCAAGTTGCATCGTAGCTCATCGTTATATTAAAAATTTCTGATGGAGTTTCATTTAAAATAGAATACGATTCTTTAATGTTTGAATAAACTTTTTCTTGTTGCTCACGTAAACTTTGTATACATCAAGAATAAAAATTTTTCAAGTGGCGAGTAAAAGTTTTGGAATCCATACAAGGCAAGATAACTTCTCCAGTGCTACATGCCCTTTACCGAGTTCAGTCACTGCAGCTACAGCTCTACGATTAATATCAGGAATTTCCCTTGCCTGGTGTCTTGCCAGATGAATTGTTTGTAAAATCATAATTACATTTTTTGCAGACAACATTAATAGCTTGCGCAAAACCAAGCGGTTTTCCAAAGTATACTTCCAAAGTCATTTTTTTACACTATTTACAACAGCAGCTTGAAATGATATGACTGTAAAACAGTTTGTTTTATAATCATATCATTTCATTTTCATTTAGACTTTATATGTTTTCATTTATAACCCTGAAGTTATTACTCTGGTGTAAGAAATTAAGAGAATTTGCAGACTTGGTTAATTATCTCTAGAACTACTGTACCGATTTTAATGAAATTTGATATGTACATACATTGATACAATGCAAAACAAATAACCATTCAATAATTGTAATACACCCCCGTGATCTTGAGTAACACTCGTTGGAGTCGGAAGGTATGAAACAGCTGTTGTAGAATAAACAAAAAAATGAGTTAACCCTTTGCTCCCCGGTGTTCCACATAGTGGAACACCAAACTTTACTCGCTTCTAAAACCGTGAAAATTCGGCGAAAAATTAAGGAATTAGCTTCATTTTTTACTTTGATCTACTCTTTTTGATAATACATGGCAGTATGTAACAAGCCCATTTTGGAAACAGTCACCCTTGATACACTGGTTCCTGTGGCTGCATACAAGTCACTAGAGAGCTGAGAAGCTGTAGCACTCCTGTTACGCCTCGCTATAATCGACAAATGGCGATCTTCTCTGGCCGTCGTGGCTCTTGGACAACCTTGCCTAGGCTTTCTCTCGATGGATCCGGTATCCTGGAACTGTTTCCATAAGTTACACACGACGCTGGGCGTTAAATTGAACTCTCTACAAATTTGGACTTGATATTGGCCTGCTTCTAGCCTCCCCACAATTCGCCACCTCATTCCATCATCTAAACGTTGGTGGCTACTCATTTTTTACTGTTACAATTTGAAATTAACCGATTGCTGCTAAATAACACCATCTATTAACCCATTTTTTTTGTTTATTCTGCAACCGCTGTTTCATACCTTCCGACTCCAACGAGTGTTACGCAGGATCATACGTATGTATTACAATTATTGAATGGTTATTTGTTTTGTATTGTATCAATGTATGTACATATCAAATTTCATTAAAATCGGTACTGTAGTTCTAGAGATAATCGACCATGTCTGCAAATTCTCTTAATTTCTTACACCAGTGTACAAAAGGGGTTGGCCAGGCCTAATGCGCTTTGGCGGGAACATTCCTGGCAACAGAGAATATGATAATGGTATAAGCAGAGAATGGCATAAGCAAAATCCAACAGTCTCGGCTAATCCTGACGAAAGGCTATGCCCTGGTGGCTGTAAATAGCAACACAAATTAACAGTACAACTAATACATAGTACACACAAATAGAGCTTATATAGAAAATATCAAAACACTCCTTTTCAAAAGAATTGATAAAATATATTGAAATCAATCTTTGAATGAATAAAACAGTTAAAGTGTCATTATTAACTAAATATATCAAAGAAAAGCTAAACAACAGATATACTAAAACACTCTTTTTTTTTGAAGAACAGATACTGGTATAATGAAATTTACTCTTGAATAACTAAACACAGATTCCAACGAAAATTAATTGATTATATCAAAGAAGAGCTAAACAACAATTACCAGTTTAATTCACTACACAGTATACACAAAAGAAGAACTTAAAAAAAAATATTATCAAAACGCTAATTTTTGAAGAATTGATAACTGGGATTTATTCGAGTTCGCTCTCTCTGCCAATGGTCCCACCATTTCGACACCTCAGGGGGTTTACCTTCTTTAGGTAAACACGGGTGTCGCAATCCCGAGGTACCCCAGCGATATCTCTCCTTTCCCTTTTTCTCTCCTCTCTTCCTTTACTTTTTTCTTTTTTTCTCCCTCGGTGTGGTTCCTCTTCGGAGACGAGGGCACATCTTTAGTAGCTGTTGCCGTTCTGTTGCTTCTTGCTGCTATTGGGGTCTTTATCACCCACGTGTTTGCCGTGCGTGGAGACCCGTTTCCTCGGAAAAGGGAATCCTGGTAGTTGAGGGTCAGTTTTGGTAGCCCAACACACTGCTTCGGCCCCCGCTTCGGGTAAACGGGAGGTACTTAGTTGTTCCCTAATGTATCAATCGGCTGGTCGTTGACATTGTCTTCGGCTAGGAACCAAGCTATCGGTCCGATTTCTGTACATCTCGTTAAGGGTAGAGGTCGTTTCAGGGTCGTTTCGTTAGCGTATAGTTCTCGGTTAGCACTGGTGCACGTAAGAGGATGCACGTATGTGCATCCTCTTGTTGGGCTCCGTGGTGAGTGGTGCGGCCGGGAACTGAATTTCTTCCCCTTTTTATGGAATTTGATTAAAGCTTTTCCCCTACGATGAGAGATAATTCATCGCAACAAGTAGTCAAGTGTTTATCAACCAAATTTTTCTAATAAAACGCACCGATGGCTCTTTTGCTGAAGTATTGCCATTCCTAATACATAAAGACATTAATATCAATTATCGAAGATGTGAAATCGTTTAAAAAAACTTCGATCTGGTGACCTTGTTGAGGTGTCTATCAGCCAACATGCTGAACAGCTTTTAAAAACTACCACCTTCTGTCAGTACCCGGTTTTGTTTCTGCACATGGGTATTTCAACTCGTCTCATGGTGTTGTATCGGAACCCGAATTTCTGCATACGCCGGCGGACGAAATTTTCGAGAACATGCGTGGCCAGCATGTGTTTGCTGTACGTCGCATAACTATTCGTCGAGGTGAGAAGACGCTTCCTACGAAGCACCTCATTTTGAGCTTTGACACTCCAAATCATCCGACTCATGTGTATATGGCCTATTCTAGGAACCCCGTGCGCCCATTTATTCCAAATCCACTTAGATGTTTTCAGTGCCAACGTTTCGGTCACTCTAAGCTCTCTTTTCGTGGTACCATTACCTGCACCCGTTGCGCAGATGTTGGCCACGCCAGCGAAAATTATACGGCTACACCCCGTTGTGTGAACTGCCAAGGCGATCATGTAGCCTACTCCCGATCATGCCCAAAGTGGTTTTTCGAGAAAGAGGTGCAGGCCTTAAAGATCACACAAAAGATCTCTTATCATGAGGCGAGGAAAATTATTGATGCCAAGTCACCAAAGGATGGGTTGTCCTATGCTGCAGCTGTTAGTAAAAGCATGAAATCAACGAGTACTCAAACAGAAAATGAACCTGCAAAAATTTTAACAAAAATAAATCATGAAATGAAAATAGAAATATTCCGTCCTCATCGCTATCCATTACCTGTAAAAAAGTATCCGATTACGAATCTCAAATGACAAATGTAAGTAAACCCTCGACAATCTCTCCATCACAAAATGTTAAAGATACATATCAGTCATGTTCCTACCATATTAGTGTAAATTTTCCCATTTCTCCTAACCCTAATCGTAAAAAAGTTGCTATTCCTAGAAAGAGCTTTGAAGTTTGTAGGAAGGCTAGAGACCCGAACTATATTTTAAAAGGGAACCAGTACGTCCAGTCTCGCGGACAATACTGTATATTTTGATGTGTCTGGGGACTCGGACAATGATGATGTCTTTGAGGAGCCTTTGACTCTTCCCTTTTGTCAGGTGAGACCTCCACGTCGTGGCGCAAGAGCCGGCGTCACGTAACTACCTTTCTTTTTGGTTTTGAGAAAAATAAACTTTTCAGCTATTTTTCTTTTTTGTAATTTTAGTTTCATTTTTCTTTGTCAGCCACAGTTACTGTTATCTGTTTTTAAAACTGTTTTTTGTTTATTTTTAACGTTTTATGTATTTATTTGTTTTTATTTGTATTTCTTTTTTTTTTGTTTATTATGTATTATTTGTGCACTTTGTTTATTTTGAAAAACATCATCCTGCATTTTTTTCTGGTTGTTAAAATAGGCTGGCTCTTTTTCTTTTGTTTAATCCATTAAAACATTTTTCACCCTCGTGTGTATCTTTAAACCTTTGTATCATTGTTTTTATCGATTTTATATCACGGCTTTATCGCTCTTGTGTTCATTTTTATATGAATATTTTTTTTTACCTGTTTTGTATGATTACTTTATTACTTTGTATGTATCACCGCTTTTGTTACCAACTATATATGACTGATTTTATCAGCGTCTACTCATCGCCGTTTTTCCTTTCCTTGTTCTTAATCCCTTTTTTATTACTGTTGTTCGTGTTGTCTGCTTGTTATTCTATTCACTGTTCCTATCGCATTGTTGTCAATTTATCATATCTCTCTCTTTGATTTATCATTTTCTTTCCCACGTTTTATTGCTCTTATGTATTTGCTCTTATGACCTTTTGATACGTCATGATCTTAACAATTTCAGATATCACTATTACCGTTCAAACCATTGAAACATTTCATAATTTTTTTTAATCTTATCATTTTTGTCAATTTTATATATGACTGCCCTTTCAATATCATCGTTTGTGCTATCTTTATACATCAATTCTTTTATAAATAATATTTTTATCATGTTTATACCGGGTTATGCTCTTGAAATCCTGACTAAAAGGTTTTTCGGTTGGTTGGTTAGTTTTTTATGGCGCAAGGTCCAAAATAGGACATGAAGCGCCAAACACAAGATTGGAGCCAAAAAACAGTATATATAAAACACGCACCAACAGCGGAAAAAACGGACTTTTGTTAATAATAGGACATGCACACCACAGGAAATTCATTTAAGATGCAATAAAATTGTGCAAAAGTTTTTTCGGATTTTACCATGTGTTTGGCGCAGCATGTCCTCTCTGGACCTTGCGCCATTAAACCCCAAGAAACCAACCAACCCACCACTTCGAATATTATAACCGTGCGTTTGGTTTTTGTCTTCGTTTTCATCGGTACAGTCTCTCTCCATAGGATTTGGATGATTGTTGAATTTCTTGGGACAAGCATTCGCGAAATGGTTAGTACTGCAGCAGAGGTAGCATTCAGGAGCAGGTTTAGGTCTATATGGCCTCCGATAATCACGGTTCCATTCTTCCCTTTTATTCTCGCACGTGAAATGTAACCAAGGATTATTTGCATGTTCGACAGACGTTTTACTTTTAGATATTGTAAAACTACATGGTGCACAGTGTGTAACTTGACACTGTGCACCACAGTGCACTTCGTATATGCTCTGGTGCTTTCCGAACTTCACCCATTCAGAGTCTCTATGTCGACTGTCACGAACCATCTTTGTATCATACTCGCCGTACACTTTCATTGAACTATTATTTTCGTGTCTTATGTCATCCTAATCATCCTTTACATGACATGCTACTTGATAAGCAGTGTGATTGCCGGTATCAAAACCGGCCATCCTGCATACCGTGTTTTGGCTTTCGTATGCGCTCCTTCATCCAAAATACCTCTCTGGAAGATATAAATGTCTGTGTACGTCCATTATTTGACTTTCCTCCTTGGAAGAAAAATCTATATCCTATATTAATCCCTTTCGTAATTTTAACAAAACCGACACCGATTCATCCATATTTAAACAACTTTTTTACTCTCATCGTCACAGTTTCTCTAAGTATAAAGATATTTATACGGACGGATCGAAGACAACACATCATGTCGGTTGTGCCTTTGTTTTTAATTCTGATATTCATAGTTTTAAACTTCATTCATCATGCACTGTTTTTACTGCGGAAATTTTAGCCATCAAACTAGCACTTGATTTTAGCGCCAATCATCAAAATAAAAATTTTATCATATTATCTGACTCTTTGAGCGTACTCGGGAGCTTAAAGTCTGGCAACAATAGTCATCCTTTAGTCTCATCTGTCATAACTCTCCATCATCGGTTAAAGTGTCGTGGTTTCAGTATTCTGCTTTGTTGGATCCCAGCTCATGTTGGAATCCCAGGCAATGAACTTGCGGACATAGCAGCAAAAGATTCCAGAACAGTTTTAGATCACCCTATCCCTTTCTCTGACGTCAAACACACCATTAAAAATTTTATTTTCAATAACTGGCGTTCGGTATGGAATCTCCAAGTAGATAATAAACTTCATCACATCAAACCCGTCATCTCTATCTGGCCATCATCACTATATCCCATCATCACTATATCCAAGAAAACTTTACGTCATGATCACCCGTCTAAGAATAGGACATACTAGAGTCACTCACAGACATTTGTTGGAGGGGGAAGATACCCCAATTTGCTTTCATTGCAACTGTGACCTTACGATTTTGCATATTTTAACTGATTGTACAGGACTTACCAATTTTTACTCTAAATATTTTGGTTCTGCTTCACTCACCTTAAAAGATCTTTTAGGTGAAACACCTCACCCTGCTATTTTCAGTTTTTTGAAAAGTACCGGTTTTTACCCGTTGATTTAATAGCTTTATCCTTGTTTTCTTTCTTTTTGTATTATTTGACTGCAATCTAGATGGGGACCCGCATCTAGACGTTTTGTCATTAACAGTACTGCTTTTTGTCTTCCTCGTTCATGATCTAGAATCATTGTTTTTTATCTATTCTTTTCTTATACCTGGCTGTATACTGGATGGGGGAAACCCCATCCAGTTTGTTTCTTTTTTTTAACTATCGTTTTCAGGTTTTACCATATGTTTGGCGCAACATGTCCTCTCTGTACCTTGCGCCATTAAACCCCATCCAACCAACCAACCAACCCAAACTTCAGCCTGCGGACACGCCATCTACTGGAAAACTCTCCTCTGAAAGATATCCATGTTCTCAGTCCTCCACTCTATATCTCACCTCCGTGGAAGACTCCCAACTTCTGTTATCTCCGGGTATTTACTGGCTAAAAAAAGTTAAATACGCCTGACAATGTCTTCCAGCAGCTGTTTACGGCCCAGAGGGCCCTTTACCGTTCTCACACACCCGTGTTTACAGACGGCTTACGTTCAGTCGATCACGTGGGGTGTGCCTTCGTCTGTGTCTCTCAAACCATCAGTCATCGACTTCCCATCTCCTACTCGGTCTTCACCGCCTAATTCAGAGCAATTTATGAGACGCTAGAGTACATATCGGAACTCCAAGAGCACAATTTTATCTTTTACACCGATTCCCGCAGGGTTCTCGAAACACTCGAATCTGATCCCTTGTGCCACCCTCTTGCTTCTCAGGTGCTAAATTTGTTAGTGAATCTGAAGAATCGTGGATATTTTTTCCTGTTCTGCTGGGTGCCCCCCCCCCCACTTTGGAATTCGGGGTAATAAGCTTACCGATGTAGCTGTGAGAAATGCGGTCGAGCATGTTAACCTGCCTCTCCCTTACGACGATATTAAAGCGGCTGTTAAGAGGATGTTTCGTGAACGCTGGCAAGGACACTGAAATACGCAAACACATAATAAACTGGAAAACATCCAACCTACTCTTACTTACTGGCCATCTCTACAATATAGAAAGTATGACGTTATCCTTGCACGTCTACGAATTGGTCATACACGCCTCACACACCGGTACCTACTCTTTGGTGAAACCGAACCCATATGCGTGTTTTGTAACAGTGTGCTGACGGTTGTTCACGTACTGACTTCTTGTGCTAAATTTCGTGTACATTATCGTTCCCCCCTCAGGGGGTTTACCTTCTTTAGGTAAACACGGGTGTCGGAATCCCGAGGTACCCCAGCGAACTATCTCTCCTTTCCTTTTTCCTCTCCTCTCTTCCTTTACTTTTTTCTTTTTTCTCCCTCGGTGTGGTTCCTCTTCGGAGGCGAGGGCACCTCATTAGAAGCTGTTGCCTCTCTGTTGCTTCTAGCTTCTAATGACGTGTATATCACCCACGTGTTTGCCGTGCGTGGAGACCCGTGTCTCTGGAAAAGGGAATCCTGGCAGTTGAGGGACAATTTTGGTATCCCAATACACTGCTTTGGCCCCCGCTTCAGGTAAACGGGAGGTACATAGTGGTTCCCTATTGTATCATTCGGCTGGTCGCTGACTTTGTCTTCGGCTAGGAACCAAGCAATCGTTTCTACTACTGGGCATCTCGCAAAGGGTGGAGTCTGCTTCAGGGTCGTTTCGTGCGCGTATAGACCCGGCTAGCACTGGTGCAGTAATCTGCATCCCCTTGTTGGGCTCCATGGTGGGTGGTGCGGCCGGGATCTGAATTGTAAGCCCCTTTTTTATGGATACTTTTTCTTTAAATCCCATGGTGAGGGATAAATCACCACTGGAAATTAAATCTTCTCTCTCTTCGAGGGAGCAACAAATGTGCAAGTCGGAAAATTTTACTAAGTTTTTTATTCTGAAACTCGTAGACCAATCTTTTTCAACTCTCTCGCCCTTTCTAATAGAGAAAACAGTAAAGTCAATTGTTGGAGAAGTCCCCCTAATACGCAAATTGCCATCAGGAGACCTTATGATAGAGGTCTCTTCGGCCCAACAGTCATCAATACTGTCTAAATGCACTTCATTTGGTTCGTTTTCCGCCACTATAACACCACACAAGACTCTGAATTCTTCAAGAGGAGTAATTTCTGAGTCAGAGCTGTTTAATGTTCCCGAGCCAGAGATTTTGGAAAACTTAAGTGACCAAGGTGTCGTAAATGTTCGTCGAATAACCATACGCCGTGACGGTAAAGTGCTGCCCACCAAGCACATTATTCTGACCTTTAATTGTCCAAATCTCCCAACGCATATTAAAGCTGCCTATTTGCGCTGTCCAGTGAAGCCTTATATACCAAATCCGCTGCGCTGCTTTAAATGCCAGCGATTCGGCCATTCTCAAGATGCTTGTCGTGGATCCCTAATTTGTGCTCGATGTGGTCAAGTGGGTCACGACAGCAGTGAGTGCCTGGAAGAATTTCGGTGCATCAATTGTAATGGCAATCACCCAGCGTTTTCTAGGATATGTTTGAAATGGGCAAGGGAAAAAGAAATTCAAACAGTTAAGACTATTAACAAAATCTCTTATCCGGAAGCCCGGCGGTTAATTGACACCAGAACTCCGACTGTAGGTCTTTCGTATGCAGCTGTAGCAAGTCCTAAAAATATGATATCAGTCGGTGTACAAACTGACACCCTCCCAGCAAAGTCGAAATCCGTGTCTTGTCAGTCAACTGAAACAAAACCTCAGCAGAAGTCAACTCGACCCAGCTCTTCTTTACAAAACAATCCACCAAACTTAAACAGTGCACTTCCTGCAGGTGGCAAATCAGTCTCTCAAGAAAATAATTCTCTAAATTCTAATTCAAAACAGTCTACCACCTCATTGAGTAAAAACAAATCATCCGCAACTTCTCAATATCTTCAAATAGAACCCAACAGAAATAGAACAAGTTGTGCTCTTCCACCTGTAAAATACCCCCAAAAATATAAGCCATCCAAAATAGTTTTTGAACAACCCAATAAACCTGTTATATCAAACAAACCAAAAGATCCGAAGTATTTAAAGAAAACAGATATTCAAGACTGTTATCCCGACATGCTAGAGATTCATACTTCCGGTATCTCTGATACCGATGAGACAGAATGTAAGGACATCCCATCTGTTGTCTCTCAACCTGAAAGGAGAGGTCACTCGGTCTCTCCTTCTTTTCTTTTGTCCTTTTCTAGTTCTTGACTCTAACTGTCGCCCTAACTAGTGTCCTAAATTAGTGCTCTATTTATCACGTAGTCTAATCGGTTTCTAACTTAAGACATCGCAAGCGATCGACCAAAATTGGCTTCGCGATCGACCGGTCGATCGCGATCGACTTGTTGACCACCCCTGCTGTATATGACTGTCCTGAACATCTTCTATTTTATACTAAGATTTATTACCGTGCACATTTCACTGTTTTTACCTTCCTTTTTTCTTATGACCCTTTTTAACACTGGCTGGTTATCCCTGCCTTTTTTCTTGTGCATTTACTCTTGACGAGTGTTGAGCGAGCATTATCCTCTCCGGACTCTGCTCCAGAAAACTCCAGCAAAACCTTTTTAAAAATCATTGTTCATACCTTTGAATCCTTTTATCACTGTTTTATGTCATCGTTTTAGTCCTTTTATCATTATCGTTTATATATCATTGTTTGCATCAACTTTGTATTCCATTTCTACTTATGATTCACGTTTTTATCATGATTGCTCAGGACATTTTTTTAATGCGGACTTATATAGTGTTTTTCGGGTTTTACCATATGTTTGGCGCAGCATGTCCTCTCTGGACCTTGCGCCATTAAACCCCAAACAACCAACCAACCAAGACTGCACGGGTGTGGGGCTCCCATTTTCCAAACCTCGCAGTTAATACTTGCAACAAAATTAAACGGAATACAGGACAAATGAAAAATTTTCCGGTACCAACGTAGCCCTAACAAATGGCACCCCTGAAATTTACTAATTCCTTTACTGCGGGGGTCGCATTTCACCAGCCCCGCAATAAGAAATTTCAATAAATTTATTTTAAATGCGGTACTTACGGAAATTTTTGCAATACTAGCGAAGTACTGACGAATGAGATATGTTTAGATTGAAATTCGTTTATGTGCTGATCTGGTGAAATGTATATATGAAAGACGGCGATGAAATTGCATTCATATATTTTATTAGAAAATGTCATCCTCTCTTATAAGACTTAAATTAGAAGTATGATTTGAAATTAAGCAATATAAGTATAGCCTTGCAAGACTTTTTGACTCTTTATTTAGCAATATCATATCATGTATTTGTATATAACAGTCTGGTATCATATAAAATAAATATAAATTAAAATATTAGAAATATGTTATAGAAAATGTAAATCATATTTTTCAATTAAATAATTCTATGATATATATTTATTTCAAACTATCTGCGACCCTTCCAACTTTTTTTTCGCGACCCATCGTTTGCGCACCACTGTCGTATGATACAATCTTCTTGGCGTCGGTTTCCCCTACCTCCTCGTGGTTCCGGCCTGTAACTGGACATTGTCAGGCTAAGAGGGGCATGGGATGGTGATCTAGTATAACGCCATATGGAGTTATTACTCACAGGTTACGAAGACCCTAAATTAATTTTTCTTTTGCGTAAGTGGGATTGCACACAGCAATTTGCGTTTTTCAGCCAATTGACGCATGCTTTCGGGTGGATTTAATCAGATTGTGAATTGACTTGAAGATATGGAATATTATTTGTAATAATTTCCAAGAGTTCCTATGGATAGTATTTGCCAGGTTCTTTCAAAATTTTGGTTTGTTTGGCGCAGTATGTCCGTAGATGACACTTATTGCGTCATATAAACTAAATCTACTCTCACCAAAATCTATCTGTGTTTGGCGCAGCTTGTCCTTTCTGGACCTTGCGCCAATAAACCTCAATCGTTAGAAACTAGATATTATATAAGCTTAAAAGAGAGTAACTTAGTATTGAATACTATCATATCACATATATTTTTCTGCAAAGGGATCATCATAGGCTATAGATGCTTTATATTGGAGACGTTTTAAATACGGATTTCTATGGCAGGTGAATAGAACTATGCATTTATATTACAAGACATTTTTTAAAGAGGAGGTTGGATCTTTTGAAATTTTGTTAAATCTGTATAGAGTTGTGTAGTCTTGCAAAAGGGAATAGAATTATCTTAATACTGGATCTATCTGAGATTAGATGTGGAAAGCAAATTAGCAAAGTCTACGTCTACATTAAAGTGAAATGTATGAAATTCGCGGACGAGAAGAACAATGCTAATCTTACATTGCACTAAATTTAACCGCAATCAAGAAAGAACTATTACAGGAGTCTGAAGTTAGAATAAAGTATAACTTTTCCCCTTTTGTTCTCTAGGCTCAACATAAACTATCGAGAAATAAATATCATTTCAGTGGTTCAATAAAAAACCAATAGTTTCGGTTTTTCTCCATTTCCTTCATACTTATGCTTATAATGCAGTATAATAAGTTATTGAAAATTAATACAATGCAGATGATTGTATATGTATCGCTGACTCGATCTTACTTTTTATAGAACTGTTATGATTAAAAAATAGTAGGGAAACTTTAACTTTGTGTAATCTGATTTTAGTTGCATATTATGCTGTTATTTCCAGCGATGCACGTTAGGACACATCCTCTGTAAGTTACTTTAATTACTCCCCACTGATGTAAGAGAAAACTAAATTTCTCATTTAGCTTTCGAGCTGTAAGTTTAGAAGTTTGGTATTTATTTTGGATTTATATAAAAATACGAAAGTTGACATATTCTAGTAGTTCAAAATAATGCAAATATTGTAATATAGACGTAGATATTTGAGTTATCTTTATAAATTGGATTTTTTTTTAATCTCCTCGCACTTAGGTTTAGTTTTGTAACTTGTTCTAACTTTTAACTGTCATCCTTTTACATGCAATAAATTTGATGTACATGACCTTATACATCCGTTTTATTAAACCGTTTTTCAATCAGTATGTGTTTAGGAGATATGCACTAAAAAATCTTAAACAGTCAACCAATTCAAAAATTTATTTATTTACTTAAAATTAATGTTCAAAATAACCTAAATTGTAGACAAAATGAATGAAACTAAACAAGATCATATTTGGATATATCTGATAATCTTTTTTGGATATATATGATACTTTCATTATTTGGATATATATGATGTTGATATATATAAGTTTTAAGGGACAATTTTATTAAAGTTAGCGGAGGGGGAAGCCTCATCCATTTTTTTTTATTTGAGTAGGTTTTTATGACTGTCGTTTTAAACATCGCCACTCTTTATACATGTTCATTGATTTTAGATTGTTTTTATCTTCTAATTGTATTATATTTTACTGATTTTATAATTGCATTGTACCATGGGTTTTGTTTATCATCATTTATGTTTAGTTGTTTTATCACTACACCTTACGGTTGGTGCAGCTTGTCCCTCAAGTAGACCGTGAGTCATAAAATCTAAATCAATCAAACAAACAACCATTAAAGTTACCTGCATATTTTATACAAGTAATGTCACTTTATGATCAGGTTTTTTAAAAATTAGGAATTTCATTAACAATTTCAGTCAACTGTTTAAATCGTCTTTTCTCAAAATTTGCCCTTTTGGGCTGTGCCGGTTTTCTTCCAAAAGTGATGTATTAATTCATCTATTTCACGGAGTTTTTTGTATGTATTGAATTTAATTCTTTACTCTTTTGCATCTAATGTAAGGTAATCAGTAATTTTGCCGCAGTATGTTGGGGACAGTTGGAAACCGTGTTAAATTCATTCAGTAGAAAATAAAGTTATTGTATATTCAATAAAAACAAGTATTTATTTAAGACTTTTGTGTACTAACCCTATTGGATTCGCTCACCTCAATGTTAACCTATGGAGAAAATGTGTCCAAGGATTGCCGACTTGGATTTAAAGATTTTTTTAAATTGTATTAAGTAATAGACAAAGAAATTTTGCACCTTCGGGCATTTTTCGTTAAAAAAATGAAAATAATATTTAAAATTTAAATTATTTTTGGGGAAAAATCTGGTATAGTGTGTTTTAAACGCTCCTAAATTCCTTTGGTGGACGAAATTTATAAAATGAATCGTGTTGCAAGGTACAGAAAAGTTCAGGCTATCGAAAAATACCATTTTTATTGGATTATCAGTATTTGTGTAGCTGTAAATAATAGACAAATTTTCTCCATAGGTTAGCATTGTTGTGAGCGAATCCAATAGGGTTAGTGCACAGCAGCCTTCACTTAAAACGTTCCATCTCAGCTTGTCCAAAGTACAGCGATTAAATATCAGCAGTCAGGAACCATAACAATAGATCAAAATGGCAATGCTTGTGATGTATTTTTTATACTTAGCGTAAGATAGGATTACATGTAGGTTTAAAAGTTGACATGTCGAGGTTAAATTTGCATTCGCAAGTAAAATAAGAAAGAAAAAAAATTCGAAATGCACTCAACAACAGAGTCCTTGCTGCTTAAAAAAAAAATCAAATCATTCAACTGTTAAACAACCTAACCTATCTGTGCTGATAAATAACTTTTTCCCAATGAATGTAAGATTGAATAGAGACTGAAATTCAGCAGCCATGGAAAGCGTTTCGCATATTTCCGAAGTTCAGAGATTTTACAAATTCCCCGCTCGTGCGTGGGCTTAAATTAATGTTATCACTCTACGTAACACATTTGCGCCTATGTTGGAATTCATATCAGATGTCTGTCACGTAAGTTTCTTAAAGCTTCTATGATTCATGCATGCGAGAGGAAGGCAAAATATGTTACGAATTCAGAAAGAGGATCGGACTTCACGTCCAGTAAAATGAATGTTAAAATCATATAAGATTTGATAGCGCAATTTATTGAATGCACTGTGGACTGGAACTATTTATAATGTAAGCCTGATAGGATTACTATATTTGCCAAAAGAATGAGAAATATTTATAGTATGGAGACAGATAATAGGACGATGATATTACTAAATACCCTTTTTAATATTTAGCTAAGTATGTACCGTTATTTTGAACAGTATGCTCTAAATGTATGCTTGTCTCTTGTGAAAATTATCGTTTCGGGATGAAAATTACACTTAATGTAAGTGCTTTCGAGGGGCAATAATGAAAATTAAAACAAGTACAATTATCAAAATAAAATGAAGAACTGCATTTTAAATAGAGAATTCTTGAAACAATTTAATGTAAGATAGAAATGCAAAATACTTTATTTAATCACTGGTTGTTTACCCAGCGTTGCCTGGGTATTTAGGACATCTCGGTTTATCTCGGTCATTATGGACATTTTATTTCCTCCCCCCCCCATGTCGATGGGGCTGAAGTTGTACTTAAACGGCATCAGAAGTTTCACCAATCATCTCAGTGATCCCGAAAACTATGGATTCGACACTAATCTCGGTTTTTTAAATGTCACCCCCTTTCCCACCCCCACTCCTCAGAGTGCACTAAATTTGGGCTTAAATGTCATCGGAACTGTCACCAATCAGCCCAACGAACCCGAAAACTATGGGTTCGACACTGATGTTGGTCATTTTGGACATTTTATCCCCCCCCCCCAATCTCCCCCAACCCCTAGGTGTGCTTACCCGCACAATATATTTCTCTAGATTGGTGACCAAGTTCGGTTGAAATTGCTCCTGGTGTTCCAGAGTTATGCTGGAACATACATACTCTTTTGCAGGTATGTTCCAGCATATGTATGTTCATACATGCGTACATTTTTATTTATATAGATTATCGAACGCATGAACAAAACTGAAAAATAGGTATTAATTTTGCAAGCAAACCCGTAGCTAAGGCTTAATTACAATACTTAGCATGTGATAAAATAATCAAAATAGCCAATCAGAAACACTCGACAGATAGTGAAACGTCTGTCTTGTACGCTTGTACTCTGCTGCACCCTGTATATGTTTTGTAAGATATTTCTTAGGAAAGCTATTAAGAAGATATTTCATAAAAGTGAAACTGTATTTTGTGTAAATTTTTTTTCAAATGTTTACTCTCTGATTTATTGACTACATACGTTTTCATGCCTTTCAAGGAAACTTTTTTTTCAAGATCTTCATTTTCATGAAATGAGCATTGGGGGAAATGTTCTTAAAAGGCTTTCATGTATGTACTAAAAAAATTCTTTACACTTTACCCGAAAGAAAAGATTTAAAATTTTATTTTTTGAGCTGTTCTCTTGAGATAACGGAACTGAAATATTGCACATTCAACTGCGTTGTTTTTTTCTTGAATGCTTGTAAAAGTGCAATCTTTATGTTACGAAAAACCTTTTTTTACGTTTACGCTACAGTTACACATATCTGCTTTTGTTCTTTTCGTGAAAGTTAAAATTCAGGATATACGTTTCCCCGTGAGGAATAAAAAACATACGTAGTCAATAAATCAGTGCCTTTAGAGAGTAAACGCTGGAAAAATTTTAACACCGGGGAATAATAAACATGTAATTTCACTGTCCTGGAATGGTACTTCTCTTAGTTTTACCCAACAAATATCTTAGAGTTCGTATTACTTTGTGTCTTGAATCTGTGATCACATCTGATGTGCTATGTTAGTACAAAAAAAAGTTAGCCACCAAACCCACTTATGAACTCAAAAAAAGGTACCAGCTGGTGGTATATTTAATTTAGTGTGTTTGTGTACGTGTCTTTCAGAGAACTATGTTATTAGATTACTTACATGAAATTTGGGGAGCACGCTGGAACACACAACTTCATAAAATCCATATTAAAAAAACTAATTTTTATTGTGGATAATACGAAGTTGTGTATTTCTATTATGCAATTCATTCCAAGAATCACGTATGCATATCAAAATCTTTATACTCCTATTTTTACATTTTATTTGCGAGCTACTGAATATTCCGTGTTTACTGTTATTGCGCTTATCTGTTGGCAACAGGAAATTCGTTTTAATTCTCTTTAAGGCGATAATGGACCATGAAAAACTTTTTATTTATTTATTAACCAATTGCTATGAAATTTTGTATACTTTTACAGTGTTGTTTGGAGATGGAAATTCTAAATTAAAAAAAAATCGGAGTTGTAATTAAGATATTAATTAAAATCAGTTTGTTAATTACTCTATTTAAAAATGCTCCATGTGCATCAATTTTTTTCTCAGATATCTAATTTTCTCCCTTAAGTTAGCTTTATATAGTTATAATAAAAGTTAGCAATATTTGATTTTTAGTCACATTTTTAAAAACTAGAAAAGAAATCTGTAAAAATGTCATTTTAAGCAAAATTTTATCAAAAAAATTTTTTTTTGTAAAAATTTTAAGTTGTTTAAAAATAGTATAATGAATTGATTACTAAGTTTTATTCTAACATATATAAATAATCATTTTATGAAATTTTAAGAAAATTCAAGAAAAATTATGACGCATGGAGCATTTTGAACTTACCGAAACGACATGAAAACTTGTTTTGAGAAAATGACATTTAAAGTTTTAATTTGGCTAACATTTCCATTGTTTACGTTTGAAAAAAATATTTATAACTCGGTTAATAATGATCGGATCAATATACTTTTTTTTAAATTTAAAGCTCATGAGTTGCAGAATCATTTTCTGAAAAAAAAAAAATCGTTTTGGGGACATATTTTTGTCGGTATCAAGGTCCATTGTCGCCTTAAAATTACTTTTGGTGTAAGCAAGCTATTTTCGTTTGAAGAACAATGGAATTGAGAGTATCCTAAATATAAAAGTAGGCAATTAATATATCATCCCTTAACTCCCAGTCTCGTGGGTGCCAAACTTATATAACAAGACACAGAACTCCTGAGCCCAGTTAACTGGACTAGTGAACGGGTGCAGAGTGCAAGGGTCACGTGACAACGACCTCATGAAGATTATTTAAGACACAGCAAGGGTTTGCGCGGAGCTCTTTCTCTTTGTTTTCGTGCTTGCCATGTAGTGTATGGCCTGCTTTTCCTTTCGTCACTCTCCTCTCAGGGCATTTACCTTCTTTAGGTGAACACGGGTGTCGCAATCCCGAGGTACCCCAGCGAACTTTCCCTCCTTTCCCTTTTCCTCTCCTGTCTTCCTTTACCTTTTTCTTTCCTTTCTCCCTCGGTGTGGTTCCTTTTTCGAGGCGAGGACTACCCATTAGAAGCCGTTGCCGCTCTGTAGTTTCTAGCTTCTAATGGCGTGTATATCACCCACGTGTTGGCCGTGCGTGGAGACCCGTGTCCCTGGAAAAGGGAATCCTTGCAGTTGAGGGACAGTTTTGGTATCCCAATACACTGCTTTGGCCTCCGCTTCAGGTAAACGGGAGGTACATAGTGGTTCCCTATTGTATCAATCGGCTGGTCGTTGACTTTGTCATCGGCTAGGAACCAGGCAATCGTTACGATTTCTGGACATCTCGCTAAGGGTGGAGGTCGTTTCGTTCGCGTATAGTTCTCGGTGTGCACTTTTGCAGGCGACGTGGACTTCACCCAGACCCCGAAGTTTTCCTTGGAACATCCCGAATAAATGTTGTGGACTCTGCACGGTTTTTAGGCGTAATATTTGACAGGAAACTGACTTTCCTTCCGCATATAAACCATATTCGGAAGAAGTGCCAGAAATCCCTAAACCTACTAAAGGTACTGTCAAATACTTCTTGGGGTGCGGATCGCACGTCCATGTTGCGTATCTACCGAGCAGTCATCCGCTCTAAATTGGACTACGGTTGCCCAGCTTATTGGTGTGCGCGGCAGTCGGTTTTACGGCGCTTAGATACTGTGCACCACGCCGGTCTCCGCATATGTTCAGGTGCATTTCGTACCTCACCCGTGGAAAGTCTGTATGTAACTTGCTCAGAACCATCCTTAGATTCCATTCGTCGTCAGTTGTCGCTAGAGTACTATTTTCGCGTTCTCTCCCATCCTTCGCATCCTTTGCATGACCTCCTGCTAGATAGTCAACCTGATATTTTGTACAGTCATCGTCCCTCTTGTGTCCCACCGTTTGGACTGCGTGTGTGAAATATCGTGCGGGACTCAGAGCTGGAGAAGATTGAGGTTCAGTCAACACCAATGTATGTGTTCCCACCTTGGAGAACGCCTCGTTTTTCATACTTGCGTCCTTTTGCCGGATTCAATAAGTCAAACACTCCTGCCATTGTTTACAAACAGCTTTTTGAATCTCATCGTGCCCTTTTCTCTAGGTATATAGATGTGTATACAGATGGCTCGAAATCAGCAGACCACGTGGGCTGCGCTTTAGTATGCCAGAATGAGGTAGTTAATCGAAGCCTACATATTTTTGCTTCGACATTCACTGCCGAGCTTGTAGCCATTCGTGAAGCTCTGAAATACATCTCCCGACAAACAACTTCACGTTTCATAGTTTACACCGATTCCCTAAGCGCCTTGGAAGCCTTAGAATCGGACGGAAATAATCACCCTCTTGTCTTAGAAGTGATTACTTTGAAGCATGGTTTGGAATGTCGTGGGTATAGTGTTTTGTTCTGCTGGATTCCCAGTCATGTGGGAATCAAGGGCAATGAATTAGCTGATGAATCCGCAAAAGCCTCGTCTGATTTTATGAATGAGCCCTTACCACTGTGTGACTTGAAACATGCTGTAAAAATCTAATATATACAAACTGGCAAGAGCATTGGCGCATGCAGGTGTGTAACAAACTTTATAGCATTAAACCGACGATATCTTCTTGGTCCCCATTCGTAAACAGGAGGAAAGACGTCCTGTTAACCCGTTTACGAATTGGGCACACCCGGTTGACTCATGCACACCTATTGTTAAATGAAAACGCTCCATCTTGCGAGGTTTGTGGGGAAGCTCTATCTATTCTCCGCCTTTTAACCAAATGTAAAGGTTTTAAAAGTTTCTATCAAAAATATTTTAATTCTTCCTCACCTAGTCTCAATGTTTTATTGGGGGAATCTCCCCATCCTTCTCTTTTTAACTTTTTATGTCACACTGGTATGTTTTATCAAATTTGATAACTTTTTTTTATGTGTTGTTTTTAACTTTTGATGTGGTTCCCACTTGGGTACCGGAACTGTGTTTATCATCCTTTTTATTTCGATGTTTTATCACCTCTTATGTACGACTTTTATTACTTTTTGTATATCGCCATTTTTGTCATCTTATACATCTCACCATTTTTGTCATATTGTACATCTCACCATTTTTGTCATATTGTACATCTCACCGTTTTTGTCACTTTTTATACAATGACTATTTTTATCCTGTTGCTTCCTATGCTGTTGTTTTTGGTATATCGGACTTTATATATGCTTTGTGGTTTCGCTTTTAACAAGTGTTTGGCGCAGCTTGTCCTCTCAGGACCTTGCACCATTAAATCTCAACCAACCAACCAACCATTTATCCGTGTTAAATTTTAATTTATTATTATTTGCCCATTCTAGGCACAAGTCTTAAGATCTTTGTCGCATATTGAGTAAATTTATAAGATACCTTACTGCTAATTGTAATAATCAGATCGTCAGCAAATGCTTGCATTTTAATGTTTGCCTCTTCCCATTCATTCTATAACAGCTTGTTTATTACCAGTAGCCAAAGAATAGGTCCCAGCGAAGACCCCTGAGGAACCCCAATATTATGATCCATTAGATCATTATTTCTTAGTTTAATCTTCCTATCATGCAAGTAGTCAATTATTATATTATAGAGATTCTTACTTATTTTTAATTCTTTTAAACTTTTGACAATTCTATTTTTGCGGACTGAATTAAAAGCGTTACTTATATCTAAAGTTAGTATACAGGTATGTTCCTGTCTAGCTTTATTATCCTCAATTATTCCTTTTAAATTGTGTAGGGCCGTATTAGTACTTATGTTCCTTCTGAAACCAAATTGGTTATTAGAGATTTCATTGCTTTTTAGGTGGTAAACCAGTCTTTTGGTTATTATTTTATCCATCACCTTACTCAACATAGGCAGCAAACAAATTGGTCTATACGAAGATGGGCTCTTTGGATCCCTGTCATCCTTTAAAAAATAAATAACCTTAGTTATTTTCCAAACTGCTGGAAATTTCATTTCCTTCCAGATTTTATTATAGAGTTTCCATAAGAAGTTTCTATCTGCCCTATAAATTTCCATAATTATACTAAAAGTGATCCCATCATATCCAGGCGCTTTATTCATTGGCATTTCCTATAGAATTAAGCCTACTTCTCGTTTCGTTATTTCATTATCTTCAATTTCCCTCTCATCATCAACGACATTCAGTTCAGTATCTTCTTCAGTTTTAAAATGATACGATGTAAGTGCCTTTTCAATATTATCTTCTGTTTCAAGTATGACACCCTCGTGATCTACGATACTAGCTATAACACTTTGCTTCTTATCTTTAATGATATATTTAACTTTACCATGCGTATCTTTAACTGTAAGATTCTGAATAAAATCACTAAATGACCTCTTTTTGGCCTCTTTTAACGCTCTCTTATACCACGCTCTTTCAGCCTTGAATATTAGCATTTTTCCTCTGTCTTTCCACTAAATCACTCTCCCTCTGTGCTATCCTTCGTAAAGCTCTGACTCTGCTTCTTTTTATAGCCAGGGACCCACTCCACCAATAGGCCCTCTTTTGAATTCTCCCACTTTTTTTCTTATTTCACATAATTCAACTATAATTGTGTTTAATTCATTTAAAACTTCTCTTGATGAAAAATTATCTAGCTTTTCTGATATTATATTATTTCTTTAAATCTCCCCTAAATGTCATCCAATTTAACTTTTTGAGTTCATATTTTTTCTCTATAAGACCCTGTATATTCCTTCCTATTTCTAATTCAAACTTAATAGCATTATGATCCGTTAATGTAAAATCATCACTAACCCTCCATTTCTTAATTTCCTCTTCTGAAATCCCTATGGTTATGTGAAGATCAATCCAGCTTTGCCCGAAAGGCTCGTTATAGGTAGGTTTACTATTAGGAGTATTATGTATCACTGCATTATATTGTAATATCAGATCCACAATAGCCTTTCCTCTTGTATTTGTTCTTCTTTGACCCCATAACGTAGATTTTGCATTAAAGTCACCGAGTATTAGTATTCTGCTTTTCTTATGCTTAGCAATAATCATATTTAATTGTGACAATTGTGGTTCTGTTCGCTCCATATCTTCGTTTGGAGATGGCGGCAGATACAAGGAAATAATAAGTTCTATATTGGCTAAAAACACTTTGACTGCAACAAGGCAATCTGCTATGAAAACATTCATATATTTAAATTTCCTATTGACCAAGACGGCAACTTTTGTTTCTTTTTCATTATACACATGCCGGTGCGTACTAGGTAAATTTATAATATGATCTCTATCCCCTCTTACAACATGGGGCTCATTTATGGAAACAAATTCAATTCGCTGATGAATAATATCCTCAGTGAATTGTATGGCAGCAAGAAAAGATGTATTTAAATATAAATGGGCGAATTTATAAACAATCATTAATGTTACTCATAGTCAGTTCTGCTTTGTAACTTTCCCACCTCCGTGCAATAATATCGGCACGTCCTATCGGTGGGACTAAGATTTGTTGCGATTTTTATTTCATTCTTCGTATTATAAAATTTACAATTTACACATTGTAATTCCACTTTGCATTCACCATCATGTTCCTTAACACCGCACGCCCTACATATCTTGTCATTATTACAAAATCTTGCAATATGTCCTCCTCGGTAGCAATTAAAACATATTTTAGGTTGTAAATATTTTCTAATACTGTAGCGTCTCCATCCTAATTTAACTCTTTTCTCTTTCATTATATCTTTAAAAGCTGTTCCGTTCATTTCAACTTTTACGTTTTCCCCTTCTCTTGCTTTGTATATCCTTATCACTTTTATTTCACCATTCTTCAACTCTTCATTTTCATTATGTTCTACAAGTTTGTCGGATAGTTCTTCATTTCCCAGCTTTTCAGTTACTCCATATATTATCACCCGAGGCCTTCTATTTGCTGGCTTTTCTATTCTGTAGTTTCTGATTAATTTGTCTTTGTCCTTAATTTCCTTCATTATTTTTTCCAGGTCTTCTTCTTTGTCAGTGCCTATAATTACCCCACCTCTGCTAATTTTCCTAAATATTTTTACTCCTACTTTAATTTTTACTGGGTCTATTTCACTTTGTACCACTGACTTTGTTACCTCTGAATCTTGTTCAGTTTTAGGCACAATTGTAACAACATGTACGGCTCCGTCTTGTCGTTTTCTAGATCTACTTCTGGATCTATCAGTAACTCTCTTTTTTAATTTATCTGCATAAGTTTCAACTCTTTCACTCTTCTGTAGTTCCCGGTACATGCCTCTTACATACTGCGTATGGCATTGTTGACTTCTAAATAGGCCCACCAAGCTGTTCACATCTGCAAGTAATTTATTTTTTTCTAATGTTGAACATTTACTATTTGCAATTGTTATTTGTATCTTTTCATGGAACATATTTACTGCATTGTCTCTCTCAGAGAATTCCTGTTTGTGTACTACCCTTTCATTATATCTCTCTCCCTCCTCTGTTGAACTACCTTCTATACTCTGCACTGGTACTTCTAGCTTAACAATTTCTTGGTTTTCCACGTTATCTTTTGTAGTCTGTGTGGGCATTTTATTTTTCATGTTATCTTGTTCACTATCTCCCATTATTGAATCTATATCCTCTATAGTGGCTCTAACCAGCCCTCTAATTTCCTCCTCTTTTTGCATTAACGCCTCTGGTGTTCCTAAGCCCTGTTTCTTTTTATCTTTTGACCCTTTATAGATCTCTGATCTGCTCGGCATACCAATTTCAGCCTCTTCTCCGCATATTTCGCTATCTGGTTTTGGTTCCATTGCTCCTTTACTAACAATTCCAGATTTTTGTTTCTTTTCATTCTTTCCGATATTCGGTGTTTGCATATCCTCTGCTCTCACATTACGAAGCACCATTCCAGATACATTAGTTCTAGTTCTAGGTTTGTTTTTATCACTCATGTCACAGAAGTTAGTTAATTAATCGTACTACTCTGCAAATAGATGATTATGCCACCTGAAATTTATTACCTTTTGTAAAATTATGCCAGATGCTGTGAATAAATTAACTATTGCAATTACAGCCCTGTTTATGTATATGACTCTTACAATTTGAAGGAGATATTCCGAACAGCTCGATCGAGTCAACCCAATACACAGAAATCTCTAATATACAAAATACAATACAACAAAAAGGCCAGACCTCCTTGGCAAATAGACATAACATAATACAGAACGATCCATTTAATCTTCCAGTAATCCAAGTGACAGAAGGATTAGTGGGATAATAAAATAAGTAATAAGATAATATACTGGTATAGCCATAAAAAGAATAACATAGAAATGGCAAGTGATATGGCATAATTGAATCTCTCTGCAAATACATCAATAGTCTGGTAATAATTATGAATAAAATAAGGTATAAGATAATATAATGGTATAGCCATGAAAATAATAACATAGAAATGGCAAGTGATATGGCTTAATTGAATCTCTATATAGATACATTATACCGAAAATCAGTTTTAACTCAATAGTAATCTACATGAAATCATACACAAAAACAATTCAATTCAGATACTTGTAAATCAATGCTAAATCAATACACAGAAATCATACATTAAATACTTCAATTCAGGTAAATGTAACTCGATATTAATCAAATATGAAGGCACATTGAAAATCAGACACTATATTAGTTCAATTCAGAAAAATATAACTCAATACTATTTACACCTAGAGCACTGGTTTATTCATCTCTGTCATTCCACTTAAATTCTCTCGTGTTTTTTAACTCACTATATTCTTTAATCCAGGGGAATAACTTCTATTTTTCTTAATCTCAAAATCTCATTCCTATACTTTTCTAGATCCCTACATTGAGCGAAAATTAATCCTTTCACCCTTCCAGTATCCATCTCTCCCAAGCTCAAATTTTTGCATTACCTTATCCCTCTAACATAGCTGTAGTGTTTTGACTTATCATGACATTTGCTAATCAGAGTACTAACTTCTCATGATAGCGCTTGTCCTTGAATAAGCCTGTCCCCTCTAACTGAATTTAAGATTCTAATGAAAGGTATACACTCAAGAGCCAAAACATTATGACCACCCCTACATTTTGCAATGAATTCGCCTGGATGACGTGGAAGGCACGTGATCAGGTGGAAGTGGTATTTAACTGCTGCTGGAGAGTCTGAATAATCATTCTTTCACTTACTTCTGTGTGTGATGGGAAAGGCTGCGGATCTAAGCGACTTTGATAGAGGGCAGATTGTAATGGCTCAAAGGCTCGGAACAAGTATTTCCGAAATTGCACGACTCGTGGGTTGTTCGCGACCTACAGTTGTTAGTACTTATGCAAAGTGGATGAATGACGGTCCAGCAGTAGACGACATGCAGCAGTAGACGACATGGTGTTGGACGTCCACACGCTATCAAAGAAAAAGGTCGTCGGAGACTGTCTCGCATGGTGAAGCAAAACCGGAGCCAGACAGTGGCTCAGCTGACAGCCCAATACAATGCAGGGCCATGTAGAATAGTATCGCAGCACACTGTTCAGCGGACACTGTTGGATATGGGGCTACGCAGCAAACGTCCCACTCGTGTGCCTTTGCTGACCAAGCGTCATCGCCAACTACGCCTGCGCTGGGCCCGGGAACATCGCGACTGGTCCATGGATCAGTGGGAGAGAGTTGCCTGGTCAGATGAATCACGGTTTGTCATTCATCACGCCGATGGCCGTGTCAGGATACGCCGTCTTCCAGGCGAACTGTTGCTCCCTCAATGTACAGTAGGTCATACACAGGCCGGTGGTGGCGGTATTATGCTTTGGGGGACGTTCTCTTGGGCGTCTCTGGGACCCGTGGTTGTGGTAGAGCAGACCATGAATGCTACAGGGTATCTGGACATCATTGCGGACCAGTTGCACCCTTACATGGCCTCTGTTTTTCCAGCTGGAAATGGAATGTTCCAACAGGACAACGCCCCGTGTCAGAAGGCTAAAATTGTGTTGGAGTGGTTCCAGGAACATGATGCTGAATTCTAGTTAATGTCCTGGCCGCCTAACTCACCGGATCTCAATCCGATAGAACACATTTGGGATGTCATGGGACGGCAGCTCAGAGTTCAAAGACCACCAATTCGCAATATCTCGGATTTGCGTGACCGTTGCTTAAACATCTGGTACAATCTGTCTCCGCCCATCTACCAAGGACTTGTGGCATCCATGCCAAGGCGGGTTGAATCTGTGTTGCGTGCCAAAGGTGGGCAAACTCGTTATTGACAGGTGGTCATAATGTTTTGGCTCTTGAGTGTAAATTCCCTCCTTCCATTTTGTTCCGAATCTGTCCCTTATCTCTCAATGCGTGAAAACCGCAACATGTTGGCTTAGGCTCGTTTTCCTCCCCCTTTTAAAACACAATAATTCCCTACTCGTCGTTTGACCTACTTTCGTTGGGTGAGGTCAGAGTTCACCCTCCTACTCTCCGCATCTCCGTAAGTTTCGGTTTGTTTATCTGTTATCAGCTGTTTGGGGATTGGGGTTTTGTCCCTTCACACAATTCAAAATTTTGTGCTGAATTAAAAAATCGTAGCCTAGATGCCTGAATTACGTCGACGTCTTTGTTCGTCAGTGGGTTTCGCTTATTAACTTCATATGTCACGTCAGATAATTGTTTAGTGATTGTAAAAGGCCCTTCGTACGTTTGGGTTAGTTTGCGGGTGTTGAGGTAATGGAATGTCTCTATCATGACGGTATCACGTACTCTAAAAGGGGATTTTTTGAAGCGTTTATCATACTGTACCTTGTTTTTCTGATGGTCAATGATAGTTTTTTCGTATGCAATCTCTCTCGCTCTATCTAAATCTGGGTAAATCTTGGTTTCAGCTAATGGACAAATGTATGGAGAACATCCATATAGTAGATATATTGTGAAACTGATGTGCACACATTGTTATACTAATTACCATCCCATTGGGATTAATATAAATACTCAAAATAATAAATTCTGTGAAATAGAAGGTTTTTTTAAGAAACTTCACAAATGGCCCTAGGTACAAGACAGTATTGTACCTAGGGCCAGTAACTGGTGTACCTAGGGCCATTCCCTAAAAGTTAGGTTTCACTCCATAATGGTATGTGGTGGAAAAGTAAGCATAACTACGCCATGTTCTTTAGCCAAAGTGTTTGCTTCAATACTGACGTGGCTTTCGCGGTTGTCCAAGAGTAACAAGACTTTTTGATTCTCTGAACATTCTAGTGAATAAAATGCTTCAAAAATTCCTGCTCAGGGGGTTAACCTTCTTTAGGTAAACACGGGTGTCGCAATCCCGAGGTACCCCAGCGAACTTTCCCTCCTTTCCCTTTTCTTCTCCTCTCGTCCTTCTACTTTTACCTTTTTTTCTCCCTCGTAACGGTTACCTCTTCTGGGTTAAGGGCTTCTCATCAGAAGCTGTAGCCTTTCTGCTGCTTCTAGCTTCTAATGGCGATTAACTGCCCACGTGTTTGCCGTGCGTGGAGACCCGTGTCCCAGGAAATGGGGATCCTTGTAGTTGAGGGGTTTTATTCTTCGCCATAATGTGGGCTTTAGTAAGATAACGCTCCAACACGCTACTTTGGACCTTGCTTCAGGTAAACGGGAGGTGCACATTGGTCCCGTGTGTACCAATCGGCTGGTCGGTCAGACTAAGGTCACTGGCTGAGGGCTAAGCAACCGGTCATTGGCCGCGCGCGTATAGTTCCCGGTTAGCACTGGCGCAGTAACCGGCGTCCCCGTGTTGGGCTCCATGGTGGGACCATGGGTTGGGACCGAACATACGGCCCTTTTTTATGGATTCTCTAACCAAAGCAAGTAGTCATGCGTCATCTGTCACATCAAATGAAAATCTAACGTCTCGCTACTTCATTGTTAAACGTAATGAAGGCAACTTTACAACAGTGTCACCTTTCCTCATACACAAATGTCTACTCTTCTGTAGGCAGTGTCAAAACTGTTAAAAAACTTCGCTCTGGAGACCTTCTCGTAGAAGTAAAGACTGCAGAGCAAGCCATGCAGTTATCGAAGATTACTGTCTTTGGAAACATTTCCATAACTGTAACACCACATGGATATCTGAACTCATCACGAGGTGTAATATCTGAGGCTGATCTCCTCCATACTACTGAAGAGGGGATATTAGAAAACATAAGTCACCAACTTGTGTCTGGTGTTCCTCGAATTATGATCCGTCGGGATGGGAAGATACTTCCTACGAAACATCTCATCCTGACATTCGCGATGCCAAAATTACCATCTTTCGTCATAGCAGGCTATCTTCGGTGTCCTGTAAGACCCTACGTGCAGAACCCCCTCCGTTGCTTTCAGTGCCAAGGTTTTGGACACTCGAAACATTGTGCCGTGGTTCCGTTGTCTGCGCCCGTTGTGCCCAAACTGACCACTCTTCAGACACATGCAGTTTGCCAGAGAAATGTGTAAATTGCCATGGAAATCACACCTCTTACTCAAAATCATGTCCAAAGTGGATTCTCGAGAAGGAGATCCAAACACTGAGAGCCCACAAGAACTTACCTTATTTAGAAGCGCGCAAACAAGTAGAAGCTAAGAGCCCCAGAGTAGGAGTCTCATATGCTTCTGTTGCCGCTTCTAAGACAATTTTGGTGACTGCATCTACATAAACAGAACTTAACCCAGCTAATGTCAAACCTCAGAATGATAAAAAAAAACTATAAAACCATCCAGTAAAAATTCAGTTTCTAATCAAACGAATACAAACCGTCCACAAACATCTTTTGCCTCCAAATCTCCAATAACTAAGAAATTAAAACGTGCTGACGTGTTGAAGAACGTGCGAGGATCTCATTCCCGTAAGGTGAAAGACCCTCGCAATGTGGCGCGTATGGAGGAGGACTCCCTCCAAATCTGCGCGTCCAATTCGGATCTTTCTGATCCTGATACGGGGGTGTCTATGGACACCTCCAGTCTTCCTGCTCATGTTCCATCTCCCTCTTCGTCATGATGGTGACTCTAATCTCCTGGAACTGTCGCGGTTTCCGAAATAAACTTTCAGATCTGAAGTCTTTGATCACAGATTACCATCCGGCCTGTGTCGCCGGACTCAGCTTGGTAACTCAGCTTCCGGAACCTTTTATTATACTCGGAGACTTTAATGCTCACAATGTTTTGTGGGGGAGTAGCTGTAACACCGCTCGAGGTAGGCAAGTGGAGCAGTTAACTGACCACAATCTTTGCCTCCTCAGTAATGGTGATCCTACTCATTTTCACGAGCCATCCCCTTCAGGAAACCTTCCTGAAGTTAGCAGACAAGGCCAAGTTGCGTCGTTACAGTACTATTCGAAAGGACAATGTTTCGGGTGTGCGAGCGTCAGGAGGTGTCGCTCTACTGACCTCTCACAACTATCCGTTTACTGTCCTTTCCTTGAACACTACACATCAAGCAGTAGCTGTGCGCGTGCAGACGCGAATATTAATTTCCGCTTGCGTGATATACCTGCCACCTAACGACGTTTTTGATCAAAGAACTCTAGACGACTTGGTAACTCAGCTTCCGGAACCTTTTATTATACTCGGAGACTTTAATGCTCACAATGTTTTGTTAGGGAGTAGCTGTAACACCGCTCGAGGTAGGCAAGTGGAGCAGTTAACTGACCACAATCTTTGCCTCCTCAGTAATGGTGATCCTACTCATTTTCACGAGCCATCTCGAACCTTCACACAATTGATAATGCCACGTGTTCACCGTCACTCTTTCCATCTTGTAACTTCTGGGTTGGGACTGATCTTCGCGGCAGTGACCATTTTCCTGTATTTGTGTTACTGTCCGGCACTGGATACTTAATGTGTCGCCCTGATAGATTCAGATATGAATTGGCGAATCGGTCGCAATTCACAGACTCTGCGGTTATCACCCAACCTATGGTCGACGGTGACATTTATGATGCGATTCGTCTTGTCACCGACATTATAATAGAAGCTGCCGATGCAGCCATTGGTCGCAGATATTGGAAGCCGTGGTGGAACGTTGAGTGTTCCATAGCGTTGAAAATACAACGTAAAATATGGGGGATATTTCGCCGATATCCCAGTACAGCCAATTTCATTGCGTTCAAGCAAGCGAGAGCTAACGCTCGTAGTGTGCGTCGACGTTCTCAGAGAGAGTCTTGGAAAAAGTACGTTTCGGGATTGACACCATCCACTCCCAGTAAACAGCTTTGGACGAAAGTGAAGAAATGCATGGGACTATATCCAGACCAGCCAATACAGTGCATTGTTCAAAATGGTGTTACCCTGTCTACTGTAGAGGACATAGGTAACGCCATTGGCAGCGTCTTCAGTTCTGTGTCGAGTGCGTGTTCGTACCCGAGCACTTTCATGCGATCCAAACTGCGTGCCGATTCACGACCCTTGCGTTTCCAAACCCAGTCTAATTTGGCTTACAACTGCCCCTTTACGGAGAACGAGTTGGAGAATTAACTTCGACAGACTCGGATGACTTCCCCGGGTCCCGATGGCATTAGTTATGCTATGTTACAGCATCTCTCTCGCAGCTCGTTCCGTAATTTGCTGCACTTATTCAATAGAATCTGGGAGGAACATACTTTCCCATCCTCTTGGCGTAGGGCAATAGTGATCCCCATTCCCAAACCGGGAAAGGATGCCACTAACCCTAAGCATTATCGTCCCATAGCGCTCACTAGTTGCATATCCACAGAGTATGCAACCGGAACTGATGGTAACCCATTCCCATTAGACAACAGGACAACTTTCAAGCTTGTCTTTGATGAGTCTATAAACAGTCTCCATTTGTCGGGATCACATGGCATCTTCAGTTTTATCATTAATGCATTTGAATTAGGGCAGAACACTAAGCCTTCGTCTTCCGAAAAAAGTAATTTCAGGGTTGACTGCCTGGTCCTGTAACAAGATATTTTTACGCCCTTTTCTAAGAGATTCCACTGCTTAAGTCGAGATTCAAGAAGTTGAGATTTACTCTTAGGTAACCCCAAATCCCTGACGAGATCATTCAATTCCGACTGAGTAACGAGGTGAGGTTGTCGATGAGATAAATCAGCTGAACACTCTTCATCATCGGTGGACGTATCATTTGATTCTCCAGGCTGTGGTTCAAATCTGTTTCTAGAGTATAGGTTTTTTGGGGCACTGGGATTGGCAAAGATTCGTTGTGAGGAACTGGTCTTAGAGCTGAAGGGATATTAGGATACTGAACTGTATGCTTACTTTTGCTAGAGAACCCGGCGGTGGAAGTCGAAACATGAAAATTCCTGTGCAAACCTGCGCCCGCGGTGTATTGGGAATCTTCCGAACTGTAGTTATTTATTTTTATTATTGTTGCTATAAATTGCTGCTATATATTTTTATTATTTCGAAGTGTTTGAGAGAGTATGAGGGGGGAGGGGGCTGGAAGCTAGAATAGGTAGAAAATAAGTGAAAAAATTGAGAAAAATCGGTCATTTTTAATGATTTTTTTACAATTTAAGGGGGCAAATACCCCCCAAATCTACTTCCTTGCTACAAATGTTTATGTTTTAGAACTTTTCACCTCTCTAGCCCCTCAGAAGAAATGTAAAGGCGAAAATCATCCTTTTCATTCCTCCAAATTATGGAAAAGTGATAAAAATAGGTGGGGGGGGGGCCATCCCCCGAAAACGGTGGGTGATGGGGGAAAACTGAGGTCATATTCGGATTCAGGAGGTCATTTTACATAAGAATCAGCAGGAATGGTTTCAGGGGCAGAAATTTTTTTTTTTTGCCGACCAGTGTAATCAATACGTCCGCAGGCTCGCGGACAATGCCGATTTAAAATTGTATGTATCCGGGGACGAGGAAAATGATATTGATTTTGAGGAGGCCTAACTCCTCTTTTTTTGCTTTTTTATCTTTTTTTTATTTGCTCTCACCATGTTTACACAGTTTTATTTTATAACATTTTTTATATTACTATTTCTATTGCTTGTATCATAAAACGTTTTTTAATGTTTTATATGACCGCTTCTTATCACCTGCTACATATAACTATCATTAACATCTGCTAATTTTGAATGATTTTATCACCGTCTGTATTTCACTGTTTCTAAGCTTCTTTTGTCTTTTTTATCTCTTTTTACCACTGTTGCTTGTACATGGTTTCATCCCTTTTTTATGTCATGTGTTTTATCACCATTATGTATCATTATCTGTAATACATCATCGTCTGTATAATCTTTATGTACCATTTCTTTTTTATAAATCATATTTTTAGCATGTTTACTATGTACTATGGTTTCAAATAGCTGACCTATATGTTTTTCGGGTTTCACCGGGTGTTTGGCGCAGCATGTCCTCTCTGGACCTTGCGCTAATAAACCCAAACGAACCAACCAACCAAACTATCGTGCTGCAGTCCGAACTGGAACTTCATCAGTTAAAACTGCTTCTGCAGCTGCAGTTACATTATATGCATTAGGCTTTGACCGCTTTATAACATCAGGATTTCTAAGCATCTAAAGAAATAATAACGAATTTGTAATTACCCTACTGGTAAATTAGGAATTTGTGGTATGAAAATAGGATAAAGGTTGGAAATTTAATTAAAATATCGTATAAACTTTATTTAGAATTATACTTTTGCTTTTATAAATATTTTTTAAATAGATTCTCATGATTATATAAGCAAATTAATAATCCTGAATAATAATAATAATAGTAGCAAGCATTTTTTGTTAAGTCAAGCACATTGAGAGTTCCAAAGCAAAATATATAGTACCCCTTCTATTTAAATAATATCCAATAAAAAAAACTTAACTAAACCAAAATTGTTCCGATGTTTCCTCTATTTATTATGTAAACTTTTTCAATAAAATAACAACATACAGGATATGATTACAGTTGTACCTAGGACCTTGGACCTAGGTACAAGGGAACTATGTGGCCCTAGGTACAAGACTAGGTAATTTCATACAAAATGTCTTCTACTGAAAAACCTACATGGAGAGGGGACTTATTGAATACCTCATTTAGTACTTAATGTTCCGAAAAAATTATGTACTTGAATTCAAAGAAAAGTATTTGACTTATCTTTGTAAAACAATAAAAGAGATCAGCTGCAAAATTTTACTTCAGACCATGCAAAAACGTTTTTCACTGATAACTTGCCACAGCTTTCTCCTCCAAGATTTCTAATTGGCTGCTAAAATAGCATGTACTGCTGCCACTCACCCAACTGAGTAATAAAACCTAGAACTAAATATTATTCAAATAAAGTGGCGTGGCCCTAGGTACACAGGTCTCCCCTATTCCTGATTTGCTGAGATGTTTTTGGATGCTCATGTTCTCCATTGCCATTCATTAGCATTATATCATCACAATTATTTTCAATACGACCATAATATAATTTAGCACAGTTACTAATTATCATCAGAATATTCATTTATCATTTTACTCGACCTACATATATCATCACACTCACTTACAATAGAACTATAATATTTTTTAGCACAAATTATATCATTAGAATTTTCAGTTACTCCCTTATTTGGATTATATTGATTATCTACAATTTTATTAGAATTATAAAAATATTTCGTTTCTATGAATATGGTACTCTCGACATCATCATGACTCTCATTGTCATTATTATTCTTAATTTTCATATTAGAATTGAGATGATAGGAAACATTATGATAACAACTTCTCGACAATTTGTTGAGAGTAATATCAAGATTACCCTGATATACGCTACAATTATTTAATTTAATATTAAGGTTAAATAGCTTCATATGTGGTAAAGATAATAAAATGTATTTCATTTACTCCCTGACTTGGATTATATTGATTATATACAATTTTATTAGAATTATAAAAATATTTCATTTCTATGAATATGGTACTCTCGAGATCATCCTGACTCTCATTGTCATTATTATTCTTAATTTTCATATTAGAATTGAGATGACAGGAAACATTATGATAACAACTTCTCGACAAATTGTTGAGAGTAATATCAAGATTACCCTGATATACGCTACAATTATTTAATTTAATATTCAGGTTAAATAACTTCATATGTGGTAAAGATAATAAAATGTAATTCAACTGGGTATCTATAACATACACCTTAATAGTTCTAGTTTGATCACCTATAGTAGCTTCTACACTGATAATTTTATCAATAACAATCTTACCTTGCGTTTGTTGCACTGTTAGCGGTTCCATGGGGCTTTTTTCATAGGTAAGCAGTTAGTGTACTGTCCCGTCCGAAGACATCCACCATTGTCTGTGACCGGTCGCACGACGGCGACCCCGCTCAGCCCGGAGTTCCCGGGCAATGACAACGCCCGTCCGCTCCAGGCGCTCAGTGAGCGTCCAGGAGCCTAATTTGGATAGGAATGGCCGAAATTGAAACTAGTTTAAGCCAATGGCTAAAAGTTAATTTAGTATAGGAAATACCACATACTCTCTTTGAGACTCCTCCTCTAGTAGGATCCGCCAACTCCAAGGACTTATCCTTTATTTATTATCAAAATTATACAGATATACAGTTACATAAAATACATAAATAACAAAATGTATGTACAGGGTGTGGCTTATGCGCCACTAGGTCCGATTGGGTTGAATGGGACGCACAGGTCCAGCAGGTCCTTGACAACTTGCCGTATGAACTTCTTGCTGTAGTAGTCTGTGTAGACTCGATTCGGACTCCAGCTTCCATAGTCCGTTGGTAGATTTTTCCTCTGTGGTTCCCATTCGCTGCACTCGAATAGGCAGTGGTCTACCGTCTGTGTCCTCCCACAGCTGCATATGTCTTCGCCTTGATGAAATCTAGATTGATAGGCACCGAAGCACCCATGTCCAGTGATGGCTTGATTTAGTAGGAAATCGCTCACTAGTCTCTTGGGAGAGACTAGTGGAAATGTTTTATGCACCATCCTCCCTTTGTCGGAAGTGTCCCACATTACTTGCCATAATGCTAAAGTTTCTTTATTCAGCAGAGTTTTTATTTGCTTGCCAGTGTTTTTACAGACCGTGTCGATGGTAGTTAGCTGCGTAGCCTCTTTGGCTAGCTTGTCTACCTCTTCATTTTCTTTATGGCCCGCATGGGCTTTCACCCAGTGGAGGTGGACTCTGAAGTTGCCATTCCTGAGTGAGCTTTTGAGCTCATCTATGTTTTCGCCTTTGTATTCCATAGCGCTGAGCGCTTGGAGTGTGCTTCTAGAATCTGTGTAGATATCGAATTCTGTTAGTCGATTGGTCCGTGCTAGATTGATAGCCATCTGAATGGCTCTGACTTCCGCCTGGAAGGAGGAGGCGTTGTTAGAGAGCCTTTCTTTGCCATCAGAGGTTTTCACTCCCTGATAGTAGTAGATGTAGGCCGAGCCTACCCTATCTTCGATCTTCGATCCATCAGTGAAGAATTTGTGCTGCGTTCTAGCGCTCAAGTCGTGTGTCCAATCATGTCTCGTGATTTCACTGATTTTATCTATCTTTCGGGTAACGATTTCACTGTTGCCTCCGTGATATGTGGTTCCTGATATTACTGTGCTTTCCCCTTTGTGTAGGAGCCTGTATTTTTTGCATTCGGATTTCGCCTTCAGATCTAGAGGTAGGCAGCCTGCTAGCACGTTGAGTGCGTCCGTGGCTACCGTACGGTAGCATTTGGTAATGGACAGCAGGAAGGGGCGTTGTATTTGCTTGAGCTTATTGTTCATTCTCTGGTAGTCTGTGTACCAGGCTTGCGCCCCATATAATAGTATTTTTTCTGCTACTATGAGATAAATTTCTCTTATTATTGCCGGTTTAAGTCCCCAGGTTTTCTTGGAAACTCTGGCGAGTTTTTATAGTAGTTTGTGGGCTCTCTCCTTGACATGGTCGAGGTGGGCCATGAATGTTAAGTTTTTATCTAGGGTTACCCCTAGGTAGTGGATCGTCTGGCTGTACTTGATTGGTTTGTTGACCAGCTTGATACTGGGTTTTCTAGTAATATTGCCTCTCCAAGGGAATATTGTATAGTGGCACTTCTCAATGCTGAAGTCTAGCTGATTTTTAGCCGCCCATTTAGTGCACTCTGAGAGTGCAACGCTCGCCAGTTCAGAGATTCTATAGACCCGGGGACTCCGGATCAGTATGAGTAGATCGTCAGCGAATGCCTGTATGTGATAGGCTTGGTCCGTGTTGTGAAGTAGCTCATCTATGACGACGAGCCATAGGATTGGTCCTAGTGAGGATCCCTGGGGGACCCCCACGTTATATTCCCATTCTGCGTCCTTGATGCGAATGGTTCTATCGCTTAGAAAGCTATTTATGATACCTCTAAGTTCCGGTGGAACCTCGAGACGAGCCAGTTCTGCTGTTATTCGGTCTTTGTGTACCGAGTTGAAGGCGTTCTTAATATCAAGTGTTATAGCACAAGTATATTCTTTATTGACTTTGTTCTTGTCGATGATCGACATAGCGTTACAGAGAGCTTCATTTGTGCCTCTCTTCCTTCTGAATCCGTACTGTTGCTCCGATAGTTTATTCCCTGTTTCCAGGTACTCTATAAGTCTATTGGTTATGATCCTGTCCAGGACTTTGCCCATGACTGGTAGTAGACATATTGGCCTGTAAGCGGCCGCTGAAGTTGGGTCTGTCCCTTCTTTGGGGAAGTATACTACGTTAGCTACCTTCCAGATTCTAGGAAAGGTGGTTGTTGTCCAGCACTTGTTATAAAGATCTAGTATGTATTGCCTTCTCACTCGGAATAGTTCCTCTACAATACTGAGAGTTATGCCATCCAGCCCTGGGGCTTTATTCTTTGCCATTTCTGAGAGGGCTTTTTCCACTTCCAGTTCAGTGAGATTTGACTGTGATGTCACTGGGTCCCCATACTGGGCCGCGTCCTCTGATTTGAAGTGGTACTTCGCTAAGATCTTTAGGATGTCTGTCTCATCCCTCTTTATCTGACCTTGCTCGTCTCTAAGTCCCACCTTCACGCCTTGTAGGCAGAAGTTCTGATCTTTATTTTTTATCGTGCTCTTGTAAAGAGCGCCGAATGTGTCCTTGGTAGTGATACCTTCTATATAAGACTTGAATCTTGATCTCTTGGCAGTCAAGATCATCTAATTTTTTTTTTGTTGCTGTTACTTTCTTAACCCCTATGTGTTTTTTGTTTGTCATTTCTTCGTTTAAAAAAAAATCAAAAATCAAAAAAATATGAAAAATGTTAAAATTTCCAAAATAAGTTTTTGTGCTATCTGTCCCCTTCGGAGCCTTCATGGTATCAAAACTGATCTCCACCCACCCAGCCTTGACGCTACTGGGTCCAGTACCACTCTTCGGCCTCTCCCGTGAGGGACACCGTTTGGGCTCGGGAACCGACCCTGTTGGGGTTGTGTTGGCGGAGAGAAGTGGAGTGCTATGTGGGTAATGGTTGTGGTACGTTTTCCTTAAAATGTCCCAGAGGTAGAGGCCCTTGGTTGCGTGTATCTATATGGCAGACGTCGCGAGGTAGCGAGAAATCCTCCTCGATTCTGTCGGGGACCGTGCACCAGGTGCACGTTACATCCCGGCGTCTGTCATTTAGTTGCGAAGAATCCGGCGGTTACACTGGTCACGATAGAAAAGTGTGGAACGACGGGGTCTGGCGGGGGCCCCGATCGAACTGGAAGCAATCCGTGGTTCTAATAAGGTTATTATGGCTGCAACTAAAGAGAATTTAGTTACAGCTTCCTGGGCGGATCGCTCAGATTCTCAAACTCCTTCTCTCCCTTCTAGAGAGCAACCTCTCCCCTCGAGGGAGCAAATGTCTAGATTTTTCATTGTAAAACGTACTGAAGGTAATTTCGGTACGGTGTCGCCCTTCTTAATTCATAAATGTCTTTACGCATCGGTGGGACATGTAAACTCTGTAAAGAAACTGCGCTCAGGCGATTTATTAGTGGAGGTACTGAATGCAACCCAGGCTGCGCAATTCTCAAAAATCAAAACACTCGGTAACATGGCTGTGTCCATCGCTCCGCACGGTTATCTCAACACATCAAGAGGGGTAATATCGGAGGCTGATCTCCTCCATACCACCGAGGAGGAAATCTTAGAACACTTGCAGGATCAACTTGTAACAGCTGTCCGTCGAATTACCATCCGTCGGGATGGTAATATCATTCGTACGAAGCATCTCATATTGACATTCCAAACACCTAAACTACCATCTTTTATCATAGCAGGTTACCTTCGGTGTTCCGTAAGACCGTACGTGCAAAACCCTCTTCGTTGCTTTCAGTGCCAACGCTTTGGACACTCGAAAGCATCGTGCCGAGGTTCACCCATTTGTGCCCGTTGTTCCCAGCCAAACCATTCTTCTGAGACCTGCAACTTGCCAGCAAAATGTATTAATTGTAAGGGTGACCACCCCTCCTACTCCCGTTCTTGCCCTAAATTTATTGCCGAAAAGGAAATACAGACAATCAGAGCCCATAAAAACATACCATATCTGGAAGCCCGCAAATTGGTGGAAGCTAGAACACCTAGAATAGGCGTTTCATATGCTTCCGCTGCCGCTCCTAAAAAACTTATGTGTGATGCCTCTACACAAACAAGTAAAAACAATAGTACCAATAAACCTCACGAAAACAAAAATACAGTACCATCCGTTAACAATTCTGCATCAAAACAAACCAAAATCCCTCGACTTAACGTTCCGACTACATCAAGCTCCGTTATAAATAAAAAATTAAAAAAATGTAATGTTGTAAAGCGTTTCAGTCCTTCCCGTAAGGTGAAAGACCCTCGTAATGTGGCGCGGATGGAGGAAGATTCCCTCCAAATTTGCGCCTCTAATTCGGATCTTTCTGATTCCGATGGGGGGGGGGTGTCTATGGACACCTCCAGTCTTCCTGCTCGTGTTCCTTCCCCGTCTTCGTCATGATGGCGTCCGTAACTAGGTGGACTTTCGTCCTTTTAAAAAAAAAAAATCTCATCATGGCAGGTATCATTTCATGGAATTGTCACGGCGCTCGTAATAAGCTCGACGAAATTAAAACTCTTATTTCTGTCCACACTCCGGCCGTCTTTGCGCTACAGGAGACCTATTTTAAAGACTCTGATAATTTTAAATTTCGAGGTTACAGTGCTATCCGAAAAGATCATGATGTTGGTGTAAGGGTATCTGGAGGCGTTGCCCTCGTGATATCCAATGACTACCCGTCTACGATCATACCATTAAATACAAATATGCAGGCCGTCGCAACCCGAATCCACATACGTCAGCTCACTACCATTTGCAACGTTTATCTACCACCAAACGAATCAGTAGATCGAAATTCCTTGGTACATCTTATTAACCAACTACCTACCCCATTCATAATAGTCGGAGACTTCAATGCCCATAGCCCCCTTTGGGGAAGTCAAAACACAAACAATAGAGGACAACAAATAGAAACCATTCTATCCGATCTCTCACTCTGCATTCTCAATAACGGTGATAACACATACTTTCATCTACCGACAAAATCATTTCATGCAATAGACCTAGCCATATGTTCCCCTTCTCTTCTGCCATTTTATAACTTCTGGGTATCAAATGATCTATACAACAGTGACCACTTTCCAGTATTTCTCTCCCTTGTAACCAATGACTCTCATACTACAGCTACTCAACCCCGTTACATTTACGATCGAGCTGACTGGGCGACCTTCACCTTTCTTGCAAACATCACCAGGCAAATGGTGGTGGGTGACATTAATGATGCCATAAATAGCATAACTAATGCAATAATTCAAGCAGCTGATACCTCCATACCAAAAACCTCCTCAGTTAAACGCAAAATCAGAAGACCTTGGTGGACAGACGAATGTCGTGATGCCAGGAAACGACAACAGAAAGCCTGGAATATTTTCCGTAGATACCCGACGACCCAAAATCTACTAAATTTTAAACACGCTAAGGCATATGCTAGAAAAGTACGTCGACAGAGCCAAAGAGAGTCGTGGGCGAAATACATATCCAGCCTATCATACAACACTCCGTCTAAGCAGTTGTGGACTAAAGCAAAAAGGGCAATGGGTTTGTACACCAATCATCCAATTTCCTGCATTGTTAAAGATAGTCAAACAATATCAGACCCTACAGAAATCGCAAACGCAATAGGCACAGCCCTTGCTTCCAATTCTTCAGCCATTTCATATAAAGACTCCTTTCTAAGATACAAACAACAATCTGAACGCCGAAATCTCAACTTCAATACACGTACGTCTCTTCCTTACAATAGCCCATTTTCAAAATCTGAACTCGTTCAGAGCCTTCATAGCACACACAACACTTCTCCAGGACCAGATGGAATAACCTACAGCATGCTAAAGCATCTTTCACGCCGCTCACTTCGTAACTTGTTATTCATATATAATAGGATTTGGGAAGAACATGTTTTCCCTGTAGCTTGGCATAGAGCCACTATTATCCCTTTTCCAAAGCCTGGAAAAGACGCCTCTGACCCCAATAATTACCGGCCGATTGCCCTAACCAGCTGCCTTTGCAAAATTTTAGAAAAAATGATAAATGCCCGACTAATCTATGTTTTAGAAACCAGAAACCTCATTGCTCCAAATCAGTGTGGTTTCAGAAGGGGTAGATCGACGACGGACAGCATTATTGCTCTGGAATCTGACGTTAGGAGAGCTTTTCTCCTAAGAAATCATTTAGTGTCAATCTTCTTCGACATAGAGAAAGCGTATGACCGTACCTGGCGCTATGGCATCCTACGAGACCTTTTTGAACTGGAATTCCGGGGAAATCTCCCAATTTTTATAAAGCATTTTTTAACTACCCGACACTACCAAGTCCGTGTTGGCACTGCCGTATCCAACTTTTTTATTCAAGAAGAAGGGGTTCCTCAAGGGAGTGTCCTCAGTGTCACTCTCTTCTCTATAAAAATTAATAATATTTTAAAACAATTACCACCTTCTGTGCGGGGGAACTTGTATGTTGACGACTTGCAGATTTGCTGTCAAGGTAAAGACATGGCATTCATCGAACGTCAACTGCAAACTGCAGTCAGACGTATAATGACTTGGAGTGATAAAAATGGTTTTAGTTTTTCTTCTGACAAAACTTCATGTGTGCACTTTTGCCGTAAACGTGGGATCCATCCGGATCCCGAAATTTTTATTGAAAACCATAAAATAAATGTTGTGGACACGGTTCGTTTCTTGGGCATTGTCTTTGACCGGAAGATGACATATCTTCCACATGTTTTACAGCTGCGAAGAAAGTGTGAGAAATCTCTTAATCTTCTTAAAGTTTTATCGAATACATCGTGGGGTGCTGACAGGACATCTATGTTACGTATATACAGATCGGTAATCCGTGCAAAACTAGACTACGCCTGCCCATCATATGGTTCGGCTCGTGACTCCGTTCTTAGAAAACTTGACACTGTGCACCACAGTGCACTTCGTATTTGCTCTGGTGCTTTCCGAACTTCACCCATTCAGAGTCTCTATGTCGACTGTCACGAACCATCTTTGTATCATACTCGCCATACACTTTCATTGAACTATTTTTTTCGTGTCTTATCTCATCCTAATCATCCTTTACATGACATGCTACTTGATAAGCAGTATGATCGCCTGTATCAAAACCGGCCATCCTGCATACCGTGTTTTGGCTTTCGTATGCGCTCCTTCACCCAAAATACTCCTCTGGAAGATATAAATGTCTGTGTACGTCCATTATTTGACTTTCCTCCTTGGAAGAAAAAATCTATATCATACATTAATCCCTTTCATAATTTTAACAAAACCGACACCGATTCATCCATATTTAAACAACTTTTTTACTCTCATCGTCACAGTTTCTCTAAGTATACAGATATTTATACGGACGGATCGAAGACAACACATCACGTCGGTTGTGCCTTTGTTTTTAATTCGGATATTCATAGTTTCAAACTTCATTCATCATGCACCGTTTTTACTGCGGAAATTTTAGCCATAAAACAAGCACTTGATTTTATCGCCAATCATCAGAATAAAAATTTTATCATATACTCGGACTCTTTGAGCGTACTCGAGAGCTTAAAGTCTGGCAACAATAATCATCCTTTGGTCTCATCTGTCATAACTCTCCATAATCGGTTAAAATGTCGTGGTTGCAGTATTCTGCTTTGCTGGGTCCCAGCTCATGTTGGAATCCCTGGCAATGAACTTGCTGACACAGCAGCAAAAGATTCCACAACAGTTTTAGATCACCCTATTCCTTTCTCTGACGTCAAACACACCATTAAAAATTTTATTTTCAATAACTGGTGTTCGGAATGGAATCTCCAAGTAGATAATAAACTCCATCACATCAAACCCGTCATCTCTATCTGGCCTCCACTATATCCAAGGAAACTTGACGTCATGATCACCCGTCTAAGAATAGGACATACTAGAGTCACTCACAGACATTTGTTGGAGGGGGAAGATACCCCAATTTGCTTTCACTGCAACTGTGACCTTACGATTTTGCATATTTTAACCGACTGTACAGGATTAACCCACTTTTACTCTAAATACTTTGGTTCAACTTCTCTCACCTTAAATGTTCTTTTAGGCGAAGCACCTCACCCTGCTATTTTTCGATTCTTGAAATGTACAGGATTTTACCCATTGATTTAATAACTTTTTTCATTCCTTTTTATCTTTTTGTAATACTTGACTGCAATCTAGATGGGGAAACCCCATCTAGATGTTTTGACATTAACACTATTGCGTTTTATCTTCTTTCTTGACCTTTAATCACAGCCTTTTACCATATTTGTGTTTTAAACTTTTATACCTCTGTTTTTTTCTTATCATATCTGACTTTTTTTTTTCATTCATGACACAGCTACTTTTATCATACTTTTATCATACTTTTTTACAATGACTTCATGGTTTTTAAACGTGTATAATTTTAACATCGTTTTGACGAGTAAGCTGAATTATATATTTTTATCTCAGACTTTACCTTGTGTTTGGCGCAGCATGTCCTTTCTGGACCTTGCGCCATTAAACCCTAACCAACCAACCAACCAACCAACCAACCTTCATCCAAAATACCCCTCTGGAAGATATAAATGTCTGTGTACGTCCATTATTTGACTTTCCTCCTTGGAAGAAAAAATCTATATCATACATTAATCCCTTTCATAATTTTAACAAAACCGACACCGATTCATCCATATTTAAACAACTTTTTTACTCTCATCGTCACAGTTTCTCTAAGTATAAAGATATTTATACGGACGGATCGAAGACAACACATCACGTCGGTTGTGCCTTTGTTTTTAATTTGGATATTCATAGTTTCAAACTTCATTCATCATGCACTGTTTTTACTGCGGAAATTTTAGCCATCAAACAAGCACTTGATTTTATCGCCAATCATCACAATAAAAATTTTATCATATACTCGGACTCTTTGAGCGTACTCGAGAGCTTAAAGTCTGGCAACAATAGTCATCCTTTGGTCTCATCTGTCATAACTCTCCATCATCGGTTAAAATGTCGTGGTTACAGTATTCTGCTTTGCTGGGTCCCAGCTCATGTTGGAATCCCTGGCAATGAACTTGCTGACACAGCAGCAAAAGATTCCACAACAGTTTTAGATCACCCTATTCCTTTCTCTGACGTCAAACACACCATTAAAAATTTTATTTTCAATAACTGGCGTTCGGTATGGAATCTCCAAGTAGAAAATAAACTCCATTACATCAAACCCGACATCTCCATCTGGCCTCCACTATATCCAAGGAAACTTGACGTCATGATCACCCGTCTAAGAATAGGACATACTAGAGTCACTCACAGACATTTGTTGGAGGGGGAAGATACCCCAATTTGCTTTCACTGCAACTGTGACCTTACGATTTTGCATATTTTAACCGACTGTACAGGACTAACCAATTTTTACTCTAAATACTTTGGTTCAAGTTCTCTCACCTTAAAAGTTCTTTTAGGCGAAACACCTCACCCTGCTATTTTTCGTTTCTTGAAATGTACAGGATTTTACCCATTGATTTAATAACTTTTTTCATTCCTTTATATCTTTTTGTAATACTTGACTGCAATCTAGATGGGGAAACCCCATCTAGATGGTTTGACTTTAACACTAATGCTACTTTTATCATACTTCTTTACAATGTCTTCATGGTTTTAAAACGTGTATAATTATAACATCGTTTTGATGAGTAAGCTGATTTATATATATTTTTATCTCTGACTTTACCTTGTGTTTGGCGCAGCATATCCTTTCTGGACCTTGCGCCATTAAACCCTAACCAACCAACCAACCAACCAACCTCATTGGATTGATTGTCTGGATGTTTGTTACTATGTCTCCGATCTTCACCCCTTGATATGAGGGCACATTTGGTATCTTGTAATTTTCTTCTTCAATGAGTCTTGTACATGATGGACAAACATTTACTAAAGCCCATGTCCCTGATATTTGGATGCCGATACGGTCTAATACTTGTAATAAGCTTGTTCCGTATAAAAATGCCAATTGGAAGAATAATGTATAATTTTGTGATTGACGTGCAAATTTTGTTTCAAAATCTGATGTAAACTTTACATGCGTTGAGAAATTGTAAGTGCCATTGTTTAAGCTACGATGATCTGTTGCACGATCTTGAAGGCGATGGTAGATCGATCCTGAGTATATCTCTGGTGACATCCATTTGAGAGTCTCCAGTGGTGCAGATGTTTTTTCTGTAATTAACCGGTCAATTAAGATAATCATATTATTTCTGTTTCCTGGGTCTTCTTCACTCTCGGGTTTGACCCATGGTTTAATCATCATGAGCTTTTTTAGACTGTTTACCATGGGGTCAATTTCACTGGTCATAAGTGTTGGCTTCTTGACCTTTTCTTTTGTACGTGACCCAAAATATGGTGCAATCGGTCCACGAGACAGCTCATATCCTTCAGTTGGCTCATTCCTAACATCAAAGAGAATTGATCTTTCCATCCAATTATAATGTAAGTTGGAATATCGTACTAGCATCCATTGCTCACTTACAGCAGGCATATCAACTCCAGTCAGTTTGAATCCCCAGGATGACTCCCTCAGCTTCCCCGCCATATCCATCGCACACCAATGAGGGCAGTCCATGATAGTGGGTACTTTATCGCACCACATACCTTGGGTGTAGAATTGTACTTGGGAGTATGTGATGTTCTCCAATGTGTTACCGAGATCATGATGTGATAACTGTGACATAACAACATGCTGAATAGACTTCGTTCTGTTAAAGCGCCCAACAATCAACTCTTTGGCTCCAACATTACTTAGTGACCAAAGGTAATTCATTATCCTTGGGTTTTTAGGACAAATATTTATAAGATCTTCTATCAAATTTTTCTCTGCTTCGTTTGTGTTTGTGGAGAATAATTTTGAGTACATTTTATTCCTTGTGTAAGTAATAAGTCCCTCTTCTAATATATTGCGCAGATAATTTTCAACCTGTAAAGGCATTTCGATGTTCAAGCTTACAGGATCCTTTATTAAAAATTTGTAATCTTTCCGATATGACCATTGCAGATTAAGGTGCTTATGAATGAATTTCTTCAACTCAGGATGTTGATGCCAACAAAATCTGAAGAATGACAACGATTCTGTGAGTGGGTCCGGACAGCCTCGAATAGTAAATGCTGAGAAGAGACTGACTGGGAGCCCCCCTGTTATTCGTGGATTCGTTAACATTACAACTTTCTCCTCAATAGGGATGTTCTTGCCAAAATATATGTCAAGTATCCTACTGGCTTCAATTGTGCACAGAGTGTATGCGTCGATACAATTATGATCTTCTTGTGCTATTGTACACGATGAGGAGTAAACTCCAGATATGTCAGAAGGCAATGACTTGATTAATTGATTCGCCTCGGATGATAGTCTAGAAACTCGTTTCAAAGTACAACTAACTTGAGCTCCTCTCAGATAATATTTTCTTGAGTACTCCATTAAGCTAAATGATACCCAGGTCTCTTCTTTCTTTATCGGCAAACCCGCGTTAGTTGTTTCGCTCTCTAATGCATCTAGGAACGTGTTGATATATTCATGCACAGTTTGATTTCTTCTTGCTAGAACAAAGATAGGTGGTATGCTTAACAGTACTGTTTGATTGTCCCCTTGCCCTAATATTGATATGTTCGCTTGAACTCTCTTAGCGGCAGCAAGTATAACACAAAATGTAAAAAGTGTCCAACATTTCTGAAGCATTCCTTCAAACCATGTACCTGAACCATACCAAACTCTGTTGCATGAATATGGTATATTTGTTCCTGCTTGAATTATTGGCGGATTAAACCTATCTTGTACAAATATCCATAACTTTTCCGTATTTTGGTGCATTGCTTCATAAAAATTGTCTAGACCGAACAGATTATCGAGATCACGCAACAAACTCACCATATTCGTGTGATGAAAGCGTAGGTTCCATGAGGAGAAGTCAATAACGATAATTGCATGACGCATGGATTCTAGGTTCATAAGGAACCGGGTCAGTGTTGTGATCCTATGAGATAATTGGAGCTCAGATAAACTCATAGACTGGAACCTGATGTATGGGAAAATTGCATCTTTAACATTTGATTCTGCCAATGTTTGCATGAATCTGTTGAACAGTGTCTGCTTGACAAAAAACCGTGGTTCAATCTTCAATTCTCTCTCCTTAGGTATGATAGTCTCCGTCACAAAATCGTTTTACATCTTTCTTTAAGTCTATCGTTTCCGTCTGCAGGAATTGGAGAAGCACCCTCCCTTGTTTCCTCTTTGGAAATCGCACGTTTTTATTTCTGTGAAGCAATGCATCCCTATCGTACTCATACACCCACTGATCAAAATCGGGTATAATCGCAGAGTCTGTTATCAAGTCTGACGCTTCGATATGGTAGTTGAATTCAAGTGTTTTATCAAATGTGACATGTTCAAACAAAGAGTAATCCCAAGGTTGCATTAGCAGCTCATCCCATGTGTTGGATTTATAGTTGATTATAATTTTCTTTGGTGTTAGTGCTGTTATATTAATCTGAGGCCACTTGTGATTCACGCGGTAATACTGCTTACAGAAATGATACCTAAACACCCATGTATAATAGGTTCCACTCTCAAAAAGATGGTAACTCGGTTCAGCACTCAATTTGAGTACCTTCGCTACACCTTTATCCATATCAACAATTGGATGGCCCCACATCTTCCACAGACCGCTGATCTCTAACAGCATATGGTGACTCTGAGTCGTGTCTCCGGCCAAACTTATCTCTCTAATGAAATCATCATTAATATCTATACCTTCCTTAATTAGTCCTCCTATAATTTCAGTGTAAAAGCTTGTGAAAGGTAGTGCATCAGATGATCTCGTAACCGTGCTTATTGCAAGTGAAGGCATTACTTTAACAATACTGTAAAATTTGTTCTTGTATCTCATAAGGCAGTTATCACCAAGCTTATATATCTTGCAGAGACGAATGTACAAACTTATACCTCTATACTTATTTTGATAGTCTACCATCTTTGCATATATCAACGTATTCAATCTTCCGGAGATTATATCGGAGAGCATAGTTAAGTCATTTTTCATAGGTAAGTCTAAGCAGCCAAGGTTTTGGCATGATTGTCAAATTTGAACCGGTATCCAGTAAACACGGGAAGTCCTTACTGCTTGACACTCGCAACGTAGTTTTTATGAACTGTCCGTTATAATCACTATGGTAGTTGACTGTCCGTTGCCTGGGAGGTGTCATCGTAGCATTTTCCCGCGCCGTCTCCTTTTAAGGGTACGAGGGATCTCCTACGGGGCGTTTCTGGAAGTGTTCCCTGCGCAGAATACGGATGCGGTCTCTCTCTTGGGGTTGCTGCAGCCATAACCTGGACATCTCACGAAGCTTCTCCATGTCTTTCGAATGATGTTCTTCACTGCGGCCGTCACCATCTTCCCTTATCATTTCTGTAATGTTTTAATCTAAATTATATAATTCTTGCCGCTTCATTTCCAGTTGTTCTTTTAGTGCGAGTAATTTACTTTTACACCCTGGCTGTTGTTGAACTTCTTCGAACTGCTTAATTAATCGAGAAACAGAGCTCCTCTGAGCTTTTCTTGTTTTCTTCAGAACTTCCATCTTGTATAAGGAAACGGAACTTTCTTTCCACTATATCACCAGTCAGTTATCACAGCACCCTCTTCATTCGTAACACGGGTGAAATACGAAACCTTCCTCGGTTCGATGTAGGTAATTGGAAATCTAAGTTCTTTTTCGTCCGCCATGTTTGTCCATCGGTTGTCTTTTACTGCCGTTTACGATATAACTTCATTTAATAAATTTAAGTCCTTATTATTCATAATCCATTAGAGTTCCTTCGCAATAAGTAATATGTACTGTCGACTTGGAACGTTTCACCACATGACGTTCCATAATAAAACACCAGATCCACAATAACGAGGCAGAGTTCTATAAAACTGCAGTCCTTTATTTCTTTAGAGTTGATGGCGGAGAACAGTGCGTCCTACTAGCATGATGCGGGAGATACAAGTGCTTACATACAGAGGCAACAACAGAATGCATGTCTGGCTCTCTTAGCCAGGGGCTGTACAAAACAAATCAGCGATTGTTTACGTAAACACAGATGTTTGTCGTGGGTGGTAGGCTGGTACAATTCTCAGAAGCATATTGGGTGCGTTTTATCTTGATGGTAGTTTTTGACACTTTGGATCGCTTTATATCTGGCACCTGCAGCCATTATCTGAGCTATTGTGAACTGAGGATTTAGATGACTAGAGATGGGGTTTTGTTAATCCTTCTGGAGCGGTACGGCTCTATCTTAAACAGATGTGGAGACCCGAATTATAGAAAATAGACGAGATTCAATATTATAATGTCACACACACACACACACACACACACAGACATATATATATGTGTGTGTGTGTGTGTGTGTTTTAGTTATAGGGGGAAATCCCCACAGGCATCAGGAACTACTCAGGACATTAATCTACAGACGGTTTATTGAGGACACTTTACAATAGAACATTGACATAAAATTATTAAACGTCTTCGTCGAAGCAACGTCAAATCGTTACCACTTTTTCTCAGCAACTCTCACAGAAAGAAGTAATCGTTACGCGTGTGTGCTGCACGCGCAGGCGCAATGGTATGTAAACAGAAGATTCGAGCTGTTCTCGTCCAACACACTCATCCCCTCATGTACACTGCTGGCCACCCAAATTGCAACACCAAGAAAGACAAGAGATATCACAACAAAATTTATTTTGTAGATAACATGTTGACCAAGTATCAAATGATTAAATTTATAGACTTCTGTGAAGTATGGTTCCTGCCAAAAACAGTAGCCAGAGTAGCCGCCATTGTTGGAGATCACCGCTGCCACACGCCTCGGCATTGATTCAAAGAGACTTTGGATGAGTTCTTGGGGTACAGCAGACCAAGCAGCTTCCACACGTTGCCAAAGTTGATCTGCTGTGGCAGCTGGGGATGGAATCTGGGTCAATCGTAGAGCAACCATGGACCACATGTTTTCTATCGGCGAAAGATCCGGAGAGCGAGGCGGCCAGGGAAGCAATTCAATCTGGCGATTGACGAAGAACCGTTGGACAATGCGTGCCACGTGTGGTCGCGCATTATCCTGTTGAAATATGGCTGTGGGCAAGCCCTGAAGGTAAGGAAGGACAACTGGCTCCAACACCTCGGAGATGTAGCGCTGGCTGTTTAAAGTACCGGCAATGCGTACTAGAGGTGTGCGAGAGTGATATCCAATACCTCCCCATACCATAATACCCGGTGCAGGACCAGTGTGGCGGTGTATAACGCAGCTGTTCAGCATCTTCTCTTCACGGTGTCTCCAGACTCGAATGCGACCATCGTAATGTTGCAGACAGAAGCGTGACTCGTCAGTAAAGACAATTTCATTCCATTCTGCCGTCCACATCCTTCTGTCATCGCACCATTGGCGGCGGAGACGTCTGTGGTTCTGCGTCAAGGGTAGACAAAGCAATGGACGTCTTGCGGACAGACCACTCTGCTGTAAACGGCGTCGAATGGTACGCGCAGACACTGGATGATGCGTTACAGACTGCATGTGCTGTGCTATGGTTCGTGATGTGACTGAGCGATCCGTCACTGCCATGCGCACAATTTGCCTGTCATCACGTGAAGTGGTGCGCTGAGGTGGATGCGATCGAACACGGCGGTCCGTCGTACCCTCCTGCATCCAACGATCACATATCCGCATTACAGTTGTTTGGTTTCGTCCAACACGACTACCGATTTCCCTGAAAGATAATCTACAATCTCGGTAGGCCACTATCCTTCCTCTGTCGAACTCGGATACTTGATCAAAAGATGATCGCTGTTTTCGACGAGGCTTAATTGATTTTTTTTTTAAAAACCACAAGAAAAACACAATTGCCGAACTTGAAATCGTCGAAATCTCCAAGCCTTAAATAGCGCTTTAAAGTGGCGCCACAGGCGCGCGTGATGTGCGTCTGCGCTGAAATTCTAATCATTTGCATATCTCACCTCCGCTAATGCATGTTGTAAATTTCATGTTATTTGCATGTTTCCTTCAGGGTGTTGCATTTACAGTGGCCAGCAGTGTATAAACAACTTTTTTTTCACACCATAATGAGTTTTCTAAGTATCTAGATATTTATATGGACGGATCAAAGACAACACACCACGGTGGTTGTGCCTTTATATATACTTCAACTATACATAGTTTTAAACTCCCTTCGTCTTGGTCTGTGTTCACCGCTGAAATTTTAGCTATCATTCAGGCCCTTGATTTTATCTCACATCATCAAAATAAAAATTTTATCATTTACACAGACACTTTAAGTGTACTGGAAAGCCTCCAATCTGGTAATACAAGTCATAGCCTGGTTTCTACTGTCCTTACCCATCATTATAAATTAAAAAGCCGTGGTTACAGTGTTCAATTTTGCTGGATTCCGGCCCACGTGGGGATCCCCGGAAATGAGCTGGCAGACACCGCAGCAAAAAATCCTAACACTCCTTTAAGTCACCATATCCCTTTCTTCGACATTAAACACAATATAAAGAATTTTATTTTAGACTAGCTGAAAACCTGCGCTTCGCTACGGAGTACATTCAAATTAAATACAACGGTCAACGTATGCAATTTATGCCAAAAAATAAATATATATATCTATACTCTATACTTATATATAAAGAGAGAGAGCGATTTTGTACGTGGAGGGTAATCTCCGGAACCACTGCACTTATTTGAAAAATTCTTTCACTGTTTGAAAGGTACATTATTCCAGATGGACATAGGCTATATATAATGTATATCTGATCAGTAGAAATAAAGTTAGGGGGGATACTCTAGATTTGTGTGCACGGCCGCCATCTTGGATTTTTCCGCCAGGGTTTGGCGCATTTCGCATGGCGATAATTATTGCGTTCTGGTAAAAATAACCCAATATCAAATTCTCTAATTTTAAGATGAAACAGTTATTTCTGGTGTGATCTTTTAATTACAGTATAATAATTTTAGGTCAGATCTTGGCCTTGACCTGGAAATCTGAGTCAAATTGACTATACTCAAAAGAGTAAATTATTTTTAAAACTAAGAGTCTTTTTGTTGAAAATTTTTGAATCCATTATCAGTTTTTCGTTAACTTATTAAATTTAAGTTGCTTTTAATTTTGTTTATCGATTGTGAATTAGTATACTATAATGATACACCATTTCATTTATTTGAAGTAAAAATTATCTGCCATCATTTTTTCGTAAAATGTAAAATACAGTATACATTTTAAATACAATATATTTTAAAATATTTTATAATTCCAAGTTGTAGTGGATTACAAATAAATTTAAATAACTGAAGTTCAACTTCTCTCTCCCCAGGAACCTAAGTTAAAAAGTTAGTTAAGGTTAAGTTATTGGTTTAGGAAAAGGTTTTTTTTCTTATTTCCAACACAGCAGGATAAATGGTCAAATAATCCTTATCCCAATTTTATTGTATGCACCAAATATTTGGTTAAGGTCAAATCTGAAGCAAAATTTCATTACCACAATGCCCTAACCAAATAAATAAAATTAAAAAAAAATGTGCATCTGGTTACTCACCATAAATTTATGGGTTCATAATTATTTTACATTTTTCAAAGCTGAATTTTAGATAATTTTTAAATTGCAAGTTATTTAGGTGGTACGAAAATGCTGTATTTTTTTTCTAATTAACAATATATTGGCATAATATTTTGGTGATTCATTGCTATTAGTCAAAGAGTTAGGGCAAACTGAATAGATGGCATTGAAATTTTATTTGTAAGTAAAATTCATTTGACCAAATTTTTCATATAGATCATAATTTGAAAAGGTAGTTTTTAATTAAAAATGACAAAAAAAAAATCTCAGTCCAACGATTAAATGATTTTTCAAAAATATTTCTAAGTTTCACAAATTAAAAAGGTCGTTTTTATTAAAAAAGCTAAAAGAAAACCCCAAAATTTCCAATATTTGAGAAAGTTTTTTTAAAAAAAGTGGTTTTTATCAAAAACCCAAAAATAAATCTAAGTCCAACGTTTAAATAATTTTTCAAAAATTTTTCTAAGTTTCATAATTTAAACAGGTGGTTTTTATTAAAAAAGCTAAAAAAATTCAAAGTCCAGATTTTTGAAAACACCGCTTAAAACACATTGGCAAGAAATTTTCCACTCCTCAAAACACGGTAAAATCGCCAAGTTGGCGCAAAAAATCCAAGATGGCGGCCGTGAACACAATTATTAAGTAACGTAATATTAATTTGAATATTATTGTAGGTGCTTAAAATAATTAAAAAAACATTCTTTACTTAAAATTTTTTTATTTTTTTATTTTTATTTCATCTCTTACTCTAATTTTGAGATACCAATGTGTATCTACACTTCTATAATCTATATATATAAAACAGTTCCGTAACTGGCTCATTCATTCACTGATTGACTGACTGACTGACATACAACGCACAGACCAAACCGCTGGACCTAAAGGGCAGAAATTTTGCATGGCGATTCTTCTAATAGTGTAGGGTTGCACTAAGAAAGATTTTTCAAAAATTCTTCTTAGATATTTTAAATTAAATTTTTAAGCTGTTTTTTAAACTTTTTTTACGTTTGCATTTAAAATAATACATTGAGGGTTATAAAATTTATATCACGAGAAAGATCATAAAAATTCCTTCAAAATGAAATTTTTTTCGAATTTTTACCTCCATTTCCTGATTTTTGGTGAATTTTTAAAGATTAATTTTTAGAATTTAATGTATTAAATGCTGATCACGTGATTTCTTTTTCTGGTACTTTCAATAAATTTATCGTCGCGTGCGTAACAACTAAATAGACAAAAAAAATATTTTTTTCTCTTTCTAATGCAGCAGATGATTGGATATTATACAAAAAAAATGCATATCCCTTACGATTTTTTTATAAATATATATATATAGATAGATATATATTTTACATCAATTGTATACATTGATCATCGCATTTATTATAAACTAGCGGCCCGTCCTGACTTTGTCCGGGTTGAACAAAATATTATACCAATAAATTTCCAGTTGATAGCCAATAAATTGTAAATCTTTTTTTTACCTTAATAATAACCTAAATAATACCTTAAATTAATTTTATGTTAGTTAATAATTAAAATAAATTTTTAAAAGAAAAAGGCGTGCCGGAGAACGGCTAGGTTCGAACCGTTAGAGTCAGAACAGAAGCCCACCGCGATAGCACCACGATAAGGATCGTTGAAATCTTCGGAACAAAAAGCGGTAGAAGACAGTAGCGGAAACAATGGAGATTGTTAGGATTAAGCCCCTAACTTTATTTCTACTGATCAGATATACATAATATATAGCCTATGTCCATCTGGAATAATGTACCTTTCAAACAGTGAAAGAATTTTTCAAATAGGTACAGTGGTTCTGAAGATTACCCTCCACGTACAAAATCGCTCTCTCTCTTTATATATAAGTATAGATAGCACCACGCTAAGGATCGTTGAAGACTTCGGCACAAAAAGCGGTAGAGGACAGTAGCGGTAACAATGGAGATTGTTAGGATTAAGCCCCTAACTTTATTTCTACTGATTAGATATACATAATATATAGCCTATGACCATCTGGAATAATGTACCTTTCAAACAGTGAAAGAATTTTTCAAATGGGTACAGTGGTTCTGAAGATTCCCCTCCACGTACAAAATCACTCTCTCTCTCTTTATATATAAGTATAGATAAATGTCGGTCTGTGTGGGAATTAGAGGTAAATAACAAACTTCATCACATAATGGCCACCATCTCCGTCTGGCCTCTTTGTATCCTAGAAAATTCGACGTCATAATCACGCGCCTGAGAATCGGACACTCTAGAGTCACCCATAAACATCTGCTAGAGGGAGAAAACCCCCCTATTTGCTTTCATTGCAACTGTGATCTCATGATTAAACACATTTTAACGGACTGTGCTGGCCTCACTAACTTTTATTTGAAATATTTAGCTCCACCTCACTAACACTGAACGATCTTTTGGGAAAAACACCCCACACTGCTCTTTTCGGTTTTTTGAAAAACACAGGGTTTTATCCTCTGATTTAATATCTCTTCAACTTTTCTCTTGGTACACCCGTAGTAATGACAGAATGGTCAATGTTTTCTTGTGAGCAATATTCAGCAAAATCGGCGGACGTAAAGGCTGAACCCCGGTCTGATATGATTCGTGATGGACTTCCGAATGTAATGCTCTGAAGTTTGAGCTTTTCTATTGCGTCGCGGGATGTTGTTGATTTGACAGGGTATAGCCACGTAAACTTGGTAAATGTGTCTACAACCCTGAAGATATACTGATACTACTTGTTTGTTGTTGGAAGTGGTCCGAGGAAGTCGATATGGTATGTTGATAACGGAAGGTCACCTTTTGAAATGGAGTGTCCAAGACCTTTCTTTCCGCGTTTTTTGTTGCAAAGGATGCACTGGACACAATTCGCAATGACAGTCCAATCTGTAGGCGGGCTTGTGGTATGTAGAAGTCTTGATTGAAAAGGTCTTGAGTTTTAGTGACTGCGAAATGGCCTTTATTATGGATAGAACGTATGATCTCAGTATGCATAATTTGAGGTACAACAATTAACTCACGATCTTTTTCGAGTTTATAAACAATGCCGTTCTTTAGTATATTTTAGGTGTCTTTACCGGTTTGAATTAAAATCTTAAGTGTATTGATATAGTCGTCTTCGCTTTGCGCTTTAGAGAGTTGCAATGTTAGGTCTTCGTCCAGATGTGTCGTCAAATAAACGGAATTTTGAGTTAAAGCGTCAACATGTTGTAAATATTTACCAGGACGGTGTACAATTTCGAAATCGAATTCTTCGAGATACTGCGCCATAAAACCCCAAACAACCAAACAAAACAAAACCAATCTTCGAGATACATTGCCCATCTAGCTATTTTAAGAGTAAGGTCTCTCTTTTGCAATGTTTGTTGAAAAGCCGCACAGTTTGTCACGATTTGAAATTTGGTTCCTTAAAGATAATTTCTGAATTTCTTGACTGCCTCAATAACGGCAAGAGCTTCAAGCTCTTAGCTAGAATATTTGTTTTTGTGAGGTCTTCCTATTCATATAGTGTATGGGATGCCACTTGTCGTCATCGTTCGATTTTTGTAATAGGACAGCACCAAAGCCAAAAGAGCTGGCATCCGTGTGCAGTTCTAGAGGTGAATTTTGATTAAATATATGCAAAATTAGTTGCTTCGGGAGTTTTTAAGAGCAAGAAAAGCTTGATGTTACGCGCCAAAATGGAAATATCTGTCTTTTTTGAGCATGTCACTTAAAGGACGTGCAATCAGTGAGTAATTCTTTATGAATTTTCGAAAATACCCTGTCAAACCAAGGAAGCTTTGGACTTCTTTGAGCGTCTTCGGCAAGGGGAAATTTTGAACGGCAAGGGTTTTCGACGGTGATGGTTTGATCGTACCGTTTTCGATAACATATCCAAGAAATTCGATGCGATTCTGCAAGAATTGGCATTTTTTGAGATTTAAAAATAAACCTCAAAGACACCTCCTCAAATAAACCTCCTAGAAGTCGGATGCTACTTCTAGTACACGTTTTAATTTCTGGAGACCTTTCGCTTCATCTTGCGATGGTATGATGAGATCGTCCATGTAAATGATAATGATATTTTCACGAAGGAGATCGCAAAACACTGGAAACGAACCGCTGGAAAACACTAGGGCTATTGGAGAGGCCAAACGGGACTTTCAGAAATTTGTATTGGCCTTAGTGTGCGACGAATGAAGTGTATTTCGTGCTGTTAGGGTTCATAGAAACATGGAAAAACCCGTTGTTCAAATTAAGCGAGCTAAATACTTTGGCTTATTGCAATCGGTCCAACGCTTCGTCAATAAGTGGTATGGGAAATTTGTCTCGAATTATTATTGTGTTGAGGCGTCTGTATGAGCCATTTTTTTCTTGCGCAAAACAATAGGTGAAGCATAATCGGAACAACTATTTTTAATTATACCGTTGTCTAGCCATTCTTGTATATGTTTCTCCACTATTTTTTGTTCTGCAAGCGGCAGTCTACGAGATCGTAGAGCTACTGGGATATCATCCGTCAAAATGAGAGTCATTTCTAAATCAATTTGTTTAGTTCCGAGAGGCTTGTAATTGTTTATCAGAGTTGACAACTGCGTTTTGAGAGATGTATCTAAGATGTGACTCAAGTCGTAGAGCGCCGTGTCTACTGAATCCGCTAAATGTGAAAAAATGTGCTCGGAACTTCCAAAATTTGTATTTTTATTCATTGGTGAACGTTGTTGGGCATCTGTGCGAGAAGTAATGCATGCGTGATCAACGTTATGAATTGATGAAGTGGTCACGATAAAAGTACTATTCTTCGTTAACGATACCACACCCTGGGAAACCTTCAAATCACCTTGTGATAGTACGTCGGCACCAATGAACATCGGAAATTGTAAAGTAGTATTCGGGACAACGCAAATATCAGTACGAAATTCAAAATCATCGATAAAAATAGACGCTGAAAATGAACCTAATGGCGTTACGGTAGTATTCGCTAAACTATGTAACTGAACATTCAATTTATCTAAAAAACAGTTAGGAGCAACTTCACGAAAAGATTCTTCTTTTAAGGGGACGGTTCACCTCTGAGTGGCTTCAAAATGTAAAAATTTGGTGTATTTTCAGAATTTTTTTATGAACTAACTATTGAACCTATTAACTCAGAATTTTGAAGTTTACTACTTTAAATATTTTTTGTTATATAAAAATATTACATCAAGTTAAATATTTTTTAAAATATAAAATATTATATCAGGTTTTCTTTATCATGGATTTTTGCTGTATCATTGCGCGCAGGATAACTTTAGTATTTTTCATCTATTTTAAGAAAGTAATACCTTAAATTAAAGAAAATTGTCTAAATTTTAATTTGACGAAAAATCTTTTGTCTAACTGCAAGTTAAAATTAATATTAAAATGTTAATTAGGAGAAGATTTTTTTAAACTAATTTCAAAATAATTTTATTCGTAAAATCCTTAATTTTCATTTTACCAATGTAATTTATCGTCATTATATAGAAATCCATGTCTTTTATGATATCTGAAAATTTCAAGGTGTTTCATGAAAGGGTTTTCAAGATATCATGCGCGCAATGTCAAAAAAACACATTTTGAGATACTTGCATTTAAAGTTGAAATTTTGTTTTTTTCTTTAAAATATTTATCTAAATGTACTCAATTATATTTATATATATATAACTTATACCTTTTATAACAGAAGACAATGAAAACGTAATAGAATTTAATAATAATTTTGAAATATGTTCACAAAAATGACACATTGATAGGAATATCAACAGTCGAAACAAATGAAATTGTCATTGTATCACATACTAAATATAACTAGTATGGATATTTAAGGATGTTATGTTTTCAAATATTCTATTTAAGTATTAAATATGTATAAACATTATTTAAAATATTTAGATATTTTACTTATTTTTGAATTACCTATTAAAAAAATGAGTAATACGTACTTTTTCAAAATATTAAAAATTTCCCGCTTTATACAAACAACCTTCCTTTTTGGAATTTTTTTTAGATGTTACACAATTTAATAAACATTTGGCTCTCCTACATTCCATATAAGACATTTCTGTAGCATGCTTTTCAGCTTGTTTTAGGCGTTGTTTGTCTAATCCGCAAGCAGCAGTAATCGAGCTCTCTCCAATCTTCCGTCCCAACTGTTTCATAGTATGTAACCTCCCTTTACTACCTTCATTGAAGATGATTACAGCTTCGTTTGCTGCCAAGTCAGCTACAATTCTACTTGAACCGCTAATTTTGGGACAAAATCTCAATACTATGGAATTAAAGGACTCATTAGCATTCTGAGTCCTTCCTCCAAGGCAGCGTTGAAGAAGAGTAGGATCTGATAAATCTCTAAAAATGGGTTTTATTATATCCATCACTGCTGCTGATATAATATCTTTGTGGTGAAACTTATCGCCCTCCCCTGTAGCTTTTGCCTTTTGGAATTTACACCAAGAGTTTTCTCCTTGTGGACAAAAGTCATGGAGTGGTTCTTCATCACAAGAGCGTTTATGATAATATATGGCCCATACAGCCTTTCGCATATCCATAAGAGACTCTTTGTTATTTCTTATGGCATTACCATAATAAATGGTTTTTTCATTAATTGATTTGTCTGTTAGACGACCTTTCTCGCAAAGAGGCTTACCATCCTCTAGTTTTTTTCCTCTCATATGTTTTTTTAAATTTCTCAGTCGGGTTCCCATACGCTTTTGCACATGGCCCACACACTCAATTTTTTAAAATTCCATATCTGGGCCATAAATCTGACTTTTTTGGAGCTCATAAAATGTTTTTGTGTCACCATCACAGATATAATTAATGTATTGCGCATTATATTTTTCTTCGGATAGTCTGAACATTTTTAACATACCATCTACTTCCATTTTCCCTGACTAGCCTGTATGATTTTTTATACATATTTTGTTGTGCGTCTTCTTCCATTCTTCATACTCAGAGCCTGAATTTACCTTCTTCCATTGGGAACAACCTTTACAAAACGAAGACATTACTTCTATGTCTAAAACTTTACCCGATTCAGCCCCAACAATACTCGTAATCCCAATTTGTGAAGTGTGACCCCGTGTCTTCCACGACCCATCCCCACTAACAGTAATTTTTGATACTCCAGTCATATTTATTTCTATTTCAGCAGCTTTTTTCATCGAAATATGTGCAACCTTCGATACACCAGTAGATATCTTCCTTAAAATTTTTGTATAAGTAGCTTTTTGTACTGGTTTAGGTAAATCCATAACACTGTAAAATGTGTTCATACCAGCCCATCCAATTCCTAAGCATATCATGGCATACAGGAATCTGCTGTTGACTTCTGGAAGATTATTGTTCTCTCCCATCATATTGCAGCTTTTAAAGCTGGAAAGTTCATCACAAGATACACACTTTACGGAAAAAACCGATGATAATCCTTGCACTTTTTCTCAAGTATGTCAATATTTTGTCCACATATTTTGCAGCACAATTGTTCAGAGATATTTCTTAAAAACATACTAATATCGATTAAGCGATAACCTGAGAAATCATCATCAACAGTAACATCTTCAAAAGAATTGTGTTTAAATTTTTTTGATGTAGCTGTGGGACATGAAATGTCTGCAGTCACATGAGAATCATTTACACGTGTGTACATATTTCCACAGAATTTTCGTTTCTTTGAGCGTTGTCCAGAAGCACGTTTACGTTCACTAGACATAACTTATATAATTTAAATAATGTTAGAACTTTAAATGTAAATAATTAATAAATAAAGAAACAAACGAATAAAGAAAACGTAGTAGCGAATGCAGCGAAAAGAAACACCAGCACAATTGTGAACGAATTGTAAACAATCTAACACGAAGCTGATTTAGTTGCACTCTTCCTTCTTGTACTATAGAATATTTAGGTGGAGTTGAACCATCAATTAGGTTGTAAAAATTAGACGAGGAACAGGCATCTATCTATAATGTTGATTAAACTGGTGGAGTCATTGATCAGTCTAAATGGACGCTGAAAGTCTTAATGAAGAAACGGAATCACTCAAGTTCGAAGAAACAATATTGCTGAGACATGAGTCTATAATGTAGAATAATGAAGATTTGTCCCGAAGATGTCTGGAGGAGTACAACTTCGGACAAAAGTTCTATACGGCACGATAGACTGCAGCACGACAAAAGTTTCGTCTACGGAAGAAGGAGACCGACAGTTCAGCAGGATGATAAGAGTCTTCCAGTAAAAAATCAAAGGTGCTAGAAGATGATTCTTCCGTACATCAATCAGTAGGAAACGAATATGAGCGTAACGGCCGATTCGGTCTAGTACACACTTTGCAATGATCGTAAAAGATGGAAGTATAAGGCGTATGTGGCGATAACCTAAGTTCAGATTAGCACGTCAACGTCTGATATTATAGTACGAGCTGGTACACGAAAGATTTATAAAAACATTTCAAATTTTAAAAAAATATTTATTTTCCTGTCTGGATTATCATATGTAAGTTCACAAAAATAGCTCGAAGCTTACATTAGCTTCTAATCAAAAAAATGACCATTCAGGTCTAAAATTCAGACATCGAGAAGAGCTAACACAAATTTACTACCCATAGCTTCCCAAGACAGAAAATGGCAAAGCCAAGTCTGCCTGGGAGCTTTTTAAAGCCAGTTTTTAAGAGATCCTACTCCCAGGCAAAAAATATGGCTAACTCTGCATTTTTTCCACCGAGGAAGCAGGAGAAGTCAGGAGAGAGGGGTACAGGAACACAAGAAAAATCGCCAAGCCACACAAACGTAGGGAAAAGTAGCTGAGAGACAGCGTACAGGATCGGCGGACAGTTTTTGCTCCTACCGTACCAACAACCGGTAGAACAGGGTAGAGTGATTTATCGCCAAAAACGGAACAAGACAAACGCCAACGGCGAAGAGCGCGAATGGTGCAAACACCCTATTGGTCAAGCCTTCAAGTTACGTAGGAGGCGCAATTTTTGATTGGGTGAGAGAAGGAAAGAACTAGCAAGCGCCTTCTCTTACCCACGTGGCCAGATTCCCACGGCTAGCAAGCGCCCGGAAGCTTTTTAACAGATGGATACAGGCTGTCGGTGATTTAACAAGGTAACAGTCGATCGGCAAATTTAAATTAATGCACGGCTTTAAATTGACGGCGGCTTTAAATAGCAATAACAGTGCAATTTAAGCGTACTGCCGGAAGTCTAAATATCCGCTCTTTAGAAACTTAGCCGATACATAAAAAGAATCCAATTCTAAAGATCCACAGGGCATTTTCAAAAGAAACGGACTGATTTTAATGGGCTATTTTCCCAGATGTGGCGATTGTAAAGAATGTTCCCGGAACACAAAAATAGCTTAAGCTTAGAGATAACCAGCGAGATTCCCACACTTTGGGGGGACCAACAAAAATTAAACTGTGCTATTTTTCAAACACTTTTACAAAGTTAAAGTAAGCAAGTGACTATTAGGAAAACTAGCAAATTGAAGTATTTAATTAATTTAACTAAGATTTAACGTTAATTTAGTAACCTAAAAGGAATATTACGAAATTCTTCGTTATACTTCTACTGGGGGAAAAAAACTCAGGAGAAAAGAAAATAAGTGGTAGCTACTCCTATGTATACCATGGATGTTGTGACTGATAAATGAAATGCTTTGCGAATAAACGCTACTAGCCATGCAGCTGTGTAAACATTGAATTTAAAGGGCAACTGCGAGGCATTTAAATGGACATTTTTTATAGGTTGTGTACATCATTCCTTAATATCTCGCGAAAAAATTCGCGGACAGAAACAAATTTGGTATCAAATCGTTCAGAATAAAACAGGCTATAATAATAAGTAAAAAACTGAAATTTCGATTTTTTAACCCATTTGGAGTGAACTGTCCCCTTAAAAGTGTTTTGTTAGACGCAGTGTCGATAACAGCGGAAATTGGGGTATTGTCAGTGGCGGATTTACAGATTTGCCGCCCGTAGGCTATTCAATTTTTGCCGCCTGTAAATTTTGATATCTTATTCCACAATCATATCAATTTTCTATCAATAAAATTCCAACTTTATGATTTGTGCTCCATCATCCTCGTTACATCAACTTTTCCCGTATGGTTAGTATCATTGAGAACTATGGTACCGTGTTAGATCCTTGATTATTTTTACAGCAAAGAATTATAAAAAAACATTATTTTAAGCAAAAAATATCTCAATCATGAACCACTTTTAAAGTAAGGTAAGGTATGTCTTAAAACTATACAATACTTACATAATATGAATAAAGCTTACATAAAAAATATACATTTGGCGAACGTTGATAAATATTTATTATTACATTCACAGTTTAAAAACAATACAATAAATATATCTTTTCTTAATTATCTGTTAGTATTATAATTTAAGTTAAATTATAAAAGCATTACAATACTTTTTTGCGAGACTTTGAATAAGCAAAATCATTTATTATATCGTCGTACGAAATCTTGTTCATTAGCTCTGACTCTATGCACAAGAGAGCTAAAGCGTTTAGTTTTTCTTGACTTAAAGTCGATCGTAGGTAATTCTTTACTCTCTTCAAGCAAGAGAAGCTTCTTTCACCTGAACAATTTGTCGCTGGTACTTGGATATAGCCATACGAAGTACTATATCCAAGTTTGGATAAATGTTTCCTAGATTTTGTTCTCGCAGGAATGAAGACAGACTTTTTAATGATCAAGAAATTGGTTTTATTGAAATTCTTTCAGACGAAAGGTAGCTTTGAAAGTGTACGCATTCCTGAACTAAGTCTGTTTCTAAATCATTAGGATACATTTTTTCTAAAAAACTGGCTTTTTCCGTCAGAACTGATGGTAACAACTCACTCATTTTGGTAAGAAATGAAAATTTCTCGTTAAATCCGTGATAAGCCTCTTGCCGTTTTGCTAACTCGGATATGAGTCTATCTATGACAACGAGAAACGTGTTAACCTTGAAGTAATCACTCGCAGCTATTCCAATATCTTCATCGGGTGTTTCATCAAATCTTTTTTTTTTCTTTTTGGTTGTCTTTTTTTCATCTCTTGTATATTCTTTCGATACGCTTAACTCGATCGCCTTTTCTTCGAAGTACTTGAAATTCTCTCGTTCAGCTATGATAAACTTACGGAGTGATTCGTAAAGATCAGCAACGGTAATTAAATCTATGTTAGAAGTCTGAATTTGAACATTCACTTTGTTTATTCTCTCCAAAAAAACATCCCATACAACAACCATAACCGCCGTTTCCAGTTTTTCTAAATTCAAAAGTATTCCCGCCGCTTCCTGTCGCGTTACAGGCTTTTCGGTACAATCATCGTTGATTGATTGCAAAGTTTTAAGAACTTCAGGCCAAGATTCTTTCAAACTTTTACATGCATCCTCTCTAGCTGACCAACGTGTCAGATTTACCCTTTTAACGCTTTTTCCTTTTCCGATTTCAGTCATTAATTTTTGCCAGCGTTGTGTGGAGCTCACAAAAAAAAACGTAGATTTCCTGTAGCAACATGAAAAAGCGACACGCTTCTGTAGACGATTCAGCAGCCGTAGTATAGGTATTATAAAAAGTGTAGCTTTATTCAAAAGTGTAGTATTAAAACGCAAAATATAGAGGAGAAATTTTTCTATATTGGCGAGTTTCTCTTACACTCAACCGGGACTTCTTCATATTTAAATTAATGGGACGACAGGAAAGTGCTTAGAGAAGGAGAGAATTACGAAAGATTAAAGTATTAGGGTCGCCTCATTCACGGTATAATTTAAATTCGGCAGGTGGATTGTAATATCTCAACTTGGATGCATGTACAATTTCAGTAGACCTCTTATTATATTGATTTGGCTTATCTATTTCATAAGTCACTTCAGAACACTGTTTTAAAATTTTGTAAGGGCCAGAATAAGGGGCTGAAAGTTTACGGGTATTTGGATATGAAAATTCTTCTAAGATTACAGCATCACCAGGTTTAAATTTAGAGGGTAAAAAGCGAGCATCATACCTAATTTTGTTTTTATTATGATAATCTATTGTCCTTTGTTTTGCTAGTTTTCGAGCTTCATCCACTGGAGGGTAATTAGTTTGATTTATAGGGGAGTCATAAGGCTGCTTGCCCAACATTAAGTATGCAGGGGTAAATTTTGTAACTGAATGGGGACTATTGTTATATTCGGTAATGACTTGTTCCAACAAACGTGTCCAAGGAACTTTAGTGGACAAAGAATTGACTTTGCATTTTAGCCTACTTACTATTGATTGATTCACTCGCTCCACTTTACCGTTGGTCTGACGATGATGTGCTGAAGTCAAAAGCTGTTTCACATTATAATTTTGAAGGAATCTCCTGAATCGTGATGAAGTAAAGGCTGCATTCCTATCCGTTAGAATTTTCTCTGGTACCTGAACTTGGAATATTTGCTTAAGGCAGTTGGCATACGTTTCTGTGGTGACACTTTTAGAGGGAAATGCCCACACATATCTTGTTGCATGGTCTATGGCAATGTGGAGATATTTTTTTTGTAGAATTATAGTAGTTAAAGCCACCGACAGTATCAACAGAAATACATTCAAAAGGTTTATCTGTTGGAGGTACAATTTGCATAAGTCCAAATTTTTTCAATTTTGATTTCTTGTTAAATTGGCATGTTGCACAGTGTTTGACAAACTTTGCAATATCCTCAGTTATATGAGGCCAATAATACTGAGGGGTAATCAAATTTAGCATTTTTTGTACACCAGGATGACCAAATTGATCGTGACACTTTTGCAACAATTTTAAACGTCGTGACATAGGAACAACAATTTTATGTAGATTTTTTCTTTTTAATATGATTACATCATTTATCTCTTGATACTTTGGATCATGAAGGTTGTCATTTTTCTGTTGTGTTTTAATTTCATCCAAGTCTAATAAATATACAGTATGTTGAAGATGTTGAGAAACAGGATGCCTTGAGAGCATATCAGCTTCGACATTTGTGGAGCCTTTTTGGTATTTGATTTCATAATCAAACATACTGAGTTTTAAGGACCAGCGGAATAAACGACCTCTTAGATTTTTTACATTTTTGAGCCAAACAAGAGCCGCATGGTCAGTATGAATGACAAATTTTTGGCCATGGAGATAATAGTAGAATTTGTCTAAAGCATTCACAATCGACAAACATTCCAATTCCGTGATTGCATAATTTTGTTCATAATTACGTAAAGTCCTTGAATGATATGCAACAGGATGTAATATATTAGAGGCATCAGGCTGTTTCAACACAGCTCCAACTGCATTTTTTGAGGCATCAACATATACATGACATGGTAATTTAGGATCATATAATTGAAGAACAGGTTTAGAAATTAACACATGTTTTAATTTTTCGAATGCACTCTGGCATTCTTCTGTCCAATTCCACTTAACATTTTTTTTCAAAAGTCTATTTAATGGACACCGAATTTGAGCATACTTAGGGATAAACTTATTATATACATTGATAGATCCTAAGAAACGTTGCAACTCCTTTATGTTCTTAGGAGGTTGTAACTTCTGAATGCTATCAATGTTGGCATTATTTGGAGTAATTTTTCCTTGTTGAACTTCATAACCAAGAAAATTAATTTTGTCTTTGGCGAACACACATTTAGATAATTTAAGTTTAATGTTTTCTTTCTTACAGATTTCAAAAAATTGTTGTAAGTGTTGCCAATGCTCCTCTTCAGATGAAGAAAACATATCATCGAAATAGTTATAAGCAAAGTTAATCTTATATTTAGCCAAAATTCTACGAATGGTTCTGTTAAAGATTCCTGGGGCATTTTTTAAGCCAAAAGGTAGACGAAGCCATTCAAATAACCCGAAACTTGTTGCAAAGGCAAGTTTTTCAATATCCTGAGGGTGAATTGGAATATGCCAGTAGCCTGAAGTTAAATCTAATGTTGAAAATATTTTAGCTTGACTTAATTTGTCTAATAGGCAATCTATGCGGGGTAAAGGTTCAGCATCTCTTTTGGTAATTGCATTTAATTTTCTAAAATCTATACATAATCTTGTACGCTTGCCTTCATCACGCTTAAAAGCCAAAGTGACGGGAGACGAGTATGAGCTACTACTTTCTCTTATAATACCTTTTTGTAACAATTTCTCAATCTGGCTTTTTATTTCCTCTTCTTCTTTAGGAGAAGTACGATAAGGTCTTAAGGACACAGGAAGCTCAGACGTAAGTCTAACACGCTGGGGTTCAACCCTAATTAACCCTATATCATACTTGTTCTTAGAAAATATATGCGAGTATTTATACAGTAAAGAATTGAGTTCACCATTCTCTCTATTGACAGTCTGGAATTTTTCAGAATTGTTTTCAGAGGTCAGAGGAATGTGAACCAACTCAGTACCTACATTGTTTACATTTTGACTTACATTTGGTTTAAGATTTACATATTTGGACTCATTATTATTAATATGAAATGACATTGGTGTACACATAAACATTTTATTACGTGGAATTATTAGTCCATTTTGATAAATTTGCATAGAATTACAATCAATGTTTAGTTGAAATTGTCCACATTCTGGTAATCCCAGGATTATATAAGGTAAATCATTGTCTATAACGTACATTTTTACCTTTTTAGTAACATTTCCAATGCGCAAGTTAATTAAACATGATCTCTTTAATTGGAGAAGGCCTTTTGCTTGTTTGACTAAAAGTCTTTCAGACGTCTGTATTTTTAGTCTATGTTGGATTGTCAAAGTCGAGGGGATGATAGACAAGGAGCTACCAGTATCTATCACACAAGGAATTGGTCTCTTATTTATGTATCCGGATACGTTTAATTGTCACATCTGATTGTCATCAGTAAGGTTAGGTATCTGACTCTCAGTGTTTTCCACTACTTGAGGAGCCATCGGATTACTAATTGCATTTCTAAAGGGGCACGTCTGCACCCAATGATATGCATTCAGTATACCTCTCCCTGTACATTCTCTACATGGAGCTGGAGGCAGTTGAGTTTGGGAATGGACATTATTATAGTGAGTTCTTGGTGGTTGAAATCTTGGGTATGAGTTATTGAAATTATTTGGATTGCGACTGTTGAAATTTCGATAATATGGTGGTCGTTGAAATCCAGGTCTAAAATTAAATCTGTCATTTTTTGGAGTTCTGGGACTGAAATTATTTGCTTGTGGAGGTCTGGGACTGATAGTTTCAGCATGTGTCTCTTAAGTAATTTAGAAATTAAAGTGAGCCATGCTGTTGGGGTAGCAGGAGGACTAAGCGCCATCAACTGCTGAAGATTTGGAGGAAGACCATCAGTTAAACCCTCCATTAATAGACTGTTTGATAATCCCAGCTTTCGACCACACGCCAATTTCTTATGGAAATAATCAGTAACCCCTTTAGCCTCCTTTAATTTAAGATTAGTGAATTCGCTAAAGGAGACTACCTTGATTTCTATGAAATTTTCCTTCAAAATCAAACACAATTGTTCCCAATTTTGAACATCTAAACACGAATAAATGAAAACAGTACGTGCTTTCCCCTTTAAATATTTACTTAAATTATTTATTTTCCATTCCTCATTTTTACAACTTTCCCGACACTTTCGGCTAAAATAGTTTAGCCATGAATCCAGATTCATGCCAGCTTCGGCATCAAAACCAATAATGTGCTGTTCAGCAGTACTAAGCATTTTTAATTCTGTACTGGTGCTGGCGGCTACTAATTTTGGTTCCATTAAAGTACTTTGATCCAGTACATTTGGCATGTTGACATTGGTAGGGGGTATTACATTACTAGTGCTAGTAATTACTGAGTTAGGCTCGATTGGAGCACTCTCTTCGGTTACATTTGGCAATTGAGCATTGGTAGGGGGTATTGTGTCTTCACTCTCAGGCATGATTAGCAGTTTTCCAGAACGTAAAAACATCAATATATTACATAAAACTTTCAATAATATAAATATCACTGACATAAATACCGTACAAAAATAAAATATCATCACTATAAATCAATTAGATCATTTTCATTTTCTTATTTTTTCTGACCTACCTTTAACTTCTTTTAAAGTGAACCTTTTAATTTCAAAAACAAAATTTTTTTTTTTTCATTTTTTAGTGATGCATACGTTGGAATGACGGCACATTGAACCAAACTGCACACCACTTGTTTTCATCTCCTTGCAGGGCAATACACACTCGGAGTACATAAGTACGAAACTCGAAGTGATGACTCTTAAAAGATGATTACACATTTTTCAATTTGCAAAAAATTCTCACGAAATGAAGTTTGATACGGTAGCCCAGGAACAAGCAGCTGACGTTTTACACAATTTTCTTCCCGTTGCAGCAAAACCAGATGCAATGTAGAACACAAGTCGTATTGACGAAAAAACCACTAAAGGAACGATGAAGCACTCATTTTCAAACACAAAAACCAGATGGAGAAACTGCACAAATTTCTCAAGATATTTTTCAAACAACATATTTTAGTAATAGAATTTTCACGATCACGAGAAGGAGAAAGCTCAATAATTTCATGCGGTATATATCCCCACACTGAAGATAGAAGAAACGTGTAAATACTTATTCGAACACTAGGAGAATATACCGCGATGATCTAGAACGAAGTTCACAACGTGAACAAAACACTCAGCGCCGAACTGAAAACAACCACTTTCTCTTCCCACGCAGGGGTCCAGCCGACTCATGTGATGCCCCGTACCTCACACCGCGGAGGAGAGGCATAGCACTTATCGGAGGCGTAGCCGGCACGAGGAGTGATACAGTTGGGCGAAGTGTTGATCATACCGTAAAGCGCTGCACACAACTTGGAGAGAAACACACATGGAGCCATAGATGAAATACACAACTTCGAGGATTTGCTTGAAAGCCTTGGCTGCAGCGGTCACATGACTTGGCCTGACGAGGCGCGGATTACCTTATAAGACAGAAGCGGACCGCATGTCCGACAGCAACGAGAGTTAGACCCCCAGAGACAGAAATCTTCTTCTCACGCACATAGTAAATAAGTGCTTTGCGATATTGATGCCAGGGGGCCTAAAACTTCTTAATATTTTAATTGGACGACTTTAGATTCGTGGAGTTCACGTGTCCACTTAAGTTTATCGGGGACTTTACTGCTCGGTCCCGCGCTTGCTAGAACGGCGACCTCTTGACCTGAGTGTAGGATAAGTGGCCATAAAATTCTTGCAAAGTGTGGTTTTTGACGTTACAGAACCTATAAATTCAGAGTGTTTCGAGGGCTCTTCAAGATTTTTGACACTATAACTGACATTCGGAATCTCATAAACTTCTAACACTCATCTCTGGGGATGTTATTGAGTTCAGCTACTTCACATGCCTGTATAATGATCTGCAGGGATAAAATAATTTATCTTATTTTACTTTTAGGTTCCAATTTTGGAAAAAGGGGTTGTGCTTTATTAACAGGGTAATTTTAAATACTCTTTATATAATGGTGGGCCGTTATTATTACATATATATATATATATATATATATATATATATATATATACTGTCCAACCACGGAAGCAAGGTCCCTGGAAGCTGTTGCGCATGCGCGAGAAAAGCTAGTCTACTTAGAAAATAGGGGAAAACGTCATATTTTCGGATGTGTTTGTTTTTGAAATACGGAATGCATTTCAGACTGCTTTTTGTCCGCAATTTTAAAGTTATTTTTTAAAACTTTATTTTTGATCGAATATGTGAATAATAATTTCAAAATAATAAAAAGAAAGAAGCAAACCTATTTAAAAAATAGGAGTTTTATAGGAGTGGATATTTTCGGATTACATTACAATCAAAATTTGTCTAAAGCTACGTTTTCGGTGGGTTTTTTTTTCTGACGTTTCCTCGGAGTTTCAAATTTTGGAGTTTCAAATTTGGAGTAAACTGGAACAATAACATTTCCTTCTAGTGCTTCTTTATCCACAATTTAATTACATTGTGTATTATACGTTTACAATCACTACGGAACGGCTTATTCCGAGCAGTCGTGTTGGGTAAAGGATGCATTAATTTTAATATAATAATCAAAATAACAGACGAGGAAAAAGCAAGCAAGCGCAGTTAGTAACTGATTCTAAAGAATGTCGAGAGAATACGAGACTTTTCCCCCTCCTTCCTAAGCAGCCTTACCTACAGCGTGAATACAACCGTCTTGGCACTATGCCAACCGTGGTTTTTCGTACTGTGGTCGGACAGTATATATATAGTTAGATACATATATACATAACACACACATACGTATATATATACAAAAGAGGTAACGATAAATAATCCTACGTTAATAGCGCGCGGCAGTTTCGCTAAAAGAGACTACCTGAATTTTTTTTTTTAAATTTCCTGATAAATCCTGATAATTTATCAGGAAATTAAAAAAAAATCTCTAGTTGTATCACAAAAAATACCCATGCTTTAATAAAATAAAATAAAAACCTCAGTAATATTTAGAATATTAATACTTATATACTGCTGGCCACCCAAATTGCAACACCAAGAAAGGCAAGAGATATCACAACAAAATTTATTTTGTAGATAACATGTTGACCAAGTATCAAATGATTAAATTTATAGACTTCTGTGAAGTGTGGTTCCTGCCAAAATCAGTAGCCAGAGTAGCCGTCATTGTTGGAGATCACCGCTGCCACACGCCTCGGCATTGAATCAAAGAGACTTTGGATGAGTTCTTGGGGTACAGCAGACCAAGCAGCTTCCACACGTTGCCAAAGTTGATCTGCTGTGGCAGCTGGGGATGGAATCTGGGTCAATCGTAGAGCAACCATGGACCACATGTTTTCTATCGGCGAATGATCCGGAGAGCGAGGCGGCCAGGGAAGCAATTCAATCTGGCGATTGACGAAGAACCGTTGGACAATGCGTGCCACGTGTGGTCGCGCATTATCCAGTTGAAATATGGCTGTGGGCAAGCCCTGAAGGTAAGGAAGGACAACTGGCTCCAACACCTCGGAGATGTAGCGCTGGCTGTTTAAAGTACCGGCAATGCGTACTAGAGATGTGCGAGAGTGATATCCAATACCGCCCCATACCATAATGCCCGGTGCAGGACCAGTGTGGCGGTGCATAACGCAGCTGTTCAGCATCCTCTCTTCACGGTGTCTCCAGACTCGAATGCGACCATCGTGGTGTTGCAAACAGAAGCGTGACTCGTCAGTAAAGACAATTTCATTCCATTTTGCCGTCCACATTGTTAGTAACCCGGTTCTTTGCACTTCCCATTTTTACAGTAATGTTGCTTCATGCTGTATGTATGACGCCACTCTGAAGGAGTGAGGTCACAACTCCGTTTTTTCTGTTTTTATTTCTTTTTGTATCTATACTAGCTCCTTCAATCGATATGTAAAATTGTATGTAAGTACTCGGGTATAAAAGGGGAGTACATACTTGTAACTGTGAGCTTTGAGCTTGGAGCATTTGTTATTGCCTTGACTTTTTTTAGCTGTTTGGGTAAGTTACCCAACGCTATGTTAGTTACTATAAAATGTGATTAAACTTCTTTTATTTTTGATTCTTCGAGTCATATTTTTTTTTCCTTATCAAGACTCTGCTATGTTTCACTGAGGCAGCTTTATTTGAAAGATTATTCAACACACATCCTTCTGTCATCGCACCATTGGCGGCGGAGACGTCTGTGGTTCTGCGTCAAGGGTAGACAAAGCAATGGACGTCTTGCGGACATACCACTCTGCTGTAAACGGCGTCGAATGGTACGCGCAGACACTGGATGATGCGTTACAGACTGCATATGCTGTGCTATGGTTCGTGATGTGACTGAGCGATCCGTCACTGCCATGCGCGCAATTTGCCTGTCATCACGTGAAGTGGTGCGCTGAGGTGGATGCGATCGAACACGCCGGTCCGTCGTACCCGCGGCACAGGCGCGCGTGATGTGCGTCTGCGCTGAAATTCTAATCATTTGCATATCTCACCTCCGCTAATGCATGTTGAAAATTTCATGTTATTTGCATGTTTCCTTCAGGGTGTTGTATTTACAGTGGCCAGCAGTATGTATATATATATTTGGGAAGCGAATTCTTAAGTAATCAATAACTTCACAGTTCGACATGTAATTTTAACTTATCTATATTTAAACTTGATTAGATATAAAAAAAAGGAAAAATTACTATATACAATAAGAGTTGAGTTGAGTATCAAGGTAACGTCTACAACAGTCACTGAAAAATTACCAATATAGTTATAGGGGCCGTCTTGCCCAAACTTTGGTTACAGGGCCGTCTGCCCTTTACTTGCACGACCGTTAGCGTCGGCATCAAGGGGTCAACTCCCGAGTAACATCTCTCTCCGCGGAATGGCGCTGTCGTCGCCTCGTTTACTCAGCGCTGCGTTGCAATCGTTCCCATAACGCTCGGGCATCTTGATGTTTTGTCCCTCCAAAACTCTTCACTCTGTACAGAAATTCTAAAAAGAAGGAGAAAAAAAAAAACAGTATCTAGAACTTATAATTGTTATGACATTTAATTTTGCTCAGCTGCCCATGGTTTCATGTAATCTGCGGCAGTTGTTGTAACATTCGGTCCATCGTGGTTGCCTAACTTCTGGACATCAAATCTGTCGTTGGACTTTATTTTCGTAATCTTGTAGGGTCCGAAAAATTTAGGTTTCAGTTTAGTTCCAGTTCCAAATTGAGTTTTTTCAAATCGCAACGAGCTCTCCAATTTTATATTGTTTTGCGTTCTTCCTTTTTCGATTAAAATTTTTCTTATTTTCTTCTTGTATTTTCAGTATATTTTCTTTTGCTATTTCTCTCATGTTTTCTCGGTCTTCCATACTTGCTTTGATATATTCTTCTTCTAGGATTTCCTTTATCTTTAAATCTTCTTTACTTTTTAATTTAACTCCAGTAAGAAGCTCAAACGGTGTAAATTTTGTTGATCTTGAAATTGTACTGTTAATAATTTTTTGAACGGCAGGTACATGCTTTTGCCACTTGGTTGCATCATCGATGGTTAGTTTCGACAAAATCGGGATGAGGGTTCTGTGCATCCTTTTCACCTGTCCGTTTCCTCTTCGAATACCGGCTGTTATTTTAACGTGGTCTATATCTTCTTTACAAAATTCCTGAAATTCGTTGGACAAAAATGCACCACCTTTATCTGAAATAATCCTTGACGGGTTTCCAAATGTTGTTTGTTGTAACCTCAGTTTGTCGATGGCATCTATAGCTGACGTTGATTTTGTGGGGTAGAGCCAAACATACTTCGTAAATGCATCTACCACAGTAAAAATGTGCTGGTACTTTTTATTCGATGAGGGCATTGGTCCAATAAAATCTATGTGGTACGTTCTTAATGGTAAGTTCTCTTTGGGAATCGGATTAAAAAATCCTTCACTTTTCCCGCTTTTTCTATTATACAGTATACACTCAATACAATTCGCAATGACACTTTCGATTTTCGTTTTTACTTTTGGCATGTAGAAGTCTTGTCTCAAAATTTCTTCTATCTTTGCTACTCCAAAGTGGCCTTTGTTATGAATTTCACGTATGATTTCTTTTTGCAAATCTTCCGGAACAACTAAAAGATCTTTTCCATTTTCGTACTTATATAGAACGTCTTTTTCAATTGAATAATCACTGTTTTTACCCAATTTCACTAATTCTTTGATAGTCTTAACCCACTCGTCGTCATCTTGTGCTCTTGCAATTTTAGTAGTTAACTCTGCGTGCGAACGTGTTGTCACTAGGACGGTGTTTTGGCTCAACGCATCTACGTGTTTCATCGTTTTGGGTACTGGGAATTTTTTAACAGCTAATGTTTTGCTTGGGGAAGGCTGAATTGTTCCGTTCTCTATTACATAACCTAAAAATTCAATGTTTTGCTTCAGGAATTGGCACTTTTTAAAATTTATCTCTAATCCATACTCGGACGCTCTTTCCATCACACGTTTTAATTTAAGTAAACCTTCTTTCTCATTGTTCGATGGAATTATCAAATCATCCATATAAATAATAATGGTGTTATCTTTTAACATATCTCTAAATATTGTGTAAATGTATCGTTGAAACACACTGGGACTAGTGGACAATCCGAAAGGAACTTTTAAAAACTCATATTGTCCTTCGTGAGTGACAAATGCTGTATATTTACGGCTCTTCTCTGCAACATCAACATGGAAAAATCCGTCCTTTAGATCGAGTGTCGTAAAAATCTTTGATTGTTCTAATCTGTCTAACGCGTCTTCTATGAGGGGTAAAGGGAAATTGTCTTTAACGATCTTTTTATTTAACTGCCTGTAGTCAATACACAAACGGTACTCGCCTGATTTTTTCTTACACAACACTACGGGTGCAGCGTAATCTGAACACGATTCTGTAATTATATTATCACGCAACCAAATTTTAATTTGCTCTTCGATTATTTTTTGCTCTGCAAAGGGAAATCTCCGACAACGCTGTTTCACAGGAAATTCATCTTTCAAAACAATGTTCATTTTTAACCCCGTGTTTTTAGTTTTGTTTGGTTTGTAATTCGCGATGAGGTCTGCAACTTCCGTTTTCAATCCCGAGTCTAAATTATGGCAGATGTCAATTTCGTTCTCGCTTATGGCGTCTCGTATTGTAAACAGTCTTTCGAATTCACTCGATGTTTTGTCTATTTTATGGAGTGGCGAATCTTCTGCCTCTGTGTCCTTGACAGGTTTCCGGCATACTCCAACGATTCCTACATGAAAATTTTTTCGCTCCCCGGTAACTCTCATACCGTTATCATCTAATATGATATTTAACTGTTTCATGACATTCATACCGATAATAGCGTTTTCGCACAATTCTTTCAAAACGTATACATTACTAGTTATAACACAGTTGTCTATTTTTATTTCCGCATTAAAGTAGCCTAAAGGAATCACTTCCCCATTTCCGATACCGTTTAAAATAATATGATCATTCTTTAGTTCGGGTTTACTAAGATTTTCATAAATAGATTCTTTGATCATTGTAATTTCACTACCGCTGTCAAACAATGCATTAGTTTCATAACCCATAATAGTAATTTTCTTTTTAATTTTATCATCATTAGCATAAGATTTAATTTTAAACACATATTTAGTACAATCAACAACTTTATGATTAAAATTCAAACATTTAAAGCAACGCAATCCTCGAGCTTTGTTCTGGCATTCATGAGATTTATGCCCAATTTCATTACAAGAATAACAGACTATGTTCCACTGTTTGTTTCGATACTGGTCCCTGTAATTAAATTTTGGTTTCGATTCTTTACTACTGTTTTCATTCCATCTGTACGAATCTTTAGTTTGTTTCTCAAAATTGTGTCGTTTCATACTAATGTTTTTAGAATAATTCTGATTCTCATTGTCCGGCGTTTGTGTTAAAATTAATGTCCGTTCTCGCGACTCTACTTCTTTTTTCAAAAATTGTAGCAAATCCGTAATTTTATTTTTTTCTGATTCGGTGATCTATTAAATTCTAGAGCTATATCGTTCGGAATGGTTTTGATCAAAATAGGGAATAGTAACGTTCCGTAGGTGTTCGGTTCAATACCAAGACTTTGTAGCGCATTCACTTCAACGGAAACTGTATCATAAACTTTGCGTAATGTTGCTACATCTCTTGAATTTCTACACGGCGTCAGGTTTAATAATTTTGACATGTGAAAGTCCACGATTAATTCTACTTGTCGAAATCTAGAATCTAAAATTGAGATAGCTTTTTTATAATTTTCAGCTACGAGTGACAAACCAGAAATAGCTGTTTTCGCGCCACCTGATAAATATGTGATCAGATAATTAAATTTTTCCACTTCTGTTAATACTTCGCTATCGTGAATTGCATTTTTGAATTGGGCCCAAAAATTTGGCCATTTACTTATTTCGCCATTAAATGCTTCAAAAACTAAACGCGGAAGTTTCACTGGTGTGGCGTTTCTCGAAAACGAATCTTCTGAACTTAACTCTGTCGATTTATTTTGATTCTTACCTTCCGTTTCTAATTTCTTAATAATTTTTTTAGCACGGACTTTGGCTATTATTACCTCTTCATAATAATTCTCTGCTGAAATGGTTTCTTTTTCAAGCTGTTTTTCGTCTGTAATATCATTCTCAATCTGACTATCTATTAATTTTAAGTTTTCTTCCTTATCGGTTAAAAGTATAAGTAATTCGTCTATTAAATCTACATCTGGCTGAGTTTCATGCATAACGGCTTCCAATCTTTTAATTATTTTTGTCGTGGCCGTTCTCAGAGTAGTACGCTTTTTCAAATTTTTATCTAATGCTTCCATCATGCAATATAATAAGAATTCGCTTACCGTTTTGGTCTCTCGGGTTCAACAGATGTCTTTCTTTTCAGGTTGGAATGGCTCTCAGCATCCCACAGTCCAAAAGTCCAAAAGTCACTTAGTTATTAGTCACTAATATTCACAAAATTCACTAATATTCACTTATATATTTTAAAATTAACTAATCTCTCATCCCTGCCAGGCTCCCATTTGTAGGAAGCGAATTCTTAAGTAATCAATAACTTCACACTACGACATGTAATTTTAACTTATCTATATTTAAACTTGATTAGATATAAAAAAAGGAAAAATTACTATATACAATAAGAGTTGAGTTGAGTATCAAGGTAACGTCTACAACAGTCACTGAAAAATTACCAATATAGTTATAGGGGCCGTCTTGCCCAAACTTCGGTTACAGGGCCGTCTGCCCTTTACTCGCACGACCGTCAGCGTCGGCATCAAGGGGTCAACTCCCGAGTAACACCTCTCTCTGCGGAATGGCACTGTCGTCGCCTCGTTTACTCAGCGCTGCGTTGCAATCGTTCCCATATATATATATATATATATATGTGTGTATGTGTGTGTGTGATGTCCCGTACCTCACGCCGTGTAGGAGAGGCATAGCCCTAATCGGAGGCGTAGCCGTCACGAAGATGTGATACAGTCGGGCGAATTGTAGATCCAGGGAATCACTTACGAACATTAGGCGATACACGCACACATGGAGCCATTGATGGAATACACCACTTCGAAGACTTGCTTTATTTATTTGAAGGCATTAGTTGCAGTAGACACATGACTTGGCCTGACAGGGCGCGGATTACATAACAAGACAGAAGCGGACCGTAGGTCCGACAGCAACGAAAGTTAGACCCCAAGAGACTGAAATCTTCTGTTCACGCACATAGTAAATAAGTGCTTTGCGATATTGACACCAGAGGGCCTAGACTACTTAATATTTTAATTGGGCGACTTTAGATTCGTGGAGTTCACGTGTCCACTTAAGTTTATCGGGGACTTTACTGCTAGATCCCGCGCTTGTTAGAACCGAGACCTATTGACCTGAGTGTAGGATAGGTGGCCATAAAGTTCTTATAAAGTGGGGTTTTTTACGTTACAGAACCTATAAATTCAGAGTGGTTCGAGGGCTCTTCAAGATTTTTGACACTATACTGACATTCGAAATCTCATAACTTCTAACACTCATATCTGGGGATGTTATTGAGTTCAGCTACTTCACATGCTTGTATCATGATCTGCAGGGCTAATATTAATTATCTTATTTTACTTTTAGGTTGCTATTTTAGAAAAGGGGTCGTGCTTTATTAACAGAATAATTTTAAATTCGCTTTAGATATATAATGGTGGGCCGTTATTATCACATATATATATATATATATATATATATATATATATATATATATATATATATATATATATACTAGCTGAAGTACCCGGCGATGCCCGGGATTTTAAGAATGTTTGTTGTTAACCAAAATCAATTTAAAAATTAACACACTATAAATAACATGAAAAAATATATGTGAAATGTTATACACGTCTCAGAATTTCAGCCTTTCATCATTGTAATACTAAATTCTGAAAAGTAAAAATGTCCAATTCTCTAATGGTTGTTAACCAAAATTAATTTAAAACTAAGCACAATATAAATAACAGAAAAAAACCTTGTGAAATCTATAAATATATAAATTTATAATATATAAATTTATAATCCTCAGAATTCAGCTAGAATTAGCCTTTCATCATTGGGGTAAAAAAAAGAAGCTGCAATTACAGATTCAGCAGAAATTTCCAATAGAACAATGATACGACTGCAGCGTTGCCTCTTAAAAAATGAAGTGTTTGATTGAGGGCTGCAAACCATTCAACTCCTCTCCACATTTAACTCCTATAAACATCCTCTACATATTAAATTCCTTTTCTCTTGATAATAAACTCGTCAGAATTTTGGTATATTCAGCCTTTCATCATAGTACCACTAAAAACTGAAACATCCTCTCCAGAAACATAAATTTATTAATTTCAATAATTAAACACACACAAATGTATAAATTACGCAAAAGTTTTTTAACCAACATTTGAATAATTCGTAAATGGAAAAGCATATGAAAATAAAGATCAGAACTTCCGGAATCGAAATTAATTACTCTTAATTTTTAATTAATAAAAAACCAACATAATATGAATAAAAACGATAGTTGTTTAAAACCATATGAAAATAACGCTATTATAAAGATAATAATAAAAAAAGCATAAGAAAATAATGCTCGCGCATGAAGTTAACGTTACGATATAAAGATAGTAATAATAATATAAACCGCGTGCATAAATATTTAGCTTTTCAAGTGAAATAAATTAATTTTTAGAAAAAAACTACTTTTAATCGAGAAATTAAATACATTGTACAAAATTTTGATTTTACCAACTTTCCACCCTACAATTTACACCCTACTTCTTTTAAATAGTGTGTAAATATAAAGTTTTAACAGCCAATTGAATGCCAGTTAAAAACGATTGTTGTTTAAAATCATATGAAAATTACGCTTATTATAAAGATAATAAAAAAAGCATAGGAAAATAATGTGTGCGCATGAAGTTAACGTTACGATATAAAGATGGTAATAAAAATCTATATATATATATAAAACAGTTCCGTAACTGACTAACTGACTGATTGACTGACTGACATACAAAGTACAGACCAAACCGCTGAACCTAAAGGACTGAAATTTTGCATGGCGATTCTTCTAATAATGTAGGGGTGCACTAAGAAAGATTTTTGAAAAATTTTTCTTAGATTTTTTTAAATTAAATTTTTAATCTGTTTTTGTAACTTTTTTCAAGTTTGCATTTAAAATAATAATTTGAGGGTTGTAAAATTTATATCACGAAAAATATAAAAATTCCTTTAAAATGAAATTCTTTTCGAATCTTTACCTCCATTTTCTAATTTTTGGTGAATTTTTAAAGATTAATTTTTACAATTTAATTTATTAAACGTTGATCATGTGATTTCTTTATCTGGTACTTTAAATAAAGTTATCGTCACGTAACAACGAAATAGACAAAAGAAATATTTTTTTTCTTGCTAATGCGGCAAACGATTGGACATTATCCAAAAAATATTAAAATACAGTAAAAGATATGTTCCTCAAACTGTACTATATTCTTTAGTATGTCCTATTAGATTTATTTTCAATATTTTCTTCTACATTATTTTGTCTATAAAAATATCCCTTGCGATTTTTAAAAAAAAATATTTTTTTGTCTTATGGTTGGAATACTAAAAGCTTAAAATAGTGGCGCCATCTACTGAACGCCTGTGAATCGATCGTCGTATCTTTCAAAAGTTGTTGGATATTTATTAATTAAAAATATTGGAAAGTTCTTGTGGATCTGTAAATATACATGTGGTAACAGTTTTAAAATTTATAAATTATCAACCTACACACGTGATAATTTATCCGGCGTTGCCCGGGATTTTAAGAATGTTTGTTAACCAAAATCAATTTAAAAACTAAACACAGTATAAATAACATAGAATAAACAGCATGTGAAATGTTATACGCATGAGTAAAAAGAAAACCCAACATACAAAACCATAAATTTACAATAATTTCTTCAGAATTCAGCTAGATTTAGCGTTTCATCATTGGATCAAAAAAAACCCTGAAAAGTAAAGCATAAAATATATACATTTATAATAAACCACTAAAAGCTGAAAAGGAAAAATGTCAAATTGTCTTTAGGAAAGTAAAGAATTTCGAAAAGTAAAGCTGAAAAGTAAAAATGGCAAATTGTCGAATGTTTGTTAACCAAAATGAATTTAAAAACTAAATACAGTATAAATAACATAGAAAAGATTTAGCCTTTATCATTGGACAAAAAATCCTGAAAAGTAAAACATAAAATATATAAATTTATAATAAACCTACCAAAATCCATTAAAAAACTAAACACAGTATAAATAACATAGAAAAAAAGGTATACGAAATGTTATACACATTAATAATATGAAAAATAAAATAAAAATAATAATTTTTAAAAATAATAAAATAAAATAAAAATAATTTTAAAAAAATAATAAATAAAAATAATAATAATGATAATAATTTAAAAAATAATAAAATAAAATAAAAATAATAAATAAAAATAATAATAATAATAATAATTTATAAAGTAATAAAATAAAAGCTGAAATAAAAAAGCCTCCATAAAAAAGCTGAAAATACAGGTTTTGCAAAATTTGTACGATCCGTATTCGAACCCGCGTCGTGTAGCGTAGTAAATGAACGCTTTTACCGAATGCGCCAGAATGACATGCTGATTTATTGAGTAAATAGGAAAATATTCGACTAAGATTACTGGAAAGTTGCTATGGGTTGGTGAATATACATGTATTTAAGGAGTGAGGGGAGTTTTAAGTCAGAAATAAGTTAGCAGGATAGAAGCTTAGTCTTTAACTCTTCAATAGACACAAAGACATAATCGATGGGGGTTGCAGTAGCGATTAAAAAAGATCTCGTGACACTTAGCGTGGTTGATTCGAATTTTCCACCGCGTGTGATAGTGTCAATATGCCGTTGGAGTTGATTTATTTTAGAGTATAAAATCTGACTTGAAAGATTATTATTTTCATTTATTATTCTGGTTTAATATATAACTTGAAACTTTTTGATTTTATTTATTTTTATCATTTTGCTCGCTGTTTGCCAGCTAACCCTAACGTGGACGCCATATTCAGAGGGGTGATCCCACAAAGTGTAACAGCTTGCATTTAGTTTCAAAATTGTTGGTTTTTTATTAATTAAAAATCAACGGTAATTAATTTCGATTTTTGAAGCTCTTCAGACCCTCAGCTGTTTTTAAAGACGCCTGTATGTAAAATTTCACGATCGTTGCTCCTAAACTGTGGATTTCTATACAATTACAGAGAGACAAACATTCATTTTTATATATTAGATATATATATATATATATATATATATACAGTCGGACCTCTATTTTGCGAATTTCTCTATTTTGCGAACTTTTCCTCGGAACCAAGAAAATTTCCGAGAAATTTCTTCGTAAAATAACCTCCAAATAGCGAAGTGCATTCTCTATTTAACGAACTTTATCTTGTGATCCAATATTTTTTTCTCCATATTTCTCAAAATATTTCTGCACATTTCAGACTAATTCTTTCTTTTAACACCTTTAACACATTAACTTTCTTGTAACACATTCCGGCGCGGATTACAGTGAAGAAAATACGCGTGAAGGGGTTTTGGTGCATTGCAAAGATGCGAGACGTATTGTGAGATAAAGCACTTTTTCAAAGAAAAAAACTCACACAAAATTAACAATCTTTACCAATAATTAAATTTAAGGACGCATGTGGTAATGTAAGCTTAAAATTACATGTTATAATAAATGCGATAATGCTATTAAAATTCATTAATTTTAATATAATTTTTTTAAATTGAAAACAGTGTATTCCAGGACAATGTTTTGTTTTATTCTTGTTTTCCTTGCAGATTTCTGCTTGATGGGTAAGATATATAAAACAGACATTAATTTACAAAATAAAGGTGTGAGTAATTACTTTTCTTAATAATATTTAGTGTTTATGAATTTAAAATCTGTGTTGTGTAGTTTAAAGAATTTTAAAAGGTAAATCTCTATTTAACGAATTTTCCATATAACGAACCTTTTTTCGGGATTTAGCGACTTCGTTAAATAGAGGTCCGACTGCATATATATATATATATATATATATATATATATATATATATATATATATATATATATATATATATATATATATATATATATATATATACTAGCATTATTGCCCGGCGTTGCCCGCGTAGATATATAGATATAAAATTTTTGATGCATTCCATCAAAAAAATACTGGGCTGCATCCCCCGCTCTTCATGTTCATCGGGCTAGAAAGATTGCGCTTAGCGCGTTTCTATGAAATGATATACAAACAATAAGAAAGAAAGAAACTTTGAGCCTGCGGACCTTCGTCTGATTATTCGTGTGATTTTATTGAGAATTAATAACACAGTGTTGCGTGATTCGCACGTTTGGATTGAATAAGTTTACTGTTTAATTATATTTGTTAGATACTGTTTAATTAGATTTAATTAGATTTGTTTGATCCACTGTTTAATTAGAAATAAGTTTTATAATTTACATTTGCCTTAATTATTTATTTTCCCCTTAAAAGCTCAGTTTTTTCCACATCACCCAAGAGGTAAAGTGCAAGATGCATTATCCCCTTCATTTATTCAGAGTAAGGCGGAATTTTCATGAAGCCTATTTTCCTTACTTTGGTGACTCGGTTTTTTATTGTCGACAGGCCAAAAACAGCATCTGTTCTTAATTTTCCTAAGGCCAAAAACCGTAGAAAAAGCAAATTGTAAATCGGTTCAAGCGATGAGAGAAACTGCAAATAACAAAGGACACAAACAGAGCCGGGAAAGTTGTGTTAAAACGTACTAATTTGAACTGCATTCTTAAAAAAACTCCCATCTCAGTTAGTCTAGTGGTTAAATTTTATCTTTTACCGTATTTTAATATTTCTTTTGTCAATTTATTTCGTTGTTATGCACGTGACGCAAAATTAATTTAAAGTATCACAAAAAGAAAAGAAAACACGGGATCAGCATTTCATAAATTAAATTCTAAAAATTAATCTTTAAAAATTCACCAAAAATCAGAAAAGGTAGGTAAAGATTCGAAAAAGATTTCGTTTTAAAGAAATTTTTAGGATCTTTCTCGTGATATAAATTCTATAACCCTCGGATTATCATTTTAAATCCGAACTTTAAAAAATTAGAAAAACAGCTTAAACATTTAATTTTAAAAAATCGAAGAATTTTTCAAAAATCGTTATCAGTGCACCCCTCCACTATAGATGCCACTATCGAAGAATCGCCATGCAAAATTTCAGCTCTTTATGTTCAACGGTTTGGACTGTGCGTTATCTGTCAGTTTTGCAGGGCCAAAGGTTATTTCCATGAAGCTCAGTAGCTTCATGGTTATTACCCCAAGAGGGGTTGGTAATGACCGCGCGGTGGATAGGTTTTGGATTTCACTGATAACATGTTGTGGGGAACGGTCTGTATCCACATCGGGTACGCGCAACTCTTACGGGCACAAAAAATCATTAAAAAATTAATTGTGCCTCAAACTTCGTTTTTGCTGCGCTGAGTTTTTTGGGTCCTATACATTAACTGTGCCGAATTTGGTCCCGGTGGGTGAAACAGTCTATCATTCTATAGCGGACAAACAAACAGACAAGCTCTTTTATATATATAGATTAAGATGATAGCTTATTTATAGTAAGTCCTTATTGAATTATATTTCAAAGATTTAGTTTTTATATTTTATTAAGAACTGTATATTTTTGATATGTTATTTTAATCTTCCAGGGTTTTGTAGTGTTAAGATCTGAAGTAAACTTTTACAGATATGCATGAAAAATGAATATTTCAAAATGAAACCTCTTTGTCTAATTGAATTATTAGAGCTATTGATGAACCAGACAATGCTATTAATTCCCATTTCTTCTATTTCAGATGCATAACAAAACAACATTGCCTGTTTCATTGATGGCTCTAACAATTCCACTAGACAAAAAGGTTTCATTTTGAATTTTGAATTTTTCATTTTTTCATACATATCCGTTAAAGTTTACGTCAGATTTTAACTCTTCACATATCCTGGAAGATTAAAATTTCTTACCAGAAATATTTAGTTTTTAATAAATATAAAAACTAAATTTTTGAAATATAATTAAATAAGCTATTATATAAATGAATATATGAATCATTAGCCATTTAGCTTATACTGTAATTGTGTCAATAGATAATTATAATACATTTTTCTCTACGAATTTTATATAATGCATTTTCCCTACATTTTATCTCAATATATCAAAAATGAATGCTACTCACTTACTGATCACTGTATCTCTAGAACCATAAGTTCTGGGAAGCTGAAAATTCTATTGGTGGTTCGTCTTAGGCTCAAGGTATTTCAAGGTCAATTTTTCTTTCTCTGTTACATCAGATACCCATGCTTTTCATATTGAGCGTTTACTGTTTAGCACTACTGGCCAATACTACTGGATAAATTTTTGCTTAATGTGATACCAACAGCCAATAAATTACGAGATCACGGAAGACTTGTAGTTCCCGCCATCTTGATCACTCCAAATCGGTGTAAACCAGCGCTATGAATTACCTGCAGAACAAGCGATATTTGCAGTACATGATATTTTGTCAAGGGCCCATAATTATGTCATTTTGCACTGTGACCTGATTATAATGCTTGATGATCCAGCGTACGTCAAAGTTGGAGATCTTCGTCATGTGGTTGTTCTTCGTTGTTTCAAATGTCCATTTTGTACCCGTGGGAACAGTAGCTCTCTTCCAAGATAGTCTTCATTTGCGCGCCGTATGCCCAGCCTGATTATAGAGAACGCTGAACAAAGCAATTTGCCACTTCACCATCTTTTTCGACGGCATCTTGGTTGGTCATTGGTGTAAGGCAAGCTCCAATAAAATCAGATTATACTTGAGAAGAAGAGGGCTATTTCTAGCCCAGGCACTTCTCCCTACAGTTCCTCCTCTGGTCCCCTCAGGGGTTTTACCTTTAGGTAAACACGGGTGTCGCAATCCCGAGGTACCCGAGCGAACTATCTCTTATTTCCTTTTCCCCTCCCCTTTTCCTTCTACTTTTTTCTTTTTTTCTCCCTCGTTGCGGTTGCTTCTTCAGAGGTGAGGGCTCCTCATCAGAAGCTGTAGCCATTCTGTGCTTCTAGCTTCTAATGGCGATTAACTGCCCACGTGTTTGCCGTGCGTGGAGACCCGTGTCCCAGGAAATGGGGATCATGGTAGTTGAGGGGTTTTATTCTTCGCCATAATGTGGGCTTTAGTAAGGTAAATCTCCAACACACTACTTTGGCCCTTGCTTCAGGTAAACGGGAGGTGCACATTGGTCCCGTGTGTACCAATCGGCTGGTCGGTTAGACATTGTTCACTGGCTCAGGGCTAAGCAACCGGTCTTTGGCCGCGCGCGTATAGTTCCCGGTTAGCACTGGCGCAGTAACCGGCGTCCCCTTGTTGGGCTCCATGGTGGGTGGTACCGCCGGGGACCGAACATACGGCCCATTTTTATGGATAACTCAACCAAAGCAAGTAGCAATCATCGTGCATCATCTAATTCAAATACGATTAATCAAACTTCTCGCTTCTTTATAGTTAAGCGTACGGAAGGCAACTTCACCACTGTTTCACCTTTCCTCATTCAAAAATGTATAAATTCTGTTATAGGCGATGTGAAATCAATAAAGAAACTCCGTTCTGGTGACCTCCTTGTTGAAGTATTGACAGCAGTACAAGCTGCGCAGTTGTCTAAGATAAATATGTTTGGCAATATTGCTGTGTCCGTGGCTCCTCATGGATATTTGAACTCTTCGAGAGGAGTAATATCGGAGGCCGATCTCCTCCATACCCCCGAAGAGGAAATCCTGGAGCATCTACACGACCAACATGTGTCTGGTGTTCGTCGTATTAATATCCGTCGAGATGGGAAAGTGCTTCCAACGAAGCATCTCATCTTGACTTTCGACACACCTAAATTACCATCATTCCTTATTGCTGGGTACCTTCGGTGTCCCATCAGGCCCTACGTTCAGAACCCTCTCCGTTGCTTTCAGTGTCAACGTTTCGGACACTCGAAAGCATCGTGTCGTGGTTCCGTGGTCTGTGCCCAATGTGCCCAGCCTGACCATGCATCTGAGACCTGCACAAAGCCAGCTAAATGCGTCAACTGCCAAGGAGATCACACATCATACTCACGCTCCTGTCCAAAATGGATAGTTGAGAAAGAGATTCAGACCGTAAGAGCCAACAATAGTCTGTCATACTTAGAAGCGCGCAAACAGGTCGAGGCTAGAAGCCCTAGAGTTGGTGTTTCATACGCCTCTGTTGCCGCTTCCAAGAGAGTTATGTGTAACTCATCAACCCAAACGGAGCCTATTCTTAACACCAATAAATCAAACAATAGTAAAACTCAAACAACCGCACCTTCAAAATCTAACTCACAACCTAATAAAACATCCCGTTCTTCCATCTCAAAACCTTCTACACCAAAACCACCTATACATAAAAAGTTAAAAAGTGCTGAAGTTGCTAAGCGAGTGAGTCATTCACGTAAGTTGAAAGACCCTCGCAATGTGGCGCGTATGGAGGAGGATTCCCTCCAAATTTGCGCGTCCAATTCGGATCTTTCTGATCCTGATGCTGGGGTGTCTATGGACACCTCAACTCTTCCAGCTCCTGCTCTATCTCCCTCTTCCTCTTGATGACGAGTTTAATTTCCTGGAACTGTCGCGGTTTCCGTAATAAACTATCTGATCTGAAGTCTTTGATCACAGATTGCCATCCGGCCTGTGTCGCACTTCAGGAAACTTTCCTGAAGTCAGCGGACACGGCCAAATTACGTCGTTATAGTATTATTCGGAAGGACAATGTTTCGGGTGTGCGAGCGTCTGGAGGTGTTGCTCTCCTGACCTCTCACAGCTATCCCTACTCTGTCCTATCGTTAAATACTCCACTTCAAGCGGTTGCAGTGCGTGTGCAGATGCGGATATTAATTTCCGTGTGTGTAATATATCTGCCACCTAACGACGTTGTTGATCAAAGAACTCTCGACGACTTGGTGACTCAGCTTCCGGAACCTTTTGTTATACTTGGAGACTTTAATGCTCATAATGTGTTGGGGGGGAGTAGCTGTAACACCGCTCGAGGTAGGCAAGTGGAGCAGTTGCTAACTGACCACAATCTTTGCCTCCTCAATAATGGTGATCCTACTCACTTTCACGAGCCATCTCGGACCTTTCACATCATTGATCTTGCCATCTGTTCACCGTCAATCGTTCCATCTTGCAACTTTTGGGTCGGGACAGATCTTCGCGGAAGTGACCATTTTCCTGTGTTTGTGTCACTGTCCGGCACTGGATCCGTAGTCTGTCGCCCTGCGCGATTCAAATATGAGTCTGCGAACTGGTCGCGATTTACAGACATTGCAACCATTACCCAGGCTATGGTCGACGGTGATATCGATGATGCGGTTCGTCTTGTCTCCAACGTTATAATAGAAGCTGCCGATGCAGCCATTCCCAAGAGCTCACCTAATGGTCGAAGAAACTGGAAACCGTGGTGGAACCTTGAGTGTTCTGCAGCATTGAAAGTACAACGTAAAATGTGGGGGATATTTCGCCGATATCCCACCACTCCAAATTTCGTTGCTTTCAAGCAAGCAAGAACTAACGCTCGTAGAGTGCGTCGACGTTGCCAGAGAGAGTCGTGGAAAAAGTACGTTTCGGAATTGACACCATCCACCCCCAGTAAACAGCTTTGGACGAAAGTAAAGAAATGCATAGGATTATATCTAGACCAGCCAATACCGTGCATTGTTCAAAATGGCGTTACACTTTCTACCTTAAAGGAAATAAGTAACGCCATTGGCAGCGCCTTCAGTTCAGTGTCGAGTGCGTCGTCATACCCGACCGATTTCATGCGACACAAACTGCGTGCCGAGTCAAGACCTTTGCTTTTCGATACTCAGTCCGATCTGGCCTACAACTGCCCCTTTACGGAGAACGAGTTGGAGAATTGCCTTCGGCAGACTCGGATGACTTCCCTGGGTCCCGATGGCATTAGTTATGCTATGTTACAGCATCTCTCTCGCAGCTCGCTCCGTAATTTGCTGTATCTATTTAATAGAATCTGGGAGGAACATGCTTTTCCATCCTCTTGGCGTAGGGCAATAGTGATTCCTATTCCCAAACCAGGAAAGGATGCCTCTAACCCTAACAATTACCGTCTAATTGCACTCACCAGCTGTTTATGCAAGCTGCTGGAACGAATGGTTAACAATCGGTTAGTGTATCAGTTAGAATCCCAGCTTTGTCTGTCACCCCTACAAAGCGGATTTCGGCGTGGCCGGTCCACGATGGATAATATCATAGCCTTAGAATCCGAAGCTCGCAATGCCTTTGTCAGACGAAACCACTTAGTGTCTGTTTTCTTCGACATTGAAAAGGCTTATGACCGGACGTGGCGATATGGTATCCTTCGTGACCTTTATAATAACACCTTTCGTGGTCACTTGCCGATTTTCATTGCGAACTTCTTGTCACTACGAGAATTTCAAGTTCGCATTGGTACGACGCTTTCCGATGTTAACATTCAAGAAGAGGGAGTTCCTCAGGGCAGTGTATTGAGTGTTACACTGTTTTCCCTGAAAATTAATGGCATTTTACATTGTTTGCCACCATCTGTTCGTGGCAATCTGTATGTCGACGACTTGCAGATCTCGTGTGAAGGTAAGGATATGCGTTACATCGAACGACAATTGCAAGATTCAATATCTCGCATGATGACATGGTGTTCTGAGAACGGTTTTACGTTTCCGGCCGAAAAAACCTCTTGCGTTCATTTTTGTAAGCGCAGAGGTTTGCATCCTGACCCGCAAATATACCTAGGAGATTCTTTGATATCTGTGGAGAACGTTGTTCGCTTCTTGGGCGTGTTGTTTGATAGCAAGTTAACCTTCCTTCCGCACGTAATATATCTACGGCGGAAGTCTGAGCAGGCTCTTAACTTGCTGAAAGTTCTATCCAACACGTCCTGGGAAGCTGAACGAGCTACCATGCTCCGGGTTTATCGCGCGGTCATTCGATCGAAAATGGATTATGGATGCGCCGTGTACGGTTCCGCACGCTTATCCGTGCTACGGAAACTCGACACGATTCATCATTCCGCCCTTCGAATCTGTTCTGGTGCTTTCAGGACATCTCCCATTAAGAGTTTATATGTCATCTGCGGTGAGCCTTCTTTACCATCAACTCGCAAGCAATTGTCGCTTCAGTTGTATTACCGTATCCTATCGCAACCTAATCACCCACTCCATGCTGTTCTTCTTGACAGTCAGTTTGACCGACTTTTTGAAAATCGGTCATCTTACATTCCACCTTTCGGACTTCGCATGAGGACGTTACTTACTTCGTCTCCGCTCTATGATGTTCATGTCATGCTGCAACCGACTTTGCATTCTCCACCTTGGCGAAGCCACAAGATTTCGTACTTGCGCCCCTTCCAGGGCTTTGCAAAATCGAATACGGATCCTGTCTTTTTTCGCCAGCTTTTTGCGTCGCACCTCGCTAGTTACCCTAGCTATGTTGATGTTTATACCGACGGCTCAAAAACAGAAGATCATGTTGGGTGTGCCTACGTCTGTGGCAGGGACGTTAGGAGATATTCACTTCCCGACTGTTTTTCTGTCTTTTCAGCTGAGTTTGTCGCTGTACACGAAGCTCTGAAGTATATCTTCCGGCAGAGTGATAGGCGTTTTATAGTGCATACAGATTCCATCAGCGTTTTAGAGACCTTGGAGAATGGCGAAGTGTCACACTCCCATTCCCTTTTATCTCCGGTGTTGGATCTGCATCGTCGCCTCTGTCGTCGTGGCTTCAGTGTCCTTTTCTGCTGGGTGCCTGGTCATGTCGGCATATCGGGTAACGAGCAGGCAGATGCTGCGGCTAAAGGTGCTGTGCATCGGCTGAATCAACATGTGCCTATTAGTGATGTGAAGTCCGCTGTGAAAATGTTAATTAGGAATGAATGGCAAGTAGATTGGGATCTGCAGGATACTAATAAGCTGCGACAGGTTAAACCAGGTATTGGTGCTTGGCCATCAGCTCATCTGCGTCGTGCAGACGTCATACTTACACGGTTGAGAATCGGGTATACCCTTTTGACGCATCGACATTTGTTGATGGGTGAGGATGCCCCTCTCTGTCAACATTGTAAGGCGCCACTTTCAGTTGGATATATTTTGACATCTTGCCCTTCGCTTCAAGCCCAGTATAATAGGTTTTCTGGCTCCAGTTCACCTATCTTATCTGCCCCTCAGGGGGTTTACCTTATTTAGGTAAACACGGGTGTCGCAATCCCGAGGTACCCCAGCGAAATTTCCCTCCTTTCCCTTTTCTTCTCCTCTCGTCCTTCTACTTTTACCTTTTTTTCTCCCTCGTTGCGGTTGCCTCTTCGGAGGTGAGGGCTCCTCATCAGAAGCTGTAGTCATTCTGTGCTTCTAGCTTCTAATGGCGATTAACTGCCCACGTGTTTGCCGTGCGTGGAGACCCGTGTCCCAGGAAATGGGGATCCTGGTAGTTGAGGGGTTTTATTCTTCGCCATAATGTGGGCTTTAGTAAGATAACGCTCCAACACACTACTTTGGCCCTTGCTTCAGGTAAACGGGAGGTGCACATTGGTCCCGTGTGTACCAATCGGCTGGTCGGTTAGACATTGTTCACTGGCTCAGGGCTAAGCAACCGGTCATTGGCCGCGCGCGTATAGTTCCCGGTTAGCACTGGCGCAGTAACCGGCGTCCCCTTGTTGGGCTCCATGGTGGGTGGTGCCGCCGGGGACCGAACATACGGCCCATTTTTATGGATATTTCAAGCAAAGGTAAGCAAGCATCATCTGTCTCATCATCTGTCTCATCGAATAAAAGTCTAACATCTCGCTTTTTCATTATTAAGCGTACCGAAGGCAACTTCACAACTGTATCACCTTTCTTGATACAAAAATGTATAACTTCTGTAATAGTTGATGTTAATTCAATAAAGAAACTCCGTTCTGGTGACCTCCTTGTTGAAGTATTGACTGCAGTACAAGCTGCGCAGTTCTCTAAAATAAGTATGTTTGGAAATATTGCTGTGTCCGTGGCTCCTCATGGATATTTGAACTCTTCGAGAGGAGTAATATCGGAGGCCGATCTCCTCCATACCCCCGAAGAGGAAATCCTGGAGCATCTACACGACCAACATGTGTCTGGTGTTCGTCGTATTAATATCCGTCGAGATGGGAAAGTGCTTCCAACGAAGCATCTCATCTTGACTTTCGACACACCGAAATTACCATCATTCCTTATTGCTGGGTACCTTCGGTGTCCCATCAGGCCCTACGTTCAGAACCCTCTCCGTTGCTTTCAGTGTCAACGTTTCGGACACTCGAAAGCATCGTGTCGTGGTTCCGTAGTCTGTGCCCAATGTGCCCAGCCTGACCATACATCTGACACCTGCACAAAGCCAGCTAAATGCGTCAACTGCCAAGGAGAGCACACATCTTACTCACGCTCCTGTCCAAAATGGATAGCTGAGAAAGAAATCCAGACTGTTAGAGCTAAGAACAATATTTCATATTTAGAAGCGCGCAAACAGGTCGAGGCTAGAAGCCCTAGAGTTGGTGTTTCATACGCCTCTGTTGCCGCTTCCAAGAGAGTTATGTGTAACTCATCAACCCAAACGGAGCCTATTATTACAACCAATAAACCAAACAATAGTAAAACTCAAACAACCGCACCTTCAAAATCTAATTCACATCCTAATAAAACATCCCGTTCTTCCATCTCAAAACCTTCTACACCAAAACCACCTATACATAAAAAATTAAAAAGTGCTGAAGTTGCTAAGCGAGTGAGTCATTCACGTAAGTTGAAAGACCCTCGCAATGTGGCGAGTATGGAGGAGGATTCCCTCCAAATTTGCGCGTCTAATTCGGATCTTTCTGATCCTGATGCTGGGGTGTCTATGGACACCTCAACTCTTCCACCACGTGCACCATCTCCCTCTTCCTCTTGATGGCGAGTTTAATTTCGTGGAACTGTCGCGGTTTCCGTAATAAACTATCAGATCTGAAGTCTTTGATCACAGATTACCATCCGGCCTGTGTCGCACTTCAGGAAACTTTCCTGAAGTCAACGGACACGGCCAAATTACGTCGTTACAGTATTATTCGGAAGGACAATGTTTCGGGTGTGCGAGCGTCTGGAGGTGTTGCTCTCCTGACCTCTCACAGCTATCCCTACTCTGTCCTATCGTTAAATACTCCACTTCAAGCGGTTGCAGTGCGTGTGCAGATGCGGATACTAATTTCCGTGTGTGTAATATATCTGCCACCTAACGATGTTGTTGATCAAAGAACTCTCGACGACTTGGTGACTCAGCTTCCGGAACCTTTTGTTATACTTGGAGACTTTAATGCTCATAATGTGTTGTGGGGGAGTAGCTGTAACACCGCTCGAGGAAGGCAAGTGGAGCAGTTATTAACTGACCATAATCTTTGCCTCCTCAATAATGGTGATCCTACTCACTTTCACGAACCAACTCGAACCTTTCATACCATCGATCTTGCCATCTGTTCACCGTTACTTTTTCCATCTTGTAACTTCTGGGTTGGGACTGATCTTCGCGGGAGTGACCACTTCCCTTTTTTTGTGTCACTGTCCGGCATGGGATCTATAGTCTGTCGCCCTGCGCGATTCAAATATGAATCTGCGAACTGGTCGCGATTTACAGACATTGCAACCATCACCGAGGTTATGGTCGACGGTGATATCGATGATGCGGTTCGTCTCGTCTCCGATGTTATAATAGAAGCTGCCGAAGCAGCTATTCCTAAGAGTTCACCAAATGGTCGTAGAAATTGGAAGCCGTGGTGGAACCTCGAATGTCGAGAAGCCCTGAAAAAGCAAAGAAAACAGTGGGGGATATTTCGCCGATATCCCACGACTGCTAATTTCATTGCGTTTAAAGAAGCAAGAGCTAACGCTCGTAGAGTGCGTCGACGTTGTCAGAGAGAGTCTTGGCAGAAGTATGTTTCGGAATTGACATCATCCACTCCCAGTAAGCAGCTTTGGACGAAAGTGAAAAAATGCATGGGATTATATTCTGACCAGCCCCTAAAATGCATCGTCCGAGATGGCGTTACCCTGTCGACCGTAGAGGACATTGGTAACGCCATTGGCAACGCTTTTAGTTCTGTGTCGAGTGTGTCGTCTTACCCGACCACCTTCATGCGACACAAACTGCGTGCCGAGTCTAGACCCTTGCGTTTTGAAACTCAGTCCAACCTGTCATACAACTGCCCCTTTACGGAGAAGGAGTTGGAGAATTGCCTTCGGCAGACTCGGATGACTTCCCCGGGTCCCGATGGCATTAGTTATGTGATGCTACAGCATCTCTCTCGCAGCTCGCTCCGTAATTTGCTGTATTTGTTTAATAGAATCTGGGAGGAACATACTTTCCCAACCTCTTGGCGTAGGGCAATAGTGATTCCCTTTCCTAAACCGGGAAAGGATGCTTCTAACCCGAATAATTACCGTCCAATTGCACTCACGAGCTGTTTGTGTAAGCTACTAGAAAGCATGGTAAACAATCGGTTAGTGTACGTACTAGAAACCGAGCTTTATCTGTCACCCTTACAAAGCGGTTTCCGGCGTGGCCGGTCTACGATGGATAACGTCATTGCCTTAGAATCTGAAGTTCGTAACGCCTTTGTCAGAAGAAACCACTTAGTGTCAGTTTTCTTTGACATCGAAAAGGCTTATGACCGGACTTGGCGATATGGCATTCTTCGTGGCCTTTACAATAACAACTTCCGTGGCCACTTGCCGATTTTCATTGCGAACTTCTTGTCACTACGAGAATTTCAAGTTCGCATTGGTACCACATTTTCCGATGTTTACATTCAGGAAGAAGGAGTTCCTCAGGGAAGTGTACTTAGTGTTACACTGTTCTCTCTTAAAATTAATGGAATTTTAAAGTGCTTACCACCATCTGTCCAGGGCAATCTATATGTTGACGACTTGCAGATTTCCTGCCAAAGCAAGGATATGCGTTACATTGAACGACAACTGCAAATTGCAATCTCCCGCATGATGACATGGTGTTCGGAGAACGGATTTAAGTTTTCGACCGAAAAAACCTCTTGTGTACATTTTTGCAAACGCAGAGGTTTGCATCCTGACCCGCAAATTTACCTAGGTGACTCTCTGATAGCCGTAGAGAACGTGGTTCGTTTCTTGGGCGTGTTGTTTGATAGTAAGCTAACTTTCCTTCCGCACGTAATGTATCTGCGGCGGAAGTCTGAGCAGGCTCTAAACTTGCTGAAAGTTCTATCGAACACGTCCTGGGGAGCTGAACGAGCTACCATGCTCCGGGTTTATCGCGCGGTCATTCGATCGAAAATGGATTATGGATGCGCCGTGTACGGTTCCGCACGCTTTTCCGTGCTACGGAAACTGGACACGATTCATCATTCCGCCCTTCGAATCTGTTCTGGTGCTTTCAGAACATCTCCCGTAAAGAGTTTAAATGTCATCTGCGGTGAGCCTTCTTTACCATCTATTCGCAAGCAATTGTCGCTTCAGTTGTACTTCCGTATCCTCTCGCAACCCAATCACCCACTCCATTCTGCTCTACTTGACAGTCAGAATGACAGACTTTACCAAAATCGGCCATCTTGTATTCCACCTTTCGGACTTCGCATGAGGACGTTTCTGATTTCATCTCCGCTGTGTGATGTGGATGTCATGCTGCAACCGACTTTGCATTTTCCACCTTGGCGAAAGTAGTATAAAAATGACAGTTCCGCCCCAGGAGCAGGAGCAAGAAGGGGGAGGGGCTTAAAGTGGGCGGAGCTAACTGAGTGACGTGGACCAATCAGAGTGCAGCTGGCCACCTGGCGGTCGATTTGGACCAATCAGGAGAGGGCAGCGCTGCTATCGCCCCCTAGCGGGAAAGAGTGGAACCTTGTAGTTCAGCAGAATCTTAGAGGGAGTAGGTGCTCTGCGGAGCGCCACCTATCGGTTAAACAGGGAACTAAATTTCGTACAAGGATTGGAGGTCAGGGCATATTTTTTTCAGTGCTGCCATCTAATGTTGAAAGCTAGAACTACATTTTTGGAGACTAAGAAATTTTTTAATATAAGGTTACGAGTATATTTTTGCAACTTTACATAAGTATAACCACTAATGAATAGAATTAAGTATAGAAAATAAATCACTTACCCACTAGTAGTAAACTTTGTTAAAAATAATTATAAAAACCTGAAAAAAAAAAAATTTTTTAAAGGATTGTTCCCACCACCACCCGACATGACACGAGCATATCGCAACAATCCAAATTATTAATTCTAAAAGAGAAGATATTAAATTAACGCTGAAATAAAAATGTTAATTAACAACATGAGCATACTGCAATACTCTGCATTATTAAATCTGTAAGAGAAGATATTAAATTTATGCTGAAATAAAAATTTTAATTGTTGACATGAGCATACTGAATTATTATATCTAAAAAGAGAAGGTATTAAATTTGCGCTGCGCACATATATAAACTTAAGGGTACCCTTTGAAAAGAATACTAAAACATATACAAAAAAATAAAATTTAAATTTTTAAGTTGTTTCCCACCACCACCCATTGTTATACAACACAACATTGTTATATAACAACGCAATAACTTGAAGAACTGTGCACAGTTTTATATAGAAATATTTTTTTCTTTTTTTTCTTTCTTGAAGAAATTAGATTTTAACGTTAAATAATTTATATGGCCATATATTATTAAAAAAATTAACGATAAAGATTATTTTAGAATATTTTTCTTGAGAGGCGACTTATATGAAAAAAAGTTCTTTTTAAGATGTCTTGCAGGCACTTGAGTACAATTCATAGGAAATTTTTAATGATTTAAAGACGACAAAAGAAGACTTGTAGGCATTTTCTTGAAAGAAGACTTGAGATTATTTTGCTAATCTTATAATATTATTCTTGAATTTTCTTGAGAGGTAACTTATATGAAAAAAGTTCTTTTTTCATATAAGTTACCTCTCAAGAAAATTCAAGAATAATATTATATGCTGTGCAAAATAATCTCAAGTCTTCTTTCAAGAAAATGCTTACAAGTCTTCTTTTGTCGTCTTTATATCATTAAAGATTTCCTATGAACTATACTCAAGTGCTTACAAGTCATCTTAAAAAAGAACTTTTTTCATATAAGTTACCTCTCAAGAAAATTCAAGAATAATATTATAAGATTAGCAAAATAATCTCAAGTCTTCTTTCAAGAAAATGCCTACAAGTCTTCTTTTGTCGTCTTTAAATCATTAAAAATTTCCTATGAATTGTACTCAAGTGCCTGCAAGACATCTTAAAAAGAACTTTTTTTCATATAAGTCGCCTCTCAAGAAAAATATTCTAAAATAATCTTTATCATTAATTTTTTTAATAATATATGGCCATATAAATTATTTAACGTTAAAATCTAATTTCTTCAAGAAAGAAAAAAAAGAAAAAAATATTTCTATATAAAACTGTGCACAGTTCTTCAAGTTGTTGCGTTGTTATATAACAATGTTGTGTTGTATAACAATGGGTGGTGGTGGGAAACAACTTAAAAATTTAAATTTTATTTTTTTGTATATGTTTTAGTATTCTTTTCAAAGGGTACCCTTAAGTTTATATATGTGCGCAGCGCAAATTTAATACCTTCTCTTTTTAGATATAATAATGCAGTATGCTCATGTCAACAATTAAAATTTTTATTTCAGCATAAATTTAATATCTTCTCTTACAGATTTAATAATGCAGAGTATTGCAGTATGCTCATGTTGTTAATTAACATTTTTATTTCAGCGTTAATTTAATATCTTCTCTTTTAGAATTAATAATTTGGATTGTTGCGATATGCTCGTGTCATGTCGGGTGGTGGTGGGAACAATCCTTTAAAAAATTATTTTTTTTCAGGTTTTTATAATTATTTTTAACAAAGTTTACTACTAGTGGGTAAGTGATTTATTTTCTATACTTAATTCTATTCATTAGTGGTTATACTTATGTAAAGTTGCAAAAATATACTCGTAACCTTATATTAAAAAATTTCTTAGTCTCCAAAAATGTAGTTCTAGCTTTCAACATTAGATGGCAGCACTGAAAAAAATATGCCCTGACCTCCAATCCTTGTACGAAATTTAGTTCCCTGTTTAACCGATAGGTGGCGCTCCGCAGAGCACCTACTCCCTCTAAGATTCTGCTGAACTACAAGGTTCCACTCTTTCCCGCTAGGGGGCGATAGCAGCGCTGCCCTCTCCTGATTGGTCCAAATCGACCGCCAGGTGGCCAGCTGTACTCTGATTGGTCCACGTCACTCAGTTAGCTCCGCCCACTTTAAGCCCCTCCCCCTTCTTGCTCCTGCTCCTGGGGCGGAACTGTCATTTTTATACTACTGGCGAAACCACAAGATTTCGTACTTGCGCCCCTTCCAGGGTTTTGTAAAATCGAATACGGATCCTGTCATTTTTCGCCAGCTTTTTGCGTCGCACCTCGCTAGTTACCCTAACTATGTTGATGTTTATACCGACGGCTCGAAAACAGAAGATCATGTTGGAAGTGCCTACGTCTGTGGCAGAGACGTTAGGAGCTATTCAATTCCCGACTGTTTTTCTGTCTTTTCAGCAGAGTTTGTGGCTGTACATGAAGCTCTGAAGTATATCTTCCGGCAGAGAGATAGGCGTTTTATAGTGTATACAGATTCCATCAGCGTTTTAGAGACTTTGGAGAATGGTGAAGTGTTACACTCCCATTCCCTTGTATCTCCGGTGTTGGATCTGCATCGTCGCCTCTGTCGTCGTGGCTTCAGTGTCCTTTTCTGCTGGGTGCCTGGTCATGTCGGCATATCGGGTAACGAGCAGGCAGATGCTGCGGCTAAAGGTGCTGTGCATCGGCTGAATCAGCATGTGCCTATCAGTGATGTGAAGTTCGCTGTGGAAAAGTTAATTAGGAACGAATGGCAAGTTGATTGGGATCTGCAGGTTACTAATAAGCTGCGACAGGTTAAACCATGTATTGGTGCTTGGCCATCAGCTCAACTTCGTCGTGCAGACGTCATACTCACACGGTTGAGAATCGGGCATTCCCTTTTCACGCATCGACATTTGTTGATGGGTGAGGATGCCCCTCTCTGTCAACATTGTAAGGCTCCACTTTCGGTTGGACATATTTTGACGTCTTGCCCTTCGCTTCAAGCCCAGTATAATAGGTTTTTTGGCTCCAGTTCACCTATCTTATCTGAACTGCTGGGGGAGCCCCCCCATCCTGCTCTGTTTGCCTTCTTATTTTTTACTGGTTTTATACGCAGTCTGTGCTTTAGCAAGTGATTTTATAGTTAAACTTTTTTTGCCTTTTACAAATATATCTTTTTTATAATCTTTTTATCAATTTTATGTAACATCGTTTTTACCACCTTTTATATCACCGTTTTTTATGACTTTTACATATCATCTTTCTATATTACCTTGTATAGATCATTCTAACATGTTTATACATAATTTTTGTCATCCCTTTTATTCAGTTTTTTACGGTTACTCGTTTTTATATTTATTAGTGTTGGTGATAAATCTGTTTTTTCACCGTTGGTTCGAGCTATGTAATCTGTTTTTGCTCTAGTCTTGTGTTTGGCGCTTTATATCCTATTTTGGATCCTGCGCCATAAAACCCCAACCAACCAACCTATCTTATCTGAACTGCTGGACTTTTACTTATCATCTTTCTATGTTATACCTTGTATATATCATCATTCTAACATGTTTATACATAATTTTTATCATCCGTTTTATTCAGTTTTTCACTGTTACTCGTTTTTATATTTAATAGTGTTGGTTATAAATCTGTTTTTTCACTGTTGGTTCGTGCTTGGCGACTCTTTTTGTACTCTCTTTTAGCTGTAGTCTTGTGTTTGGCGCTTTATATCCTATTTTGGATCCTGCGCCATAAAACCCCAACCAACCAACCAACCAACCAACCTCCTCTGGTTCTGAATTCACCACTTCACCAGTTTTTGGCGTCGTGTTCTTGGCATTTCTCGAACTGTAGTGTTGTCAACTTTTTGTAAGTACCTTCTGCTATGTTTAGGTTCTACGCACTTTTGTTGTTAGTTTGCGCATATTTAATTAATTAATTTTGATTTATCTTAATTTTTCTCGAAATTAAAACGCATACTTTAAACGTGCAGAAATCCCGTTTCTGTGTGTTTCTATGTAACGCATATTACGTTCATTTCGGAAAATTTTATATGTAAAAGTATATATTATAAAAGTATCCTTCGTATCTATAAATGTAACCTTCTACTTGTTTTGTGTATCTAGACGCTCTGAATTTCAAAATTGTACTATGTACACCCACTCATTAAATTATTTCTGTTTAAATCTTACTCATGGCAAGAGTATATAAGATATTTTTTCTAGTATATATGTGATATTTAAATAAAACATTTCGGAAATTTGCATATCTCCTTGTTTAAATGTATTCCCTCCAGGAACCCTAACATAAACTTTGTCAAGTGCCTCAAGGATATAAAGCGTGGGGAGAAAACTTTGAAATCGAACCTTACTTTCTACTTGACTAACTTTCTCAAAAGATTCACTTTCCCGCATCAACGGTCCCAGGTGTAGTCCTACGTATTTAAAACTGCTTGAACGGATCTGAAAATTAAAACTTTCTATCGTTGTAATCATAAATTATTTTCGGCATCTAAATTTACTTTGAACTACAACTATCTTCATAACAATAAACGAATGAAAGCGACTAACAAAATTGAGTCTGAATTACTGGAAAGTTTTTTGAAATAAATATATTTCTAATAGAGTATGTCCTTAATGTTGAAAAGGTAAAAGAAGATAATTGGATTTCTTTTATTTATTTTTATTGGGTAAAGGGTAGACTTTAAGGGTATCAAAATAGATTCAGTTTTGTGACTACGATTATTAAAAGTGGAGAAATTCAATATAATATTTATGACGAAAATCGAGAATTGGGAATTTAAATGGATAGGATAGTAAAAACCTACTTTTGACAATATTTCGCTCTTCTATCTATACTTTAAGTAAGCTTATATGGTTAATTAAAGACATTTCCATTCTAAGGAATAAGAAATAACTTGATTTATTTATAAATTTACTTGACAACTGCATTTTGTTTATGAGATTATTATGGTGGGCAGTCGAAAGTAGTAATGTCGATGATTTGAAGTGCATGTCAACGTACTTCGAGGTGAAACGCCTCACCCAATTGTTTTTCAGTTTTTATATTGTATTGGTTTTGATCCATTGATTAAATTTTTTCTTCTCAACATTCATTTTTATCTTTTTCTACTTTCTTGAGCTTATACTTCCTAGACCTTATGCCCCCCCCCCCCCCAACCAACTTTCTTGACTGAGATCTGGATGGGGGCTTCCCAACCAGTGGTTTTTTTACCATGTTTTTATCAACTCGCTTTCTTGTTTGTCCACTACAAATCTTGCAATCGATTTTTAACTAACTTCCCGACTAGCTAGATATTTGAAACTTTTAGAATAGCTCAGAACACGATGACAATGCATTCTTTTAATACTTTTAGCCATCCTTAACAAGCCATCCTAAGCAGATTTGAATTCATTTTTAGTTAATTTTTTTGTTTGAAAATTTCTTATAATTGCTTTCTTTATTACGCATTTGATCATTTTCTTTCAAGTTGATGGAATAATTCATCAAAAAAATTTTAAAATAGTATTTATTAATACATAGAATTGTCAAGTTTATATGATTCAACAGAAAATTTAAAAACGTGGTATATAAAAAGTTCTTTTATCTTGTAATTATTCTTTTTACCCTCATTGCTTTAATCACCTTCGCACTTTACCTTTCGTCACATTAGTACATGCTTGTGTTTATCACCTTTTTATATAACCGCTGTTACCACTTTGACTACTTTTATCACCTTTATTTAACCTTTGTTTTTATCACATCTATACATCATCGTTTTTACACCATTATATTTCATAGCTTTTATCGTATTTACATGTCTTTTAGAATCACAGTTGTTCTTTACTGTTTTTTACTTAATTAAGGCTGCTCTGTACTAACTCTATTGGATTCCCTCACATCAATGTTAACCTATGGAGAAAATATGTCCAGGGGATTGCCGACTTGGATTGAAAGTTTAAAAAAAAATTTTTATTCCGTAATAAAGGAAGAAATTTCACATTTCGGGACATTTTCGTTTTTTTTAAAGCAAATAATATTTTTAAATTTAAATTATTGGGGGGGGGAATGGTCTAATGTGTTTTAAACACCCCTAAATTCCTTTGGTGGACGAAATTTATAAAATGAATCCTGTTGCATGGTGCAGAAAAGTTCTAACTATCTGAAAATACCATTTTTATTGGATTATCAGTATTTATGTAGCTGTCAATAGTACACACATTTTTTTCCACAGGTTAACATTGAGGTGAGCGAATCTAATAGAGTTAGTACACAGTACCTTAATGTTTTGCTGTTATCTTGGGTTTGTCGTTTCTGTACCTTGCTCCAAAAAACCCCTCAATCAATCAATCTATTAATGTCATCGCACAGTGTTATTGCAGTATAAATGCATCTTAGCCAATGCGTGGAATGTGACTTGCTGAACACCATTTGTAGGTTTAACAAGATGCAACAAGCGGAAATAAATATCCGATTAAGTCCAAAGGAATCCCCCGAAATATCATGATTATTACTACGCTAGTGATAGGAAACTGGGGTATCAAAATTTATTGCAAAATATTATCATTAAAAACTGCACAAAATTACAAATGTTAATTTTAACGGTAATCATGGAAATTCATTCCGGCAGATATCGTTTTGGAACGGTTTGCTAACTCCAATATTAGAATCATACATAGTGGTAAAACGAGTTTAACAAAGGCGTTTAAGGATTATTGGACATTATTGAAACTGTTTGTATTCACCTTAGTACTTATACATTACAGAGTTTTCTTGTGCGTGCACTCAAGAGATAAGATTATCTTGATTTGAATATTTCTTAACCCTTCCAACCGAAACACGTTTTACTAATTCTGTTAATTGTGGCGGACCCCGTTATCATACCGTTGTATTGAATTTTCGAATTCTTTAGCCGCAGTAGAGCGAGTTTGCTCAACACCTCTTCTATAGGAGGTGTTGGTTTGCTTCGGCGAGGCGAAAAAGTGAAACGGTTCCCGATGCGAGAAGACGAGAGTGGAGGGAGGGGGAAACGTTCAAACTATATTTTTGTTTTTAAATAGTAATAACCAAAATCCGTTGTAATCGCATGTTCACACGTTTCGTGCTATGCTTATAAAATGTATTTTGCTCTCGTTATTCATTAGTATTAATTAGCTCTCGAGTATTCATTAGCTCTAGTTCTTACGTAAAAGTTTTAGTGGTAAACACATATTTTTGTCTGAATCATAACTATAAACAAAGGTGACGTGCTTCTTTGTTTGCACTTTTACCTTGCTTTAATATCCCTTTAATTTTGCATTTTGCTCGTATTTAAAGTGTACTTGTATAGTTTAACTCCAGATGTTAGTTTTATTGTTGAATTCTTTCCGTATATTTGTCTAAATCATAATTTATTTTTTTCAGTCTGAATTCAAAAACAAGATCAAAGTTGTTGGTTGGTTGGTTGGTTGGGATTTATTGGCGCAAGGTCCAAAAAGGACAAGCTGCGGCAAACACATGACAAGAGAAGTGCCATTGCGCCCAAACAGAATTCCACGCAACACAATAGTCAGAGATTTAAAAAGAGGCAAGGGCAATGAAGGTAGACTCTGCCAGATATAAAAGGATAAAACTTGTCATATGTATAAAAGATAACACAGACAGTCAATTAAAATATTAAAGTAGCAATGATAAAAAACATTAAGAATTTCTGTATGATAAGCGAGTGATAGACAAAAAATGATAGAAGGTTAAAAGCTAGGCAACGATAGTTAAAAAAAAGAAACAAAGTGGATGGGATTTCCCCATCCAGATTACAGCCAGGTATAAGAAAACAATAGGAACAAAAGTAAATGGCGGTTAAATCGGAGGAAAAAAAGCCTGTACTTTTCAGAAAGCGAAAAAGAGCAGGGTGGGGTGTTTCACCCAGAAGATCGCCCAAAGTGAGGAATGAGAGTCAAAATATTTAAGATAAAAGTCAGTTAGGCCAGTACAGTCCGTTAAAATGTGATGAATGGTGATTAAAGTTGTATTATGTAATATTATTATATTAAAAGAAACTCTTGTAATGATCACATACTTTCAGATAATGGCTTTAGAATCCAAACGAAACTTCTTAGGATATGTATTAAGGTTTCCTCTTCAGAAAAAAAAAAAAAAAAAAAAAAAAAAAAAAAAAAAAAAACTCTCCAACTTACGTGTAATTTACCCCCTTTCTCGAAATTTGAATTTACTCAGTTATTTATACATTAATAATTTATTGTTTAATTTTTCCCCTTGTAAATAACTTAGTAATCATCTATAGGGACTGGAGGAAATCATCGAGCATTGATAATTGGAAAAGAGTAAAAAATGGGAGGAAACGGCCATAAATATTGCAGAAAGTTAAGTTGGGGAAAAGCAAGTAATTTCCGTTTATCTTTATTAAACAACATTTATTTCCAGTTTTCTCGTCCAAAATGGAATACGTCCGAATTCTCAAAGCGAAACATCAGTCAAGACAATTCTATTAACGTCTCAACCCTGACGCACTTCTTAACTCGCCTCCAATATCCGAATATTTATTATGACTTGCACAGACAGCGCAGCGCGTTCGCTTTCCGCTGAATTTATTTCCAGGCCAGATCTTAAGAAAATAAACAGTATTTATTCTTAAGGAAGTTGGAACGCAAGTTTAGTTTATTTGCTAAGTGCGTCGTTTCGTACAGGACTGCTTTATGTCAAATATGTGTCCTTAATATCAACTAATCTGTTCTTTGCATACCATTGTGTAATTGGTTGTGAAATGTATTGTTGCGAAGTTTAATTACATAGATATCTCCATCTTTCTCTATCTATCTATGTATAGATATCATCTATGCTAGATAGATATTATCTCTCTCTCTCTCTCTCTCTCTCTCACTCTCTCTCTCTCTCTCTCTCTCTCTCTCTCTCTCTATATATATATATATATATATATATATATATATATATAGTTATATATATATTATAGTTTGTGTGTTTAATGCAGTAGGCACTTTTCCAGAGTCATTCGCTCTAATACTCCGCAGTATCATCTGGAAATAACCTAATTGGAACATAAATACAATTTATAAATTAGCCTCATAGGAGAAAATTAAAATAATTGAAAATATATAGTCTAAACTAGTCATACTCAATCTTTTTTTTTTCTTTCTTTTTGTCGGGTCAGATGCATATGTTTTCTACGTTACGCGGGCCGCAACATAAGTACACTATACCCCATAATATAATAATGTAAAAAATAAAACTCAAAACCTAAATGCTTTCAAACGTTTATTTAAAAATGAGTGTTTTTTTATGTTGAGATAAACTGTTGACAAATTTGGAAATCAGGTTAATATTTGCTTCATACTACTCTCAATCCGTTATCAAGGTAAGAATCATTAAGTCGATTTCTATATACGTTCTCCGCATATTTAATTTTAGAATTGGATGATTTACAAAGATACGTTGATGTGGACAACGTGAGCAGCAACTTGCACATTTTTACCCAATTTTGTATTTTCAGGCATAAATTTTCACAATTGTGTTTGCAAATTCATCTTTCTGATAATGAGTGTGTGTTTCGGGCCATACATAAAAGCTTGGTGGGTCGCAGTTTGAGTATCCCTGTAGTAATTTATGGCCAAATAGTATAAATGAATAACAGTAATTCAAACATTAATAAAACAATTTCTTCCATGTATTCTTCTACTCGAGATTTTTGGTTTCTATTTGTTAACCCCCCCCCCCTTTTCAAAAACTTTTCACTGTTCCTTACAGTAAAACAGCCACAATATAGCAGCTAGCGGAAAGATTTGGAGCCAATTACTGAAGAATCCTATTCCAATGGATCTGCCTCGACATATTTTCACTGCCAATTTTTGAATCACTACTTCACATGACTTTTTATTTTGCCACCTTTACCGCAATGGTTTGGTAAACTCTCGTAACTGTTCTCTTTATTCGGCTGGAGACATTATGGATTTTAATCATCTTACGACGTGCACCTTCTTAAAAGACTATAGATTGACTACTGACAGCTGGAAAAACAGAGCTTCTTTGTATTGCGCTGCTAGAGGAGAGCTGTGGTCTCTTGACTGTCTCTCGACGTAGGAAAAAATAATAAATAAATAAATAAAGCGTTTTATATTAATATCCATTACTGTCTATAAATTCCTTAATTTTTTGCTCAGAGTGATCACCACATAGGTGAATAAACATTACTCCCTATGAGGGGACAACACAGGAACATCCAAACCTTAGTCGGTATTCAAACCCAAGCCCACTGCGTGTTTTATGATATAGTGATTAGTTCATGGCGCTAACCACTATAGCAGACAGACGGATTATAATGATGTATCTGTAAATATATTTGTGTATAATGTATATAATACACATATAAGGCGTAAAGTGGTTCGCGTCGGGAGCTACCATGGAGTGAGCAAGGGTTCGAATCCCCAATATGATTTTTATGGTCCTGTGCTGTCCTCTCATTGGAAGCCATGTTGGTTCACTTGTGTGGGACTCACTCTGATAAAAAAAAAATGAAGGAATTAAAAGATAGTAATGTATATTAATATAAACCGTTTTATTGTAAGGCAAAGCTGCGGATTTTTTATATGGGGGGAAGGTTAACAAATGGAAACCAAAACTGTAAAGTTTAAGAATACCTGGAAAAGTTTTTGGTTTTTTTATTTTTAAATTATTGTTATTCATTTATACTCTTTGTCCTTAAATTATGTTTTAGGTTATATATTTTTAATTATTTTGATTTTCTCATATGATGCTAATTTATAAATTGTATTTATGTTCTAATCATGTTATTTCCAGATAACATTGCATTCCCCCCCCCCCCGATAGTGAATAAGATAGAATTTAACTTTACCTTTTAATTTATCTAATAAAGTTATTATTTTTCAATTTTTTAATCCTTTTTAAATGTAACAGACCTTTAACTAAGTTTAAGTCATATTATTACCACCTCGAATTTTCTTCTTCATTTAGTTTCTCCTTTGAACTTCCAAAACCTTATCCATACTTTATTCTTTTAATTTTACTGTTTTTCTGACATCCATAATCCTTTTGTGATTTACTTTTATGCAACACTGTATCATATTTTTACATTCAATTTTTATACTTTTACTATATCTGTGTTTTTATATTCTTGTTTTTATCACTTTTTATTCCTATATATTATATACAGTGAAACCCCGATTTAATGTAACCCGTATTTCAACCGCATATAACGTCATCTTTCATTAGTCCCAATTTATTTCTTGTTATGTTAAAAAAATCCCTGATTTAACGTCATTATTTTGAAATATCTCCCGCATTTTAACGTTTTTTCAGTGAGTAAAACTCAATGAAATTTTCCTAAATTTGTGATGAAAAAAAATCTTTCTTATCAACACGTGCAATACTCAGAATCTTCCCTCTCTTTGTCCTTTCTTACCTTGCAGGTGCAATATTCGAAATCCCTCCTTTCTTTGTGCAAAAAGACCACCACAAGACAAAGGGAAGATTCCTGGAATCCCGCTGACCAATACCTTTTTGTACGATTGGATATTATATCCTTTATGTTTTCTGTAGTAGAATGGAGCTGATAGCATTCCTTATAGAATTTTCGTTAGCTTTAGACGGTAAAAATATGACGGAAATCACCAGGAAAGCCAAAGATTACAATGGCAGTTAAGGTGATTTTGCTAACTTAACTTTCTTGCTTAGCTGGAATTCCATATTCAACTTCCATATTCAAAAAATTTAAAGCTAGCAGATTTAATGGAGCAAAATTTGGAAATGATGGGAGAACTGGCTAAAAAAAGAAAAAAATGTGAAATCATCCCCGTTTGAGGAATTGGGAAAATTTCCTTTTTCAACGCTTCAACGAAGTTCGTGGAACAAACATTCCTATAATTGGCCCCGTTTTGAAAGAGAAAGCAATAGAAATTGCTTTTAAACTGGAAATTCAAGGATTGACAGCTTCAAATGTTTGGATAGACCACTTTAAAAAGAGGCACAATATATCTTACATGTCTACTTGTGGCGAATCGGCTGGAGTCGATTCTAAGACCGTTCAAGAGTGGATGGAGAGGACATTGTCGTCTTTGATACAAGAATATTTTAGTAACGACATTTTCAATGCTGACGAGACAGGATTGATTTGCAATCTAGCGTCCTGAATTTTGCAGTATAGGGTGAAAACAGCCATGAGGGGAAACTATCCAAATTGCGATTGACTGTTTTGCCATGCACGAAATCAGACAGGAGTAAAAAGATAACACCATTAGATGTTGGAAAATCAAAAGAACTATGGTGTTTCAAGAATGTAAAGGGCTTTCCTCCTGAATATGACTCAAACAAAAATTCTTGAATGACAAGAACAATTTTTGAAAATTTTCTTCGTAAATTAGACAGACAAATGCGCTTACATAAACGTCAGATTCTTTTGTTTGTTAATCAATGTACAGCCCATGTTGTACATTTGAAGTTACAAATTTTGCGAATGGAATCTTTCTTGGCGAATTGTACAAGCAAAGTTCAACCTTGTGATTTGGGGATTATACGATCGTTCAAAGTAAACTATAGAAACCAACTTTTGAAAACATCTCTTCGTAGTATAGAATTTGGAGGAGGCAGGGGGAAAACGATAGACGTTCTAGAAGTTCTTCATATGATTTCTTCAGCATGGAAGAGATTCGAGGAAAATGTATCTCAAGTTCTTTTGCAAAAGGTGATTTTCTGGAGGTCAGAGATTATGAATTAGAGTACGAGGAAAGAGAAAATGAAGATTCTAATGAAGTGGTGAGTTCTTTTCTTGCTCAGATTAAGATCTCGAATATTATCTAGCTTGCGATTCAAACGTCGTGGCATCAGAGATTCCGACTCTAAGTGATTTGAGAGACTCAGAATCGGGTAGTTCGGTTAACGATGAAGATGAGGAACATGGAATTCCTTCTGCGCCATTCCATTTCAAAATCTGAAGCCATTCAGGTTTTGAAAATGATGAAAGAATTCCTTTCAAACAGTGAAAACCAAGAGAAAAATGTACAATCTATATATACACTGCTGGCCACCCAAATTGCAACACCAAGAAAGACAAGAGATATCACAACAAAATTTATTTTGTAGATAACATGTTGACCAAGTATCAAATGATTAAATTTATAGACTTCTGTGAAGTGTGGTTCCTGCCAAAATCAGTAGCCAGAGTAGCCGCCATTGTTGGAGATCACCGCTGCCACACGCCTCGGCATTCATTCAAAGAGACTTTGGATGAGTTCTTGGGGTACAGCAGACCAAGCAGCTTCCACACATTGCCAAAGTTGATCTGCTGTGGCAGCTGGGGATGGAATCTGGGTCAATCGTAGAGCAACCATGGACCACATGTTTTCTATCGGCGAAAGATCCGGAGAGCGAGGCGGCCAGGGAAGCAATTCAATCTAGCGATTGACGAAGAACCGTTGGACAATGCGTGCCACGTGTGGTCGCGCATTATCCTGTTGAAATATGGCTGTGGGCAAGCCCTGAAGGTAAGGAAGGACAACTGGCTCCAACACCTCGGAGATGTAGCGCTGGCTGTTTAAAGTACCGGCAATGCGTACTAGAGGTGTGCGAGAGTGATATCCAATACCGCCCCATACCATAATACCCGGTGCAGGACCAGTGTGGAGGTGCATAACGCAGCTGTTCAGCATCCTCTCTTCACGGTGTCTCCAGACTCGAATGCGACCATCGTGGTGTTGCAGGCAGAAGCGTGACTCGTCAGTAAAGACAATTTCATTCCATTCTGCCGTCCACATCCTTCTGTCATCGGACCATTGGCGGCGGAGACGTCTGTGGTTCTGCGTCAAGGGTAGACAAAGCAATGGACGTCTTGCAGACAGACCACTCTGCTGTAAACGGCGTCGAATGGTACGCGCAGACACTGGATGATGCGTTACAGACTGCATGTGCTGTGCTATGGTTCGTGATGTGACTGAGCGATCCGTCACTGCCATGCGCACAATTTGCCTGTCATCACGTAAAGTGGTGCGCTGAGGTGGATGCGATCGAACACGCCGGTCCGTCGTACCCTCCTGCATCCAACGATCACATATCCGCATTACAGTTGTTTGGTTTCGTCCAACACGACTACCGATTTCCCTGAAAGATAATCCAAAATCTCGGTAGGCCACTATCCTTCCTCTGTCGAACTCGGATACTTGATCAAAAGATGATCGCTGTTTTCGACGAGGCATAATTGATCGTTTTTTTAAAAAAACCAGAAGAAAAACACAATTGCCGAACTTGAAATCGTCGAAATCTCCAAGCCTTAAATAGCGCTTTGAAGTGGCGCCACAGGCGCGCGTGATGTGCGCCTGCGCTGAAATTCTAATCATTTGCATATCTCACCTCCGCTAATGCCTGTTGTAAATTTCATGTTATTTGCATGTTTCCTTCAGGGTGTTGCATTTACAGTGGCCAGCAGTGTATATAAAACAGTTCCGTAACTGACTGACTCACTGACTGACATACAACGCACAGACCAAACCGCTGGACCTAAAGGGCTGAAATTTTGCATGACGATTCTTCTTATAGTGTAGGGGTGCACTAAGAAAGATTTTTGAAAAAATTTTCTTAGATTTTTTTAAATTAAATTTTTAAGCTGTTTTATTAACTTTTTTTAAGTTTGCATTTAAAATAATATTTTTAGGGTTATGAAATTCGTATCACAAGAAAGATCATAAAAATTCCTTTAAAATGAAATCTTTTTCGAATCTTTACCTCCATTTTCTGATTTTTGGGGAATTTTTAAAGATTAAATATTAGAATTTAATTTATTAAAGGCTGATCAAGTGATTTCTTTTTCTGGTACTTTAAATAAATTTATCGTCACGTCCATAACAATGAAATAGACAAAAAAATATTTTTTCCCTTGATAATGCGGCAAACGATTGGACATTATCCAAAAAAATATTAAACTACAGTAAAAGATATGTTCCTCAAACTGTACTATACTATATTAACTATACTATTTTCTTTAGTATGTCCTATTAGATTTAATTTGAATATTTTCTTCTACATTATTTTGTCTATAAAATATCCCATACGATTTTTTTAAAAATATATTTTGTTTGTTTTTTTACATATTTATTTATTTATTTATTTTATTTCGGCATTAATTGCATACATTGACCACTGTATTTATTTTGAATGTACTCCGTAGCGAAGTGCGGGTTTTCAGCTAGTAACTCATATATGTTGAAAATGGGATTTGTGATGCAGCTGCTAAAAATAACTGATTTCTTTAAAGCATGATTTCGAAAACTGATGTCTAAACTGATGATGAAAATTGTAAATGAAGAAATAAAAGGTATGTTACCTAAATTAGTCTTTACTTTATGCTCAGTGTTTTGTTTCATCTCACCCCGATTTAACGTTTTCCCGCATATAGCATCATTTCTTTATGGTCCCTTGAATAACTTTAAGTTGGGATTTTTCCGCGTGTGTGTATATATATATATATATATATATATATATATATATATATATAAACAAGTGAGAAACAAAACGTGCAATCGAGACTAAAGAGGAAGAAACTTACCCTAACAGTTCGAACAAATGCGTCGAGATCAAAAATACAGTGTTGTAGTTTCTAATGTCCCTGGGGCTCTCACTACGAGAGCTCAGTCTGGTGTTCATGAGGAGATAAGACAGTAAACAAGAGTATGCAAGCTCATAGAGTATTTATTTATAAACGATGCACACCAGGGGATTAGCTGCTCTTTCGGAAAAAACGTGGCAGACTGATGCCTTGGACTCTTGCCTCTGGGCAGCAGAAATACAGTAGTTTATTATGGTATCATTAGCCACTAGGCCCAGCACTATAGATGAGTCAACGAGTTACATGTTTCATACTCTCCATTTATCGTTTTCAATAGCTACTAGTTGAGTCGATGGAACAAAAGCAGAAAGTTTCTGAAGATATATCAATAGAATATTTCTCTGGAGAACACTTTTATATCAAATAAAAAAAGGAAAATAAATGGCCAAATCCACTGCCATCTTATATAAACGAAGAAAATTTAGAACGTGGAGGGAAACTTTTGTAGTAAGTTTTTTGTAACTCAGCAAACGCAAATAGTATCCTTAATTTTTCAAGACTTATTATGAAAAGATTCTTATCAGTCTTAATTTTTCTTTGTCTTTTATCAATCTAATATGAAACCGTTTTTATCACTCGCATCTATCTTGGATTTTATCTCGTTTACACGCCCGTGAAGTAATAATATACGTACCTTTTTATGCATTTCACTTATGTTACCATGCGTTTAACGCAGCTTGTCCTATCTGGAGTTTGCGCCATAAAATCCAAAACAACCAGCCATTATCTATAAAATGTATCTCCCAGATAACATTGAACAGGAGTAGTAGAAAATAAATCAACATCTTTAACCACATACTTTAATATTTAATCATGAATCTGTTGTATCAGATTTTACAAACTACGAAAATTGACTCCTTCTGAAATGGGATGTATAAATATTTTTTTTTTTCTTATCTTAGACAAACTTTGCTGTCACTTAAAACAAATTCTGCTGACAAGCAAGACTGTCGAATAATTTTCCTCACAGCATGCTTTCCTTATTCCGCTGACAAATTTTCTTCCGAACTGTCACGTGACACATCATCTGGCCATCAATCATAGACATCGGGGGAGAATCGGATATCCGGACCTGTTCCCGGGGCAACGCCACGAGCCCGCTTCTGTCGATGGACAGTGTGACGTATCGAACGCGTTTGGGTGGGGCGACAAGCTAATAAAATCGATTCAACGTGTTACGAATCAGTGGCTAAACACGCGCTGGACTCACGATGCCTCGCTAATCACGATGTGCCGGCCATTAACGGAGAACTTTAAATTTTAATATATTGCTTTGTCTCGTGGTTAACAAAGATATAAAATGTCCGACATTTCATTAATAATGTTCGTTGCGTTTAATTAACATATATTTTTTGTCATTCCATGCGTTTTCTGTAAACGCGTTATACATCTTTTGTTCTGTATTGTACATTGTGAGTAAAATACGTATTGCTTCAAAATTTGCTGCTAAGGCTGATGTATTTTTTTATGAACAGTATAATAAGAAAGATATTGCTTTAGATATTTTTTTTACAGAAAATGAGATAAGGCCGCTGGAGCATAAACATGTAACTTGGCTTTTCCCCACAGAAATCTTGAAATATGTTTTAAGAGAAGATTACTGTATCAGAAATGATCCTATCTCGAGCACACAAAATTAAATAATAATATTATTATTATTATTTATAATTATAGCAATAATTACAATTATAATTAATAAGTTCTAAGACCAAGGTGCCTCGGCAGCATTAAATCTGAATATATTGATTTTTGTCTCGAGATTTATTTGATTAATGTCTAGGTGATTTAATGTTTCATCAATAACATATATGTTCTTATGTGTTATCCTTAAAGGCAGTACACATCATTTGTAGTTTGGCATACATTGCGAATGATTGTACTTATTGCTTCAAAATCTACTGTCGATGTCTATTTACTGTTTCATCAACGATATCAACTAGAAGATATTGTATTAGATCCTGTATTCTGCTAAGAGGGAAGTGACATTGTAGGCCTAACATTATCTATATACAGGTGGTTATCAAAATAATGGAAACTCTAAGAAACATCATGAAAACTTTTTTTAATACGGCGCAGAATCATCTTTGTCATGAATAGTGGTTAAGAATATATTATACCATTCTTTAGGGAAAAATCATGAAAGTTCCTGTAGAGATGCTGTGGTGGATATCGATACGTAACTCTATCCACTTATACAGATCACAGTGGTTGGATGATATATAGTCGGGGGGATTGTTCAGGGTAAGATAAGATATTTGACTTCTTTTTCATGCTCTTCAAACCAATACTTGATAGATTTAGCTATATGTATAGGGGGATTATCATCCTGGAGAACGCCATCTCCTGCAAGAAACAATGTTTGCACCATAGGATGGACTAGTGAACTAAAATTTCGACATAGTCCTTCCCATTCAATCTCCCTTTTAGGCTTACAATAGGGCCTGAAGAAAAAACCACGAGATACCATTCCAAACCCTGATAGATCTATCTCCATGATTGACATTTGAGATGAGACAGCCAGAATATTATATTACGCTTGTGTAGGTGTTCTCCACACATACGCACAACCTGTTGCGAGGAACAATGTGAAAAATGATTCGTCGGACCAAATGCCGTTTTTCGACATTATTCGACCAGGATTTGCTCTCGTGGCAACATTGTGGACGATATTTTGTATCTGCATCTATTACAAGTAAGTGGCTTGGGAATAGCTACTTTTCCGTAAAGCTTTGTTTGTGGTGTTCCCTTCTATCTCTGATGGTTGATACCGGAACATGCAGATGCAGATTGAGCTCTTTGGTCATTTTAGTTGCAGCTGTTCTCTTTCTTCATGTCACAATCCTCTTCAATACCTCGTCCGTCTCTTTCACTCAGCTCTCCCTTTCATCCACTATTCTATTTAGCAAAGGATGTTTTTCCGTGCACTTTGTATGCTATTATGACTTTCGATACCATAGCTTGAAAAACACCAATTAGCCTGGGGGTTGCAGTAACAGATACTCCAATTTAAACGCGCTGAAACAATTTGCCCTTTTCGCGAGGTCTGCAAGGTTGAGATTTTACTCTGTTCCCCCCAAAAGCACGATGCCCTTAGCTTCCTTTAAAATGAAATCTTTCGAATCTTTACCTCCATTTTCTGATTTTTGGTGAATTTTTAAAGATTAATTTTTAGAATTTAATTTATTAAATGCTGATCACGTGGTTTCTTTTCTTTTAGTGATACTTTAAATGAATTTATCGTCACGTGCATAACAGCGAAATAAATTAAACAAAAAAAATTTTTTTTTCTAATGCAGCAGACGATTGGACATTATATAAAAAAAAAAAATTAAAATACAGTAAAAGAAATGTTCCTCAAACTGTACTATATTCTTTAGTATGTTCTATTCGATTTAATTTGAATATTTTCTTCTACATTATTTTGTCTATAAAAATATCCGTTACGATTTCTTTATAAATATATTTTTTGGGGGCATTAATTGCATACATTGACTGCTGTATTTAATTTCAATGTACTCCGTAGCGAAGTACGGGTATTTAGCTAGTTAAATATATAAGACTACTATTTCCGCTAGAAGACTTCCTGAAATATAAGTTTCAGTGGGAAAAAAATGTATCAAAACTGGCCCAGTGGCCCCTGGTCCTTTCTGGAACCCTAAGAATACAACATACACAGGGATACATGGTAATAATGAACGCTAAATTCTTGGTTAAAAATTTTACGAGAGATCTAATCTCTATTTTTTTAGTTCGTTTATACCTGTAATAGCTGTTGTTTGGCTTTTCATTATTTTTTCTCGAGATGCGATTGAAAATTTTCTGTACTCATGCAGTAAAAAATAAAATATAACTAACTCATCGTAAAGGTTTGAAGCCTACTTTATTGATAAAATATTATGTATATAGAGGCGTTATATAAAATCTGTAGTTATTTTTAAGGCGTGATTATATATTTCAATCTACCGTAAGAAGTTGGGAAAGGAAAGCAATTTTGGGCTATTGGTTTATTATTCATTTATTTATTTACTTATATATATATATATATATATATATATATATATATATATATATATATATATATATATATTTACTTATTTATTTTTTATAGAGCATCTCTTCATCTTTATTTATTAATTTGGTAGCAGACAGCGGTAAGTTTTTCATCCATTATTTGTTTTAACTTTTATTACGCGTTATTTTAAAATGAATGCATATGATTTTATGTTTTTGAATTAGTAGGTGTAATATTTTGTCTTTTCACTTCAATAAATGACCTGCTGCTGTATGTATGCAAGTGCGCATGTGGTTATTATAATCTTGATATCTTGTCCTATCTAGACCTTGCGCCAAAAGACCCGAACCAACCTTAATTTTGATATCCGAACCTGACGAATATTTCGCACAATGGTAACATTTCAACCTCGCGTTGCCATATGTTTTTCTGTATTTTTAGTACTTGACTGTAATCTGGATGGGGAAGGCCTATCAGGAGGTTCTTTGGTTTTGCATTCACTCTTTAGCTACTTTTATATTTCATTACTTTTATCACCTTTGACTCCGTTCTTGTCACTTTAGATATCATCGATTTTATATACCATTGCATTTACATCTTTTTATACATTTATGCTTTTACATTTTAAATGTCTTTACATTTACACTTCTTTTGCACATCATGACTATTTACTTTTTATATATGATTGCATTTATACGTACCTTTTTATATATTATTGCTTTTATCGGACTTACACTTTTGATTTAATTCCCCTTTGGCCCAGCTTGTGGCGAAGGTGGAAATGATCCGACTCCAAAATATTTAAAAAAACTACGCATTTATTCTTATAATCAAAAAGGTAATACAACATCTGCTCAAAGAACACGCTGATAAAAAGTGAAAAGAAAAAGTTGAGCGAGCCACTAAAAAAATCCAAAGTAGTAATTTTGCGCTATATATATATTTAATTTTAGAGTCCTTACGCGCAGTCAGTGCACTGTGTGTCGTAATTCTGTAGGCTGGATATTTGCATGATGTGACGTAGTTCTGCAGACGAGAATTTGCGTATGTGTGTTACCACAGATCGTTATACTTTACTAATTATTATTTTTGTAACTACTTTTACTACCTACACTTTTGCTACTTTTTATATGCATGGTTTTCTGCTTTTGCTTTGCGTTTGGTGCAGCTTGTTCTTTCTGGATCTAAACCATCCAGCCAAACCAACCAACAAACCACGCGTTGCGTTAATACGGGAGAGAATTATAATATTATTAGAAGTAAAGATAGAAAAGATTGTTCTCACACTGTGTCATTCAACTTGAGAGAGCTTTTCTTTTTATGTCATGAAATCTAAACTCAGTTAATGAAACTGTCTGGCAAATGCGTCCGTGTTGATCAATGGATGGCGTGTTATATGCACCACAGCTCTACTCTCAAGCGTGACCGGTGCATTGCTCCTAAAACACTTCTTCGTGACTATAATATGACAGAATTTTTGTATGAAAAAAATTACCGACCTGCAATCAGCAGGCGAAATATGTGTGCAAATAATATTAATGCGGGTAATTAAATAAATTAGTAAAAAAACAGCGTGATTGCAGGAGATTGGGTGCTCTTGATATAAGAACCATAATGGCTTTGGTAGATTGCAGTGATGTATCTTCCGATAATCATTCTATTCCCTGGGGCTTTAAAACATGTTTGGTTGTCTAGGTATTTATTACTTATAAAAATGTAGTTAATTTATTTTTGATTAAAAACAAAAGTAAATAGGATTTATAAAATATGTAAAAATGATTGTTTATATGCTAGTTTAAATTTACGCCAATAATATAAATTGAAATGTACTGTAGTTGGCGTATTAGAATATTGGTATACATTCGGTTATTGAACCGTATATTAATACTGTTGTCACAAAGATATTGGTTGATTTATTTCATGTAATTTTTCGTATTTGATAACTGTGTTTATGAATGTATGTATTCATGATATATGTGTATGTATGTATTCATTATGTATGTATGTATGTATGATGTATGTATGTATGTATGTATGTATGTTTCTTTAGGATTTATGGCATCGGCAAATTTGACTTGGCACAGTATTTAGTAATGTTGCTACAGTGGTGGAAACTGATTAATCAAAACACGATTTTTTAACAAAAACATTTTTAATATTCATTAAAAATGAATGAAATTTCATAGATTATGCATGCTATGTATAACAAGTGAGTTACAAAAATAAAATTTCATACATAATAATAAACAAAAGCATAAGGTCAAAAATTAGATTTTCGTAACATGCAAACATGGAAATTGATTTATGAAATATCACATTTCATTGACATTAATACATAGTAAAGCCGCATTTCTTCATCAATGTTTATTTTATTCTAGATGGCATTGTTAAAAGCAGATTTCGAATGTACTTGTGATCAATTAGTTTCCAGTTTCGACAGATTGAAGCTTTCAATCCTACAGGTGTTGTGTACTGCATCCCATCTGCATAAACCTTTCGAACAAGCTGTTCCCAAACGTTTTCGATGGAGTTCAAATCAGGACTATTAGGTGGATGATCTAAAAGTAGCAGAAGAAAGTTTGAATACTGCTTTTACAAGAAAAATGAAATGTGTCGGTCTCGAAAAGAGTGGTGGAATAGGTGATGTTAGTCATTAAAATGTTTCATCAGTGTTGCAGTATTAACCAAATTTAAAATGATAGCTAGTTGAATTCAGGATTTAATAAGTAGAAAGTAAGAAGAGAGAAAAATTTTAGGTAATCTCTTCTAACGAAACTATCGCGGGTTATAAACGTAGGATTACTTATCGTTGATTACCTCTTTTGTATGTATATATGGCACACCGGGCTAAATGTTTCTCTGTAGTCGATATCCAACATAAGCGTATACCCCTTTGCTACTAAACGAGCCTTGAATCTCTCGATTGAGCATCCGAATTTGTCTTCACCTTGTAAACCCAGCGATTGTCGAGGATTTTTCGTCCTTTAGGTGGCTCAACAAGGTGCCACGTTCCATGCTTGGCATGCGAAGCCATTTCGTCATCAATGGCTCGTTTCCAGTCGGCATATTCAAGAGACATCGTTGCTTTGTCATATGTTTTGTGTTCATTCAACTTCAGAATACTGCTGTATACGTCGTAATCGTTAAATCTGACAGGGCGTTGAGCAGTCGAACGGTCTCGCAATGCATGCACCGTCATCTGTGTTGGTTCGTCTTCATCAGTGCAAAGATCACCAGCCTCCTCCGTGTCTACATCATAGGGAGTATCCAAAGTTTCACACCCATACCGCTTGATGGACCGGTATTAGATGTCGCTTCTAAAGGCTGGGAAGTAGGACCGATTTGCTGTTAACTGAACAGTACGTTGGCACTCTTTATCGTATCTTTCTTCGATGATATGAAAACACGATACCCATCGTAATCACAATAACCAACCAAATAGCCCTTTATAGCCTTGTCGTCCAGTTTACTTCTGTTGACATCTGGCACATGTACAAATGTAGTTGATCCAAAAACTCGAATCCTGTTGATTGCCGGCATGCGTCCAAACCCTTCCTCAAATGTAGACTTTCCTGTGGTTTTACTTGACCCAGTTCGATTCAGAATGTAAATAGCTGTAGATGCTACTTGTGCCCATAGGAACTGTGGTAGGCCTGTATCCTTGAGCATAGTGCGAACTGCAATGTTGTACGATTCTCTCTTTCAACCAAACAGTTTCGCTCTGGTGTATACAGAATAATGATTCGCAACTTGATGCCTATATCATCAGTCAGTTTCACCAATTTAGCATAGTCGAATTCACGACCACCGCCTGTGACCAGTTCTTTTACATTTATACAATCCTTTTTGGCCCGAGAAAGAAACTGCTTGATTTTATCCACAGCCTCGTTTTTATGTCTCAGAAATTCGAAACTTCGAGAAGTTGTCCTTAAGTACAGTAACCACCGCTTATAGTGATCAGTGGTTATAAGAATCAACCGTTTATAAGAATCAATATCGCAAAAACAAAAACAAATGTATTATTTCCATGTTAAAATTTTCGCTTTAAAGAATCAATCCACCGGTTTTAAGAATCAGCTTACACTCTTCACTTTCCTTTTATTTTTCCAAAAAAGCCACTTAAACTCTCAAAAGGTACGATGTTCTTTCTCTATTTTTTTAAAGAAGACTGATAAGATGGGATGGAATACAGTCGTAAAATGCATCCCTTTCTTTGTTAGATATATCATAATAGTTTCCCCTTAAACGCTTTAGCTAAACACTGTCCTATTAGCTTGACCCAGGGGGCATCCTACCCGTGCGGATCCGATTTCACTTTTCTCCACTGACAAAGACAGGGACTCTTTTTTTCTCATCTCTCACATCCTGGTTGCAGCTTCCTGAACCCTGAAACACATAAATCTTCGGGGAAGTGTCCACTATCACTTAGGCAAATGTGACATTATTAGATTCAGCACGCTATCAAACCGTGAAACGTAACCTAGAAGGTGAATCTTGGTCTGAGACTATTGGTATTGAAAGAGGTATAAACAGCCTTCTTAAAAAACTTCATTACGTCAAACTACCATAGAAAACCTTTTCTTTCACCCTTCCTGTAGTTGAAATGTTAAACTGTTAAGCAGGTATGATGTAACAAATATTGGATTTTTTTCTTCTCTTACTATAATCATGTGTATCTACTTATAGGTCTAGAAATTAAGTTGTATTTTTAAAATTATAAAAATAATTTAAATTCAAGATAATTAACGTAAATTAAAGAGTATTTTATAGTAAATTATCTAATATATGTGTATATAGGTGTGTTTGTTCCTGTCCAAAAACCGAAATTTCGGCTATAAGAATCAACCGCTTATAAGAATCAAAAACAGTAATAACAAACGTGATTCTTATAAGCGGAAATCACTGTACTAACATGTACTTCTTTCCACCTCTTGACAAGAATGGTGATTGGAGCAAGTCTTCATGTATGATCTCACCAGACTTTTTCGTCTTGAATCGTTTTGATTTGAATGTTCGTCGACTCTGTTTACCATATGTACATGTCGCGCAAAACAGTCCATCGTCGATGAAATCGATACCATTCTGACGCAGGTACTGCTTCACATACTGTATTCCCTGCTGCCCGAGCCGTCGATGGCAACGTGATAACGCAACTTTGTCGTCGTCATTGCCATTTCAGGAAAAGGAGTTGTTGTCATTTCTTTGACAACCAAGAAGGCTGAAGCAGCAGAATCTCCTTGTGGCTTTACCGGTTTTGCACGTAGTTCAAGGAGTCCATTTGATGAACATGGAGTCTCTAAAAGTACATTATCTGGGGTCTCCTTGCGGAAGAAACGACAAATCATGTTATCTGAATCTTCGAAGTTCGAGATTCCTCGCTTCATTGCGTTTGAAGCTGATAACAATTTTTTGCCGATGTCTTGTGCATACGATACATCACTGAGCTCAATAGATTTTTGCACGGTTCCAACCGTGGCACACATGCCAATGTCCCCACAGCCATATGCCGGTATTGTCTGCTTGTTACCAACTGTGATTTTTGCTTGTTTGTCAAAGTGACGTTACGTCTTGAAGTATTCTGCTGAATTCGTACTGTGTGCTGTAGTTCCGTCGTCCTTAAACCATACATTTCGGCCACTATCATCTTCTTGACATGCAAATGCACTGCATTGAGTATTTGCAAAGAAGGTTTCTGTTCTGCCACTCGTCGTGGTTGGCTTGTCATAGAAATCCGGACAAAATTTTCCAATATGCCCAGGTTTCTTGCAATGAAAACAGATGCCATTGAAACCTTTCCCACTATCACTGTTCCTGCTAAGTATATTCGTCGTTTTGGCATTATTTGTTGTCAAGGGTTGGGGTTGGCTCACCATTTGGGCCTTTTCCCACCCTTGTTCCATTTCTTTCCACTATGCTTTGCACCATATTTAGCATTTGCCATGAATGCTGTCGTAGTATCGTCTCTAAGCTCCTGATTTCTTCTTTGCAGTCTCATGTTGATCTGTTTGATCAGTTTTCAGGTGACTTTTCTGTCCTTAGCGTTGAGTATCCGAAGGTTAAGACAGACCTCAACTTTCACTTAAACGGTACAAATGCAGATGCTTCCTCGTCACGACAGCAAATCGCTCAGCCGAGACACTCTGGTCCGGAAGACAGGCGCACCAAATGAGCACGCAAACACCTCCAGGCCGAAATCCAGCCAAATGAAACCAAATCAACGAATCGTATTTTCTAACTGACAACACAGCAATACCTGTCTAGGTGCCTTACAAAAACTTTAAACTGTAACCTTTTCAATGTCTGTATTATTTGTCCAAAGTTAACTACCAACACATCTTGTGATAGTCACCCGTTCCCTGTTTCACTTAGCTACTTTATTTAAGTTAAAAAGTACACAACCCAAATGGGCTAACAATTTCCACTCACTAGTGGTAGAGTACTACAGATTTGTCATAGTTTAACACAGTGCAGGGGTTCTGATCCTTCGTCCAATCTAAGCTCATGGGGTTCTCCAAGTTTCCAAGTCTTCTTTTCCTAACTTCAGCGTTGCCTTTGTTAATTATTTCGCCATTAAGTTCAATTTCTATTTCTTCGTCATCAATTCCCATACATCATACTATTTATCTTGATATCCAGCGGCAGGCACCCTGCCAAAATGCATAGTGCATCTGTTGACACTGTAGGGTAACACTTAGTGATACTAGTCAAAAAAGGCCTTTACACTTGCTTTAATTTTGCCTTCAATACTTTTGAGTCACTATACCAGATTTCGGATCCATAAAGTAAAATTTTTTCAACCACTCTATTGTATATTTCTTTTACAATGCTAGCGCTGTTGCCCCAGGTTTTCTTAATGATTCTAGTAAGCCTGTATACAATCTTTAATGCCTTCTCCTTTACAGTGTCAAGATGTTTGTAAAAGTTGATCTTATTATCGATATTGATCCCTACCTACACACAGGACAGCAGAAATGGTGATATCAGAACTCAAAATCCGAAATCGAAACTCGAAGTCAAAATACGTTATTTAAATAGCCGGACGAGGGCCGAATGGCTAGGACGCTGGCATTCGGTACCAGAGTCCGTGGGTTTGAGCCCCACTGATGACATGGATGTTTGTAGCCGTTTGGAATCGGCTTTAAGAAGTAGATCCCTGTCTAATTAGTCCTCGTGTAGCAAAAGTTGACCCGACCTCCAAACCAAACCAAGCCGTTTCCGTTATTCAAATACGTCGTGAAAGCCATCGTTACTTCATCTGCACAAATGAACGTGGCTGAAACCCATAACCTGTTGCAATATTAACTAAATAAAGTGATACCTAGTTGAATTCAGGATTTAATAAGTAGAAAGTAAGATGAGAAAAAAACAGTACTTTTACTTTTTACATAAATTACAATGGAATACAGAAGAAAGGTGGTGCCAGATGGATAAAACATAATAGCAGAAAATAAACGAAGAGATGCCACTACATTGCACGTAATATTAATTGAATGCTTGATTCTCAACAATCACTTCGTTGGAATCGTTGAGCTAGTAGATTATCGGCGGATTCGATTCCTGGGAGACTGTCATTGCAACGTTTTCAGATGTTCGAGAAAGATAACGCACTAAATCATTAAATACGAGTGGTTTTATTTTATACTTGACTGTTTTATCATTATACATGACTGTTTGTATCACCTTTTTATATATATATATTAGGTATCATCTTTTATATTCTTTGTTTTTATCACCTCTTATATCGTTGTTTTTGCTGTGTCTTACCTCTGCTTTTACATCAATTTATACCTAACATTAGTTCTCGTCCTGCGTTTGGCGCAGCTTGTCCTTTTTGGACCTTGCGCCAAGAAACACTAACCAACGAACGAGGGATTTTATAAATAGTTTTGAGAATTTAAAGACCATAGATGGATACGTATTCATATTAATTGCCGTTTAAGAAAAATATGGTTGATTAAAAAATATATACAGTAAAAAAAGGGATTAAATTTTTTTATAAATATGCTCATAATTTTCTGTATGATTTATGTATTACTCCATATATACTTAATCTATATGCCCAAAGATAGTTTGGCAAAATTATGATGGGAAAAAAAGAAAACTTGACAAACACGGCTTATGATCCCCCTTTCATTTTTTACGCCAGTTCCCCTTTAAATGTTTTGTCATTCGTTGGCTCTATCCAAGCTAACGTTTCTCGCCTTCGAAAATTTTGAAGAGTTGTCTGAAAGTTTGATTAATGGATGGCGCGCCTTAATATTTCATTAGCTTTAGTGATGAGCAAGTTATGATCGAGAGAGTAATCTTTTTGTCAGCAGTTTTTACGATTTGGTTCAACGACCGAGGGTCCTTTATTCTCCAGATATACGCAGATGTAGTTTTATTTTTGGGATGTCTCATTTGGAACAAAAAGGATTGCTTTAGTACGAATTATCCGATTACATGTTCGATTTTGATATTATTTGGAAGTATAAAACGATGTTTTCATTCAAATAAGGGTTTGGTATTCTTGCCATTAGAAACCACTGTAGATAGCATCTCTCTCCAGTTGTAAATTCTCTTTAATGTCCGTTCCATTAATCAAGTCTTTGTGAATTCTTTTCTTAAGGTTGCTGTGTAGAAACCCTATTGGATTCCCTCGCCTCAATGTAAACGTATGGAGAAAATTTGTACAAGGATTGCGGTCTTGGATTAGAAGATTTTTTTTTTAATTGTACTCCGTAATATTGAAAAAAATTTTACACCTTTGGACATTTTTCGTTTTTGTAAAATAAAAACGCAAATATTTTTAATTTAAATTAATCGGAGAAAGAAAATCTGGTATAGTGTGTTTTAAACTCTCATAAATTCCTTTGGTGGACGAAATTTATAAAATGAATCCTGTTGCAAGGTGCAGAAAAGTTGAGGCTATCTGAAAATACCCTTTTTATTGGATTATCAGCATTTATAGAGCTCTTAATAGTAGACAAATTTTCTCCATAGGTGAGCGAATCCAATAGGATTAGTACACATCAGCTCACTAAAAACTCTCATCAAGTTTACTCTTACGGTGTTTTTCCAAGTTCGAGTCTATCTATTCTACCTTATTAATTGTTATATAGCCATTTGTAGATTGTTTTCGGAAGCTTTGGTGTGTTGAAAAATCTCCACTTTTTTCTTCAAAATTTTTTGCCAATTCTTAAAATCAAATCTTACTGATGATCGCCTTTGCTTGCATTGCTAATGTTCAGATCTTCCTATCTTTCCCTATTCAATTTTATAGTTGATTTAAAATCACTTTTAGGATTTTGTGCCTTACTCTAATTTTTCATTTCCCGTTTTGTGTTTTGCTCCTTATAACTCTGACAAATCAACTTTATTTTACACACTACTCAGTATATTAAAGGATATTAAAGATTGTTCTTTAGGTGTGTTGCTACTGTATAAAGTTAACCGTTGTCAGAGAGGTAACTCATGCAAATACGTGCCCAACTTTCCGTCATACATGTATGTAGGATTCGCCCTCATTATGGACTCTTTAACGTAGTATCATTACTTACAAGAACACTGGAGACGGGGGAAAAACCAGAATTTAAGAAATTTTTTTGATTGAAACAGTCAATTCTAAAGGTTCCACCGACCACAGCGATAAGCTTATACGGCATATTTAAAGTCGCTTGTGAACATATTACAATTTACAATTACAGCTTACATTATATACATACAATTTTACATTCACGGTGCTCTTTCAATTTCTCTTACTGTTACTATTACATTTACCATTGCATTAATAACATATTACGATTTACAATTTCAATTTACATTATGTACTAACAATTTTACATTTTTGATGCAATTTCAATTACAATAACATTTACCACTACATTGTGGATACATTGCAATTTTGAATTACGATTTACATTGTATACTCACAAATTACATTCAAGGTAAAATTTCAATATAATTACCTTACTCCCCTCAGGGGGTTTACCTTCTTTAGGTAAACACGGGTGTCGCAATCCCGAGATACTCCAGCGAACTATCTCTCCTTTCTTTTTTTCTCTCCTCTCTTCCTTTACTTTATTCTTTTTTTTTCTCCCTCGGTGTGGTTCCTCTTCAGAGGCGAGGGCATCTCTTTAGTAGCTGTTGCCGTTCTGTTGCTTCTTGCTGCTATTGGGGTCTTTATCACCCACGTGTTTGCCGTGCGTGGAGACCCGTGTCCCCGGAAAAGGGAATCCTGGTAGTTGAGGGTCAGTTTTGGTTGCCCAACACACTACTTCGGGCCCCGCTTCGGGTAAACGGGAGGTACTTAGTGGTTCCCTAATGTATCAATCGGCTGGTCGTTGACATTGTCTTCGGCTAGGAACCAAGCCATCGTTCCGATTTCTGTACATCTCGTTAAGGGTAGAGGTCGTTTCAGGATCGTTTCGTTCGCGTATAGTTCTCGGTTAGCACTGGTGCACGTATGTGCATCCCCTGTTAGGCTCCGTGGTGGGTGGTGCGGCCGGGAACTGAATTTTAAGCCCCTTTGTATGGATTCTTTTCTTAAAAATCCCACGGTGAGGGAAAATTCACCACAACAAAATGACAAGGTTTTATCACAAGCTAAATTTTTTGTTTTAAAACGGACTAACGGCACTTTTCTTGATGTATCTCCTTTCTTGATACACAAGACACTTATATCTTTAATAGGTGAAGTAAAATCTATAAAAAAGCTACGTTCTGGTGACCTTCTCATTGAACTGTCCTCCAGCCAACAAGTTACACCGCTGTCTAAAATTACCTTCGGCCACCTTCGGCCAGTATCCGGTCACGATCTCTTCACATGGGTATCTGAACTCTTCTCACGGGGTTGTTTCAGATTCTGACTTCCTGCACACGCCTGAAGATGAGATATTAGAGAACCTGCGGGACGAGCATGTGTATGCAGTGCGCCGTATTACTATCCGTCGGGGTAGCACCTCATCCTGACGTTCAACACTCCAAACCTTCCATCTCACATTAACATGGCCTACGTTAGGAATCCCGTGCGCCCATACATCCCGAACCCCCTGAGGTGTTTCCAGTGCCAACGTTTTGGGCATTCCAAAACTGCCTGTCGTGGTACCATTACCTGCGCCCGTTGCTCAGAAGTTGGACACGTCAGCGATAATTGTACTGATACGCCCAAATGTGTGAACTGTAATGGTGATCATGTGGCCTACTCCCGGTCATGTCCGAAGTGGCTAACAGAGAAATAAGTGCAAACTTTAAAAGTCATGCAAAATCTCTCTTATATTGAGGCCAGAAAAAGGATTGACGCCAGGACCCCAAAGGTAGGGGTGTCCTACGCTGCAGCTGTAGTTAAAAATACGAAATCTACCGGTACTCAAACAGAAAATGAAACTTCTAAAATTTCTATCAAAAATAAACCACGAAATGAAAATAAAGATATTCCATCCTCACCTCTAGCTACTACCCGTAAAAAGGTATTGGATTCCGAATAAAAAAAAAACAAAGGTCCGACAATCCTTGCCAATTTCTGCTGCACAAAATGCCAAAGATACAAATCAGTCGTGCTCCTACCATGTAAGTGCAAATTTGCCCATACCTCCTAACCCTAATCGCAAAAAAGTCGCTATTCCTCGAAAAAGCTCTGAAGTTTCTAGGAAAGCTAAGGACCCCAATTATATCTTAAAAGGGAATCAGTATGTCCGCAGGCTCGCGGACAATACTGTATATTTTGATGTGTCCGGAGACTCGGACAATGAAGTTGTCTTTGAGGAGCCTCTCACTCCTCCTTTTTGTCGTACGAGTCCTCCGCGTCGTGGCGCAAGAGCGCGCGTCACATAACTTCCTTCCTTTTTTTCGGAAAAAAAAGAGAAAATTTTTCTGCTCCTTTCTTTTCAGTTTTTTAGCTTCATTTTTTTTTCTTTTTTTGTTGTTGTCAGCCTCTGTAACTTTTTTCAGTTTTTAAAACTGCACTTCGTTTTATTTTAACGTTCTTGGTGAAAAAAGTCATCCTGAATTCTTTCCTCTTTTGTTAAAATGAACTTTTTCTCTCTCTTTGGTTTAATGCATTACAATTTTCGTCACCCTCGTTTGTATCTTTAAACACTTTTATCAGTCTTAATTTCACATCAATGCTTTATCGCTTTTCTGTTGATTTTTATATGGCTACTTTTAATACCTGTTTTGTATGACTATTTTAGTACCTGCCATATATCACCGGTTTTGCCACCAATTATGTGTGACAGGTTTTATCACTTGATAATTTTGACTGTTTTTATCAGCGTCTACACATCGCTGTTTTTCTTTCCTTTCCTTGTTCTTGTTAACTACTTACCACTGTTGTTCGTTATGTTTGCTCGTTGTATTCACTTTTTTTTATCATCGCTGTGTTTAATTTATCATATTCTCTGTTTTTGATTTATCATTTCCTTTTCCGTGATTCATCGCTCTTATTTGTCTTTGCACGTATGACCTCATGAAATGTCATATTTTTAACAACTATAAATATCATTATTACCGTTCAAATCATAAAATTATTTTATCACCCTTTTTTATATTATCATTTTTGTCACCTTTTTATATCATTAACCTTTACTTATCATCGTTTGTGCCATCTTTATACAAGATTTCATTTTATAAATACAGTCGAACCTCCATATATCGAAGTAGCAAATTGCCGGAAAAAAATTCGATATATAGAAATTTCGATATATAGAATTAAGATTAGTTTTATCATAATTCTCCTTAAAAAAATTTCCATTTCTAATTTATATGCAAATCCCATTAAATGAAAGTTAATAACTAAAAAATGAATTAATATGAACGATTTATTGAGTACTACATACATACCTTTAAAAAAACAATAATCCAGACAGTGGTTACAATGATCACATTTGCATTCTTTAAAAAAAAAAAAACTACGAATATCTTGATGAACAGCCAGTTTTGCGGAAAGTTCAAAGAAATGTTCGTATTTATTCAGTCCACTAAAAACTTAATCAGGGACATTTTCAACGAATTAAAGTTCACGACATATTGTTTCAAACGCCAGAAAATGGTAGATTTTATTCTAAAGTGGAATAAAATTTCCCAATTTGTGTTGAAAATAATTTCGATATATAGAGATTTTTTCGATATATAAAAACAATTTTTCTATGTAATGAACATGGAGATTTGCTAAGAGTTCGATATATAGAAAATTTCGATATGTGGAAGTTCGATATATGGAGGTTCGACTGTATTTTTATCGTGTTTTACTGGGTTATAAGTCTTGAAATGCTGACTTTAAGTAATATTGTTTGTATCGTTGTTGCCTTTTTTACCATACTTTTTCTATAATTAAAACTTTTGTCTTTTGCAAATTTTTTATAATCGTTTTAATGTACCTTGGTCTATTGTTAACTTGTATATATGCCTTTTTCGGGTTCCATCATGTGTTTGGCGCAGCTTGTCCTCTCTGGACCTTGTGCCATAAAACCCAAAACAACCAACCAACCAACCAACAATTACCTTACTCTTACAATTTTACATTTAAGATGCAATTTCAAACATAATTTCACTTACTATTGCATTAAACAATTACATTACATACATAATACAATTGTATTACAAACGATTAACAAACAGGTTTACTGGTAAACATTTTTATAATAATTATTTCTTCTGAAGTAATTAAATTATTCTTTTTTTTTGGATTAATTTCAAACATTATTTTGCTCATATGCCTCCAATGCACTTACTATTGCATTTAACAATTACACTACACACATCTTATAATTTACAATTACATTTTATATTATATTCTAACAATTTTACAATTTAGGAGCAATTCCAATTACTATTACACTGAGAAGTAAATTAACCATTACGCTATAAGCATATTGTAATTTACAATTGCGATTTACGTTATATACTTACAATTTAACATTTAAGATGCAGTTTCAATACAATAACATTCACTCTTACAATTTTACATATAAGTGAACGTTTCAAATACAATTACACTTACTATTGAATTAAGCAATTACAAAGCAAACAGTGCGATTATACACAGGAACGAAAATAAAATATACTATAAAGAAAGTCGATCTAGGCCACGTTTCCCAACAAAGGAAGATGCTGAACCATGATGTCTCTCATGATCCCTTTTATAAACGCTCTACAATAAAAGTCATGATAGAAACGATGTGCAGGCCAATTCCTTATGCCCGATGGTAATTTTTTGCGTTCATTATTCCATAACCCACAATAAAATAAGCAATGTTCAATCGTCTGTTCTTTTCCGAAGCTACATAGATCCGACTTCCAATGAAACCTCTTTTGATATGCCGCAATACTACCGTGTTGAGTAATTGCCTGATTTATATAAAAGTTATCCGATATTCTCGTACAACTAACCTTCGGAAAGGCACGAAATGCCGGCCTCCCCACATTGCTCTCCTCCCACAACTGCTGCCAAGTTTTCATATAGTAGTTCTTAAGTCTCCTTTTCATTTGTTGTTTTATTGGTCAATTTGTACGAACCAACTATTACACTCATTGAGGTAGCCTTTTTTGCTTCCTCATCAACTTCTTCATTTTCTTTGTTTCGCACATGTGCCTTGACCCAATGTAGGAAAACCTCTAAATAATGTGTCTTTAACTTTCGTTTTATATCTTCCACCATTTCACCTTTATGTTCATGTGTATTCAATGCCTGCAGCGAACTCATAGAGTCGCTATATAAGTCGAATCTTGATATTCCCCTTTCAATCGCATTTTCAATCGCCATATCTATAGCTGTCAATTCGGCACTGTATGAAGATGCACAATCCGATATCCTCCTCCTCAGGCTTTCTTCTTTAGTGTTTCTTTTATACCTGATTCAGGCCGCACCTACTTTGTTATTTAGTTTGGACCGATCTGTGTAATATCTAACGTCTGTTCTTGGTTTTTGATCGTAAGTCCAACTATATTTCTTCAATTCTCTAATTCTTCTTGTAGTCTTAAGCTTAGTTTCACAATTTCTTATATTATAGCTCTCCCTTTCCAGGATTATTTCCTCTCCTTCATTTTGTATTCTATATATATCCACCTCCGTTTTGGCCCTTATATCAAGCGACCCGCCATAACCGCCAACACATCGGTGGACACTGTCTTGTAACTTTTAGTTATTACCAGTAAAAATGTCCGCTGTGCTTGTTTTAATTTATTATCCATTACCTTTGTATTCGTATACCACGACTGTATGCCATATAGTAATATTTTTTCTATAGCCCTATTGTTTGGCCCATCTATAGCTCAATAACTCTTTAATTAATTAAATGACTCAACTCAAAATTAAATATGTTGGACTGTATACAATTTCTCTTAATTTATTGTTTCAACTCTGAGCTACGCTCACTCCGTTCTCCACTCGGAGCTCGTCTCATCTGCTCACCACACTTCACATAGTACATATACAGCGACAGCAGCGCTCTTTTTGAATGCGGCAGGCGTTGCACTCAACATACCGCCCGCCTTGACAAATTTTTTAAAATTTTCAACATATAAATCAAGCAAGTTACAAATACCAGATGACACTCGTTACAATACACTGGAAACCATAGTACACAACGAATTTACAATAAAATGTGCTCAAATAGTCAAATATTAAAAAAATACACTAAAATTACAAAACAATACAATTAAATTGATGCACAAACACAAATAAATCAAAATCATATACTTCAATTAGATTCAAAGGGTAATTTAACAACTTTATGAACAGGTCGCTTATAGATACCTTTACTTGTTTTTAATGTAACTACTCTGGTTATATTATCCTTTCCTGGATGAACCTTAACTATTTTGGCAAGATTCCAGCTCAGTAATTTTGAATCATCATCTTTAACCAAAACTATTTCGTTTTCCTTAAACTCTTTTTCTCCTTTATACCATTTAGGTCGTGCTTGAAGACGATTTAAATAGTCTGAGGTCCATTTACTCCAAAATGTTTGAGATAATTTTTGCACTAACTCCCACCCACTGAGCTTATTCATTGGAATCTCTCTAAAATCTGGTTCGGGCAATGATGTTAACGATGAGCCAACTAAAAAATGGGCTGGAGTAAGAGCTAAATCATCATTGGGATCCTCAGAGAGAGGGCAAAGAGGTCGTGAGTTTAATACCGCCTCCACTTGTGTAACAAGTGTAAAAAATTCTTCATGAGTAAGGACCGTATTTCCCACAACCCTTTTAAGGCGGCCTTTCACAGATTTAACCCCAGCCTCCCACAAACCTCCAAAGTGAGGTGTGGCAGGGGTATTAAAATGCCACTTAATGCTCTCAGAAGCAAGAAAATCCTCAAATTTTTCTGTACTTTCCTTTTTAAACAGCCCCTTTAAAATTTTACGAAACTCATTGTTGGCTCCTACAAAGTTAGTTCCGTTATCACTAAAAATCTCACTAGGCCTACCTCTACGAGAAATAAATCTTTTCAAGGCACCAATAAAGGCTTCAGTACTTAAACTATTTACAATTTCTAAGTGTATGGCTCTGACAACAAAACATACAAAAATACAAATGTAACACTTATATACTCTTTTCACTCTACCTGGGATTAATTTGATACTAAAGGGACCACAGAAATCCAGTCCTACTTTAGTGAATACTCTCGAAATGTTAACTCTGGCACTAGGCAAATCCGCCATCATTTGGTTTTTACCTTTAGCACTTACCTTAAGGCATTTTAAACATTTCTTAATTACTCTTTTGACTGTTGATCTGCCATTAATTATCCAAAATTGGGTACGAATGTTGGTTAAAGTAGCCTCAGTTCCTGTATGAAAATAAAAGACATGATAGTGATGAATTAACATAGGATGTTTTTGTTCTTCAGGTAGGTTAGAATGTCTCAGTCTGCCTCCAACACGAAGTATGTTCTTCTCGTCTAAAAACGGAGACAAATTCAACAAGTTACTGGAATTAGGTAACTGTTGTCCTCTTTGAATACACTGAATTTCCTTTGAAAAATATACAGATTGCACATTTCGCACTAAACAAAATAAAGATGCGGATAATTCAGGTGCAGTTAAACTGCCAGTGATTTTCGACGATGGGTTCCTTGTATTTTCTTTGAAACGCACACACCATGCAATTATTCTTTGCAGTTTCAGTAAAGAAGAGCACTTATAAATGATGGGGAGTATCTCAGATTCTTGCACCAAGAAACAAACTGAATCCCCTTGATTATTCCTTAGCTCACTTTCATATAAATCACTATTATGGATGTCCTTGCAGTCACCAGGGAAGTTCACTACGTGCTCTCTTAGAAAGGATGGCCCTAACCACCACATGTCACTTTGTTGGATTTTCTCTGGATCAAGTCCTCTCGATATGATATCTGCAGGATTTTGTTCCGAGGGAACATGATGCCACTGATTTATCTCTGTTAACTCTTGGATAACCACCACTCGATTGGCTATAAACGTCTTCAAATCTCTGGGTTCCCTTTTCATCCACGATAACACTATCGTAGAATCAGTCCAATAGAACACTGATGTAATGTCAATTTTTAATGCATTTTTCACTTTATGCATTAATTTGGTGAGTAGGACGGCACTACATAACTCTAAGCGAGGTGTGGTTACCTGCTTAATCGATGACACACGAGATTTACTCGAGACAAGCTTCACTTTCACCTCTCCATCTGAAGTGACCGATCTGGCGTAGATGGTAGCACCATATGCCTTTTCGGAGGCATCACAGAAGCCATGAAGCTCAGTTATTTCAGCGCTTTGAATCACTATGCACCGTTCAATATTGATTTCACTTAAACTCATTAAAGACCGCACAAATTCTTGCCATTTATAAGCTTCTTTCTCAGGAAGCCTTTCACTCCAATCAATTTTGGGCAACCACAATTGTTGCATGAAAATTTTTGCTTTAGTGGTCACTGGACCAAGCAATCCAAGTGGATCAAAGAGTCTGGCGATAATTGATAATACCGACCTTTTAGTACGATGAGCATTTTGCTCCACTTCTACCTTAAAGGTAAAACAGTCAGTTCTAGCCTTCCAGGCAATATCTAAACTTTTAATCTCATCTGTAGATGAAAATTCATACTCATTTTCTGTGGTTGGGATAAGCTCGGAAGTATTCCCACACCACTTGTGTAATGACATCTGAGCAGTTTTTAGAATGCCAATAAGTTAGTGTTGCAAAGTTCTTGCAGCCTCCAATGTGTTTGCTCCACTTAAGTCATCATCCATGTAAAAGTCATCACACAGGAGTGATGCAGCCATAGGAAAGTTTTTCCCCTCGTCAATGGAAATCTGTTTTAAAGTTCGCATTGCTAGGTACGGATCACTAACCGTTCCGTACAGGAACAAAGTGAACCGTTTTTCTTATATATTTTGATTATTTTCGATTGCGTTCTCTGTTGTCGTAAGCGGTTTTTCATTTTATCTTGCTTAATACCCATGTCTGTCTAGCTCTGTACATCATTTTATGTCATTTGAATCTTTGCTTCCCCCCCCCCCTTTTAAAAAATAGTTCTTATGTTTGATTAACGCCACATGTCTGTCGATTAGTTTGCTCAAAAATACATAAATTATATAACAAAGAAGTTATATTAAGTATTTTGTGCAGACTCGGCTGTGGACTTTGAGAAGAAGCACTGTACCGCAGTAGAACGCAAATTAATAAATAAGTAGGGACATAACTAGGACGGTGTAATGTCGTTGTATCAACTGACGACGCATTCACAAACTAACAGCGGTTTTATTATATCAAGACAGGACAAAATAGAAATTAACACATTACATTAAGAATAAAAACACGTCACTTTAAAAGCCCAAAACCAGACTCCTAAAAGAAAGTCGTCTCCTATACTAAAAATCAATCCACTCAAGCGTTCGCCGGCGTTCCTCTCGAACGTTCGCTGGCGTTCCTTCCTCTCGCATTTCAACCATCTCTTAAATACGAAGACGAGAGAGAGAGGAATATATTCACTTCGCTTCAGATGTGACAAGCTGGGAGGGGACTGGTTACATGACAGACCGTGTTTAATAAATAACATATTTGCAAATGATATCGATATGCTTAGTAACATAAAAACGGGATCGAGTTTGAGGCTGACAACACGACGAGCTATTGGATTCTCACCTTCATAGGTTAACCTGATTGTCACCTCAGTTTTAACCTATGAAGAAATTTTGTCCAAGGATTGCCGACTTCCATTGAAAGATTTTAACGGTCCTCCGGAAAGGAAAATTTCAGACGGCAAAACCGTCCGCCCGTACCTCGCGAGTAATAATTTTGGCAGAGCGCTAAATCCAGTCTGTATACGCTTGGACAAGCAGTAAACAGTTGAACAGAAAAGTACCAAAATGCGTCAAAATTTTGACATACATATATGTATGTGTATACATACGTACATATCTATATATATAAAACAGTTCCGTAACTGACTGACTCACTCACTCACTGACTGACATACAATGCATAGATCAAATCGCTGGACCTAAAGGGCTGAAATTTTTCATGGCGATTCTTCTTATAGTGTAGGGGTGCACTAAGAAAGATTTTTGAAAAATTCTTCTTAGATTTTTTAAAATTAAATTTTTAAGCTGTTTTGGTAACTTTTTTCAAGTTTGCATTTAAAATAATAATCTGATGGTTGTACCGTAATAAGACAGCTAATTAACAGGAAAAACAAACTTTATTTTATATTGACGAGACGAGGGCAACACAACACAAAAATTAGTGTAGAACACATCACACTATATCGGTAGCATAATATCTCAACATCATCGAAAAAAAATGATACTTCTTTTTACACTGAAACACGAACAACACTTCCTTTTCTCTCCGCTCGTTCCACGCTACCTCACTTCAGTTCCGTTCACTAGCTTTTCAAAAATCCGCATTCCGGGTCTCGATCGGGAGGTCGTCACAACTCCTCCCCCCTTGAAAACTTTTCTGTAGTTTTACGAAGGAAAAGTTAGTCAGATGGTATACAGGACCATCAAATATAAAATGATCACCGAAAAGTTCATTTTCCTTTACTAAAGGGAACACAAACAAGTACCAAGTGATTAAAGTTATTAGGGGTCCACACACACAAATCAACAACAACAACAAAAAAAGAAAAGTAAATGTAACATGTAATTAACGGAAAATCAACTGAATAAAGGTAGTGGATTGAATTCAAAACATTACCGAATCTACTACCACATATGTACCTCATATTAGCTAGCATTATTCTGTTTACAATTACATCAGCACATGGTGTGCTACAAAACCAAAAATATAACAACAATTGTACAACAAAAGCGTGATGCTTTGAACCAAATAAGCACGTGGTGTGCTACAAAAATTTTAGTTATACCAGCACATTGCGTGCTACAAAACTTCGTGTATATCAGCATATGGCATGCTACGAAATTTTTTGCTATACCAGCACATGGCATGCTACAAAAATCAACTGTACCAGCACGTGTCGTGCTACAAATTTCAGTTATACCAGCACCTGGCGTACTACAACAATTACTAGTCAAATAACAATTTTTTTTATCATATAGCATGCCTCAATTCACACTCAAAAGAACGTAACCAAAACAAAACAAAAAAAAATTGTATCATACAATAATTAAATTTCACCATTTCCCCTAATAACAAAATCACTTTTGGTACTCACCCCTCACGTGGAATGTTCTCATGCCGCGGCTGCCACCAATTTAGCTGTACCGTAATAAGACAGCTAATTAACAGGAAAAATAAACTTTATTTTATATTGACGAGACGAGGGCAACACAACACAAAAATTGGTGTGGAACACATCACACTATATCGGTAGCATAATATCGCAACAGAATCGAAAAAAATGATACTTCTTTTTACACTGAAACACGAACAACACTTCCTTTTCTCTCCGCTCGTTCCACGCTACCTCACTTCAGTTCCGTTCGCTAGCATTTCAAAAAACCGCATTCCGGGTCTCGAACGGGAGGTCGTCACATGGTTATAGAATTTATACCACGAGAAAAATCATAAAAATTCCTTTAAAATGAAATCTTTTTCGAATCTTTACCTCTATTTTCTGATTTTTAGTGAATTTTTAAAGATTAATTTTTAGAATTTAATTTATTAAATGCTGATCACGTGATTTCTTTTTTGGTACTTTAAATATATTTATCGTCACGTGCATAACAACTAAATAGACAAAAAAAAATTTTTTTTTCTTGCTAATGCGGCAGACGATTGGAATCCAAAAAAAATATTAAAATACAATAAAAGATATTATGTTCCTCAAACTGTACTATATTAACTGTACTATATTCTTTAATATGTCCTTATTAACTGTACTATATTCTTTAATATGTCCTATTACATTTAATTTGAATATTTTCTTCTACATTATTTTGTCTATAAAAATATCCCTTACGATTGTTTTATAAGTATATTTTTTTGTTTTTTTTTACATCAATTGTATACATTGATCGTCGTATTTATTATTATATATATATACCGTCGTATTTAATTTGACTCGTCGTATTTAATTACATTGACCGTCGTATTTAATTTGAATGTACTCCGTAGCGAAGTGCGACCATGTCGGTTGTGCCTACGTCTGTGGCAGAGACGTTAGGAGCTTTTCACTTCCCGACTGTCTTTCTGTTTTTTTCAGCAGAGTTTGTCGCTGTACACGAGGCTTTGAAATATATATCCCGTCAGAGATGTAGACGTTTCATCGTGTATACGGATTCCATCAGCGTGTTAGAGACCTTGGAGAATGGTGAAGTGTCCCACTTCCCTTTTATCTCCCGTGGTGGATCTGCATCGTCACCTCTGTTGTCGTGGTTTCAGTGTTTTGTCCTGCTGGGTGCCGGGTCATGTCGGCATAACGGGTAACGAGCAAGCAGATGCTGCGGCTAAAGGTGCTGTGCATCGTCTGGACCAGCCCATTCCTATCACCGATTTGAAGTCCGCTGTCAAGATGCTTGTTTGGCATGAGTGGCAGTTAGATTTGGACCTGCAATCGCAGAATAAGCTGCGACAGATTAAACCTTATATTGCCTCTTGGCTATCTGCTGGACTGCGCGGTGCAGACGTAGTACTTACGCGTTTGAGAGTTGGGCATACTCTTTTGACACATCGGCATTTGCTGATGGATGAGGATGCCCCTCTCTGTGAACACTGTAAGTCCCCGCTTTCAGTGTCACATATCTTGACGTCGTGCCCACGTCTGCAGTCTGATTATAAGAGGTTTTTCGGGTGCAGTTCACCCAATCTGTCGGATCTGGTGGGAGAGCCACCCCACCCTTCTCTCTTTGCCTTTTTATTTTTTTACTAATTTTATGAAGAGTATTTGCTTTTCTCAGTGATTTTATTCCTAAAATTTTGTGCTTTTTATCCTTTTATACATCCCGTTTTATATCATCGAATCATTTTATAAATTTTATATATCATTGTTCTTATCACCTTTATGCATCATTAAATTTTATATATATTTTTATAACGTTTACACTGCGGTTTTACTACTTTTTTACCAGTTTTTACCTTCTTGTATTTATTTTATTATGAAAAGGTGTTGGTTTGAACCTATAATCTCTGTTGTTGGTTTCACTCGGGCGCTTTTATTTTTATTTATATATATATATATATATATATATATCTTATTTCGCTTTACATCTTGTGTTTGGCGCTTTATGTCCTATCTTGGACCTTGCGCCATAAAACCCCAATAAACCAACCAACCAACCAACCATAGCGAAGTGCAGGATTTCAGCTAGTATATAGATATATGTATACATAACACATACATACATATATATATATATATACAAAAGAGGTAAGCAACGATGAGTAATCCTACGTTAATTGAGCGCGGTAATTTTGGTAGAATAAGAGACTGCCTGATTTTTTTCCCTTTTAAATTGTACTCCGTAATAGAGAAAGAGATTTTAGAACTTGGTCTCTTTTCGTTTTTTTTAATGCAAATAATATTTTAAAATTTAAATTATTGAGGGCAAAAATCTGGTATAGTGTTTTAAACGCTCATCAATTCCTTTGGTAGACGAAATTTATAAAACGAATCTTGTTGCAAGGTGCAGAAAAATCCAGGCTATCTGAAAATACCATTTTTATTCGATTATCAGCATTTATATAGCAGTAAATAGTAGACAAATTTTCTCCATAGGTTAATATCGAGGTGAGCGAATCCAACAGGGTTACTTCATGCACTTTAATAATCGTTTACGTAGCTGCCGACAAATCGCTTCTAGAAGGGAAAATCTGCATAAACGTTCTCGTCTTCCGTAGCTGCGCGTGATTGAAAGTTGATCGCCACATTATGCTTACAATATGACTTTTTGAAAACTGGTAAAAAGTTATTTAAAAAAATCTGAAAAGAAGAAAGATAAAACATCCCCAATACTTTCAAAATATGTGACTGAATAATTTTGATGGCACATCATAGCCCCTTTTGAAGTTTGTTGACACTAGATTGATGAAGTTTTCGCATGAAAAATTTCTGGAGGTCTGTGATTCTTTTCTTATGTGTACATCATTTTTCACCGAAACTTTCGAATTCTTATATTTTTAAGAAGCTTTTAATTGTGTTCTGTGAGAAAAGACACTAATAGAGTTAATTATTTTTCGGCAGTTAAAAAAATTAGTTAGTTTAAAAAAGTAAGATCCGTAAACTTGTATTATAAAAATTTTCGAGCTGTATCGCAAATTTTTCTCAACTTTTACACCATTTATTGAATGAATAAAAAAAATACTTGTTAAAAAATACTTGTTAAAAAATACTTGTTGAATTAAAATTTGTCTTAATAAACGTAATCGGATGAAAACGTGAATTGAAATCTGCAATTTATGTGAAATACCTTCTCCATGTAATTAAAATTAAATTCCTTAAGAGCACTTTTCCATTAACTTAAAAAATATCAAATTTATATACATCTCCGAAATACGATAGATAGATAGCGTTTGGCTTTTACGAACTCATCTTTGTTATTTCCCCTTTAAAATCTTTTCTAACTTTCCGATTCTCGCTAAAAAGCGTAACTCTTTTGGGAGAAGTCACCGGAGAGAATGATTAATGAGCGATGTCTCTTAATAATTCATTGGCTTTAGATAAGATAGCTAAAAGCGAGAAATTTAATTTCTTTTATGTATTATTTATGCTTGTTCAATAACTGCGATTAACAATCTTTTTTACAATTGCTAAAGAAAATATAAACATCTCATTCAAGCACGCACACATATGTATTAAATAAAACAAAAAGTTGGCGAAGGAATTTTTTCTCGTTGGATATTTCTCTTGTATGGATATATATAAAGGGATGTTACGTAATAAGATTTGTTTTATGAATAACTAGTTGTTTGTCCGGCGTTGCCCGGGTATTTTGAACATCTCGGTTTATTTCGGTCATTTTGGACATTTCATTTTTCACCCCCCCTCTCCCCCATGCGGATGAGGCTGAACTTGGACTTAAAGATTGTCACCATTCATCTAAGCGACCCCGAAAACTGGATTCGACACTAATCTTGGTTTTTTTAGCTACCCCTTTTCCACCTCCCACCACTAGAGGTGCACTAAACTTGGGCTTAAATGTCATCGGGACTGTCACCAATCAGCTTAGCGACCTTGAAAACTATTGATTCGACACTAAAAACGTACAATCCAATCCAACTTTAATTAGTAGAAAACGAACGTAACAGTAACAAATGTTAGTAACAAAATTTAACAATTACTGATTGGTCTTGCTGAGCTCGGGAGATAAGATCGACGGGCTGGAAGGCAGCTAGGCTGGCAGCAGCAGGCGACTGAAACTCTGCGAGGCAGGAACGGGTGCAGCACGGCCGAACAGCAGCAGCATCGGCTAGCTTTGCGGATGACTGCTCGAGAGAGAGGAGTGCGCAGGATCTTTTATTTAGCAGACCGCGCGGCATGCGCTTCTAATTTGCGTATTGCCGAATAATGATGCCAGCGCATCCAGCGTGCCGCATGCAGCTCGGAAACAACGTTTGCGAGCATGGCTCTCAGTCGGCGCCGTTGTGCTAGCGTACTGCAGGTGGCCGACACTACATATGTCAGCCCCTTCCCACCTCCACCCCTAAGGATGTCTTACCCCCCACAGTATTTTCCTCCAGATTGTAAGTCGTGTGTACCAAGTTTGGTTGAAATTGCTCCAGGTGTTCCAGAGACATGCTGGAACATCCGGGTGAGCCGAAAGTTCGTAAAAACTTTATTTATAAAAAAGAAAGAAATTATGATTAAGAAGTGCAGTTTGCAAGAAAGGGCTCACAAGGAAGTCGGATTTTTTAAGGCAGCAAAATAAAAATTTTAAAATGTCACTGGTAGAGTCACTGGTCCAGCTTTGCGAGCACTGCAACTCCCCTTGGACGATTCCGCCGCCATTTAATTCATGACTGTTTCCACCGCAGTATTGCGGCCCCCGCCAATGAGGATCTTCCACTTCGTGGCCGACTCTCAAAATTCACGTGTATCACGGTCTTTTATTGCAAGATTGATTTGCACAATTCTGCTGAATCTCTCGCATGTCAGCGCCATCTATCGATGACTTTTTAAAATATTTTTTAATAACTTTTTTACCTTTTATTGGCTGCTAAAAAAATCCGACTTCCTTGTGAGCCCTTTCTTGCAAATCTCACTTCTTTATTGTGATTTCTTCCTTTTTTATGAATTTTCAAAGTTTTTACGAATTTTTGGCTCACCCTATATAGATTAAATAATTTTTACTTATCCACAACGAGACAATAAAACTGTACTTACAAGTATGGGGAAACAAAATTTCTTTTAATACTTATTTGAATCAAACACTTAATGATGCAAATTAATGCAGTAAAATGATTTTGTAGCTTGAGACATCAATAATTTAATGTCCTGTAAAATATTGCGGATATGCAGCTTGTTTAATTATACCGTCAAATTAAATAATTTTTACTGATCCACAACACGGTAGTAAAACTGTGCTTACAGATAACGTGTAAAATTTTCTTTTCTACTACTGAATCGAATCAAACTCTAATGATGCATAGTAATGAAATAAAATAGTTAGAGGCATTATTAATTTAATATCCTGAGAAAAACTAACTGAAAAAAAATCAAAAATTGAAAGAAATCTGTATTTTAAAATACCCGGTGTTTAGAGGGAAAAACAAGAATAGACTTCCAAATCTATAGATTTTTTATTTGTTGTTGTTGTTTCTAATCCCTCTGATCTAGCGGCGCTAGACCAGGTCCATGAGCCCATAAATCCTCAGGAGGTCCATTAATAGGCGAGGATCGATAATTAAGTCCTTTCTAGATAGATTTAAGCAAGTTAGGATGTGTCCAGAGTGTTAAACTTTTTTACAAACGGGGAAAGTTTTGTTTCCCCACTTTTAAAGTTGTTTTAGCCTCCCTAAGTCCTGCTATGCTGCCTTATCATGGCAGGGGGTAAGAGGTGGAGGTGGCACAGGACGGAATAGGCGAAGTACATCGGGAATTTAATTTTTGGCAGGACCACTCTAGGCGTGAAGGTCATTCCATAATGTCCAGCTAAAGCTAGCAGGCACTTGGAACTAAGTCAGTATTCTTCCTTTGGGTGCTCCTGGTTCTTGACCAACTTAAGCTGTCCCCTTTAATATACTAACGATGAATTTGTTATTTGAATTTTTTATAATCAAACAATAAGAAAATTCTCCATAGCTTAAAACGGGAACTTATGGTTTGCAAGGTCAACTGATGAGCTTCCTTAAGGGGAAGTGACTGGTTTCGGTCTAACAGGTGTACTCTTCATCAGGTATTCAGAGTATTCGATACGATTGTTTCTCTGGACAAATCATAAATGTATACATAACAATTTCTTTAAATGAATCTTTAATTTTTACAAATTTGACACCTTCATCTCCTGCTGTGGATTTATTGAATGCTAATCTTTGATTGAAACTGTAACACAAAAATCTCTACGCTCTATTTCCAGATTATTTTTGAAAATATACACGTTAATGCAGTTAATCTTAAGAAAAGGCCTTTACGATCACTGAATCTTTTCTGGACGTTGCGCCAGAAAACCTCATATCAACCAACCAATCTTCGGATCACTAGGTCTCTTAAATGTTTATCATGCAATATGTTTCCCACGAAAAACTTTTATCACATCCATACATACTTGCCCCTCAGGGGGTTTACCTTCTTTAGGTAAACACGGGTGTCGCAACAAGAGGTACTCTAGCGAATTATATCTCATTTCCTTTTCCTCTCTTTCATCTACTTTTTTCTTTCTTTTCTCCCTCGGTGTGGTTCCTCTACGAAGGCGAGGGCCCCGCATTAGAGGCTGTTGCCACTCTGTTGCTCCTAGATTCTAATGACGTGTATATCACCCACGTGTTGGCCGAGCGTGTAGACCCGTGTCCCTAGAAAAGGGAATCCTGGCAGTTGAGCTCCTCAGGGGGTTTACCTTTTTCAGGTAAACACGGGTGTCGCAATCCCGAGGTACCCCAGCGAACTATTGTCACTTTTTGCAAATTGTCACCCTTGCTTTTACGCTTCATACATCCTTCGTTTTACACGTATTTTACATCTGTTTTACTTTTTAGTATAGCTTTTAAATGTTTTACTACTGTATTTCATAAATACATATTTTTATCATCGTTTAAATGGAGTATGGTTTTAAAACGGTGACCTGTTTTTTCGAGTTTTACCATGTGTTTGGCACAGCATGTCCTCTCTGGACCTTGCACCATTAAACCCCATACAACCAATCAACCAACTATACAACATTTATCACCTTTATTTATCCTTGTTCACTTCACTTTTATGTATCATTACTTTTATCACCCTTACACGTTTTATAATATCGCCGCTGCCTTTTGCAACTTTTTATTTGGGTAGCTGTTCTGCTGTGGTCTTGTGTTTGTCGCATCTTGCTCTTTCTGGGCCTTTCGCCACTAAATCTGAACCAACCATGCAATATGTTTATACAAGGAAAACTTAACTACATATCCAATCGATTAAACTCGGATGCTACAGTAAAAATTAACGAGTAAAGACTGCTGGAGGTCATAAAACCAAAACGTTTAAAGGCAATTTCTAACGAGATTATATTTCTGCCTAAAAATTCCCTACGCAGATTATCGATTTTTCAAAGAAATTAAAGAACGATTAAATAGACTAAGGTGAAAAACATCGCTGTGACGTTAATTTAAAAGGATTTGTTAAAATTCTTATTTCAACTGTTGTAGTTTTAAATTTTTTACGATTGTTTGTTGTATAATTATTTTGTTTATCTATCTTATTTTGCGTAGAAGTGTTATTCGCGTGTAGGAATTAATTCGTTTATATTGGATGAATGTCGAGAGGGATGTACGTTAGAATAAAAACGCAATAATCAATTTATCAAATATAATTTTACTAAATAAAATATGATGAAATAAATCATTTTTAAAATTATATATATATATACCGGGTGCGTCATAAATTAGTGCAAAGTTCAAAAATTCATAATAAAGGAAGTTATGCTCGGAAAAATTTTCTGTTTGTGCCAATAGGATCAGAGGGGCATTGGATTATTTTTTTCCATGTAAAAAAAAGAGTTTCCAAAAGTAACCGAAAGAGGGCGGTCACACGTCATACTGAGATGTTTTATGCAAATCAGGGAAACACAGACAGAAAATCAAACAGATCACAATAACACGAGACTGTGCATTTATTTTAACTTAACAGATGTTCAAAATTACCACCAGCACAATGTAATAGGCAAGTGAGGCACGTCACTACGCCAATTACAGAGGATTTGCCATCGATGGCAGCGACTGTCTGTCGAATGGCATTTTTCAGTTCCACCAAAGTGATTGGGAAGCCCCGGTACACACGAGACTTCCCCACAACCCAAACGTCCACACGAGGTATCCCCACAACCAAAAATCTGCCGGGGTCAAGTCTGATGATCGCGAGGACCACTGAACCTTACAACCGCGACTTATCACTCGGTCTTCAGTGAAAGATTCCAACAGGAACGTCTTGACATCACGTGAAATGTGGGGCGGGGCACCATCCTGCATAAAGGGGGCAACAGGTAACGCATGTCTTTCCTGCAATGCAGGTTTAACTTGGTCATGCAAAAGCGTAAGATACCGTGCTGCAGTGACTGTATAGGTTTTTCTGTCGGATACAGGACAAGGCTCTTCAAAAAAGAAAGGGCCCAGAATAAAAGACGCGGTAAAACCACACCAAACAGTCACATGAGGAGAATGCAGTGGCTGGCTCAGGTACTCACGAGGGTTTGACGTTGCCCAGATACGACTGTTTTGCGTATTAACGTCACCATGCAGTGAAAAGTGGGCTTCATCCGTCCACATGACGTTCAGCAACCATTGTGGTTTACATTCCATTTGTGCCAGAGCCCATGTAGCAAAGTTTTGTCTTGCATCTGTATCTGCCGGTAATAACTGGTGAAGTTCCTGGATTTTGTACTGATACAGATTCAACATACCGTGTAGAATACGGCGAATCAACGGTTCCGGAGTCCCCATTCTTCTCCCAGCTTCAGGAGCACTGCTACTCCCTGATGATGTCTCGGCTGCCAAATCTTCCATGACATTTTGTACAACATGGATGCGGTCCACGCTTAAGGATGGTGTAAATAAAATTTCACCACTTCTTGGAAAATCTCAATAATCTTAAAAAAAAAGGTAAAGGTAAAATCACCTTACCTGCTTTCTTTGGTAAAACTTTTCTTGTATATCCGGGGTAAAGCTGGCTTAGTCCTCTTTCGGGTTAACTGAAAAAGGATTGCTACTCCATTTAAATAAAATTATCATTAAAATTCGAGGCTAGTCTTTCGAAGCATGATCACCTTCTGATAATAACAAAATTTAATAAGAAAATTATAAAACATAACACAATTATAAAGGGGATGAACTACTGAAAACAGCCTATACTATCCGTTACATCGTTACAACTGTTTTTCCTTTTCAAAAGCATCTCACTAGTTCTTCGTTAGTTGCGGTTACAGTTAACGTCAAAGAAAAAGTTCGCTTTCGGGTTTTGCAACACTCCCCTCTTGAGTTTCAGATTCAGTTCAAGCTGGAACTCAATAGATCATGGTCCAAAGCGATGAGGCGCTCGGACAACTCTTCCAGATCGAGTTGTCACAGGATCAGTTTTTCTGACATCTTCAGTTGGGTTTTCTCCGGCATGATTTGGGCTAACACAATCACGTGTGGTGGTATTATTGACAATAACACCATCACTATCCAGTTACATAGGGCAGAGTTTTTGGACCGGTCAAATAAAGACACCTGATTTTGTCTTTATTTTAGCTAAACGAACAAGTCCATCTTTACTGGGGTAAGTTTCTAAAATTCTAGCCATCGGCCAGTTAACTCTCTTTATGTTGTCACTCCACACCAACACTACATCACCTACTTTAGGAACAGGGACATTATCTTTCCCCTTGAAATTTTCACGTAATCGTCCGAAATATTCAACTCGAAATCTGGAACGTAGATCCTTCAAAATTCGTAATCGGTATGCCAAACGCTTATTCAAAACCTTCCCATGTACTTGGCCAATTTGATCAAGGTCAGCCACATCGTTGTTCTTGTTTTCTTGTAAAAACATTGCTGGTGTAATGGGATTCAGGTCATTTATATCTTCGGAAACAGGGGTAAGTGGTCTCGAGTTGAGAAGACTCTCACAATCGCACAAAATAGTGGTCATTTCCTCATAATTTAGTGAGGTTCTTCCTAGAACTTTTCTTAAAATCTTTTTCATTAGCCCCACTAAGCGCTCCCAAAATCCACCCCACCATGGAGCTGCAGGTGGTTTGAACCGCCAAGTGATAAGCGATTTCGCCTTTCAATTTCTCTAGATCAACATATTTCAGCAGGTTTTCAAATCCAACGAAGTTAGTCCCATTATCTGAGTAGATTATCGAAGGCTGTCCACGTCGTGAAATGAATCTTCTTAGGGCCAACAAGAAGTTGTCAGTGAATAGAGCAGTCAAAAGCTCCAAATGAACTGCTCGGTAAATAGCACATGTTATTAGGAGTATCCACACCTTTTGATTTTCTTTAAGGTACACAGGACAGCTACATCTACTCCAACTACCTCAAAAATACACGCTTCCTTCAAAACCTCAAAAATACATGCTACTCGATCTGCAGGTAATGGTCCCTCTGGAATATTTGTTGGTCTTGAATTAAATCTTTGGCATACAACACACGTCTTAATGGCTTTCTTTATTGTTCTTCTGCTCTTCAAAATCCAATAATTTTCTCTTGACGCAGACATTAAAAATGACACACCGGAATGTCCTAACTCCTTGTGTTTACAAATTATTAGACTTTTTACCACATTATGGTTTGAAGGTAAAAGTAGGGGAAGTCTAAAATTTTCTTCATCAACCCTCATGAAAACTTTGGTTTTAACCCTTAGGAGTCCCTCTGTATCCATTATAGTTTTTAGAGACTTTATTTTGCTGTCATGTCCACTAAAAAATTCTTCATTTTGGACTTTCTTTATGATTATAAGTTTTGCCTTTCTCAATTCCTCAGCACATAATTGTCCAGATTTTTTATCTCCAGGCGTCTTGGCATTTCGAAAAAAATCTGAAAATCCAACCTGTTACTCTTATTATTCTTTTATATGATGATATTCGATTATAATATTCGTCCTTTACTCTATTCAAAGAAGACACCACAGTTTTCTTCATCTCAGCGTTTACCAACTTTTCATCTGGAATCAACTTATAATTCGGCCAGCTGTCTCTAGATCCCTTCAGCCATGACGGGCCATGCCACCATTTCCCTTTGATGAGTGTTTTCACAGAACACCCTCTAGAAGGCAGGTCGGCAGAGTTTTGGATTCCTGGTACATAGTTCCATTGGCAAGCTTCTGATAAAGCATTAATCTCTTTCACCCTATTGGCTACAAATACAACCCATGGACCCTTCTTGATCCAATACAATGCGTCCATTGAGTTCGACCAATATATTGTCTCAACATCCTTCAAATTCAGATCATTTTTTACTGATGCTGCTAGTCTCACACCAATGTTGCAGGCGAGCAACTCCAGTCTTGGAATAGACACGCCCTTTAATGGAGACACGCGTGACCTAGCCTGTACTAAATGGCAAGTAACTTCATCTCCAATTTCTGCTCTCAAGAAAATGCTAGTAGCATAAGAAAGTTTTGATGCGTCACCAAAAACATGCAAAGTCAAATTTGAGTTATTTAGATCGAAGTATGAAAAATTCCTAGGAATTGAAATGTCTCTTAAATCTGAGAGCTGATTTTTCCAATTGTTAAACTTTTGAACGATATCGTTAGGTTGCTCAGCATCCCAAGAGGCTTGAATCTTCCAGCAATCTTGGAGAAGAAATTTTGGTATTAGAATTACTGGGCACGTGAACCCTATTGGGTCAAAAATCTTATGTGCCAATGATAAGATCTTCCGGTTAGTAATGATTTTGTCATCAGTGTTTATATCGTTAATATCACATGATAGGGTATCGTTATTAAAGTTCCAAGAAAGGCCTAAAACTGGGATGTTAAAGTTCTCAGAATTAGAAATCTGTAAATTTTGCTCGAAATCATTTCTTGAAGAATATTCACTATCTATCCAGCCACGCAAGTGAAATTGCGCAGACGCTAATAGCTTCTGAGACTGAACGTAAATATTCCAGTTCTGTGACTGAATCAACGCTTGCGACACAATTGTCCACATACATAGAGTCTTTTAGTTTTTTAGCTAAATCCTTCAAATCTTCCGGCACGTTTTAAAATGGAGTACAAACATTCAAGATACAATTATGCAACATCTCATGATACATGTGAACCAAATAAACAATTATACAAACAGATACAAATGCAATTAATTTTTAACATGAAAAGAAATAAATATTAATTCTAGTTATAATATGAAGGTATATTACAACAACCATGCAAGTACAATAGAAATCAATTCTGAACAAATTGTTTAAAGTAAATATATATCTCAGGCGCGTGCACGACACTTTCAGGCTAAGAATTTACAGGTAATATGCATAATTTAGAAATTGAACGCTTAAATTGTCTATGTTGAGTTTTAACAAGAGCTACGCGGATTTTTCCATCCTCTCCCGGCAGCACATCTATAATTTTCCCCTTAAACCATATACAAATTGGTAGATTATCCTCTTTAATTAGGATTATAGACCCAACTGTTACATTATTTTTTTCAAAGCTCCATTTTGATCGTTGTTTTAAGGTGTTTAAATAGTCTGTATACCATTTTTTCCAAATTGTTTGAATGATTTTAGTTGTTTTTTGCCATTCGTTCAGTCTATTCTCGACTTTATCAAGTAAAATTGGTTCTACAATAGCATTTAAAGGTCGTCCTATCAGGAAATGACCTGGGGTAAGGACATCAACTTCGTTTGAATCGCTTGGTAATGGAGTGATTGGTCTACTATTTAAAATTGACTCAATTTGATTGACAACAGTCAAAAATTCCTCATACGTTAGTTTTAAATTTCCCACTCCTCGTTTAAGATGGTACTTAAATGATTTAACTCCTGCCTCCCAGAGGCCACCGAAATTTGGAGCTCTAGGGGGAAGAAATTTCCAATCGATCCTTTCATGAACAAGGTAACTAGTTAAAGTTTCATCGGGATTTTTAACCATATTATACAATTTTTTTAATTCGTTACTGGCTCCAATAAAGTTGGTAGCATTGTCAGTAAATATTTTGGAACTTTTTCCGCGTCGGGCAAAAAACCGCTTTAAAGGTGCTAAGAAAGCTTCTGTTGTTAAATCAGTTACTAGTTCCATATGTATTGCTTTAGTTACAAAGCATATAAAATTGCAAACATAAATTTTATGAAAATTGCCTTTTCTCTGATTTTTGTATGTAATATAAAATGGTCCACAAAAGTCAATGCCAACATGATTAAATGGGTAGCTTTGGGTTACCCTTTCTTGAGGCAATTGACCCATTATTTGGTTGGAAGCCACTGGGTTGGGTTTGCAACATACCACACATTCCTGAACAATTTTCCTACATAATGAGCGACCAGAAACTGGCCAAAATTTTTGATGAACAAAGTATAACAAAGATTGGGCACCTATATGAGAGTTTCTATCATGGAAGGATTTAATCAGGATTTTGGTTAGCTTATGTTTGGCTGGCAATATAATGGGATGTTTAGCATCAAAGGTCAGATGAGAATTTTCTAATCTTCTACCTACCCTAATTACATTTTGATCGTCCAATAATGGATTTAAGCATTTCAATTTACTCTTACCTGAGACTGGAAGACGCTTTTTTAAGTTTTTTAATTCCTCAGGAAATTCCATAGTTTGAACCAACCTTATTAGGCAAAGCTCGGCCTGATCAACCTCACTCACACTCAAAGGACCCTTACGTTTGACTGCAGGATTCCTACTGTTAAAATAGAACCTGAAAGTATAACTAAGAACTCTTCTAATTTCAAATATTCATTTGTTAAAACAAGAAAGTCAGTTAAAAGAAGGGTATCTCTGCCACCAAATTTAAAGTAAAAACTCTGTTGGTTTTTTCAGTTCGGAGAGATAAAGTTCATCGTCGTTCGTACTTGAATCACAAATTGATTCTGAAGAGAGTTCCTGATTTTCTTTTAAAATTTCTGGTCCATTCCACCATAAGTTGTTCTGATGAATGTCGGTAGCATTCATCCCTCTCGATATTAAGTCAGCAGGGTTACTTTTTGAAGAGATGTGATTCCAATGGTAGCGTTTAGTCAGTTCTTGAATTTCTGCTACGCGATTGCTCACAAATGTTTTTAGGCTGGAGGGAATGGTTTGTGTCCAACATAAAACTATGGTTGAATCAGACCATAAGTACACCTGTGAAATGGGTAGCTTCAGGGACGATACAGCCTTTGGCATTAACCTCGAGAGTAGAAGGGCAGCACACAGTTCTAAACGTGGAATTGTTGTGGGTCGTAGAGGTGCTATTCGAGATTTGCTGCACAGTAGACTAGCTTGCCAACTTGCATTTAAGGTCCGGCAGCGGATGTATATTGCTGCACCATAAGCCTTTTCAGAGGCATCACAAAACTCGTGCAACTCGAGTTCCGTGGCATCTTCCACTAAAACACATCGGGGAATACGAACAGTGTTTAGTTGACACAAGTCATCGAGAAAAGATTTCCAACTGTTTTGGATCTTAGATGGCAAGAAGTCCGATTAGACCAAGAGGATCGTATATTCTAGCGATATCCGACAGTACTTCTCTTTTTGTGTACTGGTCTTTTGGTTTGAGGGATACTGTAAATGCAAAGTTATTTTCAGTGGGTTTCCACAGCATTCCCAAGGCTTTATTTAACTCCGACGGTGGAAATGAAAGAATAATCTTCTTTGCGGGAAATAACGTTCAATAATTCTTGTCGGTTTGACACTCATTTATGTAAGTGCATTCCGCCACGTTGTAACAGTTCTATCAATTCTTGTTGGAGTTTGAGAGCTTCTTGTAAGGACTCTGTTCCGGTTAGCACGTCATCCATGTAAAAGTTCGACATTGTTACTGCTGATGCTGCAGGAAAATTACAAATTTCGTCGGTCGCTAACTGCTTTAAAGTACGTATGGCTAAGAATGGGGCACTGGACGTGCCATAAGTCACAGTATTTAATCTGTACATTGAAGGTTCTTCATTGGGAGTTCCTTTCCATAATATTCTCAGAAGATCTCTTTGGTCCGGATCAATTAAGATTTGCCGGTACATTTGTTTTACATCAGCGATGAAAGCTATTTTATGTTTTCGAAATCTAATTAGGATATCAAAAATATCTTCCTTGACTTCTCTTTTCAGGAGCATATCATTTAAAGAGCAACCATTTTTTGTTAACGCGGAGGCATTGAAGACCACTCTTAACTTAGTAGTTGTCTTCTCTGGTTTATAAACAGCATGATGCGGTAAATAATATTTCGGCACTAATAAATCATCTTTATCTGTGTCAACCTTTTCCATGTGCCCTAATTTCAAATATTCAGTTAGAAATTCTTGATATAAAGAACGCATATTTGGATTTTTATCTAAGCGAGCCCAGAGTTGTTGTAATCTTCTTTGTGCTAAGTGTCTGGAATAGCCTAATTGGTTAAGTTCATCTTTATGGGACATTTGCACTATATATCTTCCATTTTCTAGTCTTTTGTGAGTTTCTGTGAAATGCCTTTCGCAAAATTCTTCTTCTGGGCTTAGCATTAGAATTTTATTTTGAAAACTGTCTAACTCCCAGAAATGTTTCATACTTTCATTCAAGTCATTGTGTTCTATTAAAAGACCACAGTAAGACGCTTTTTCTTCATAAATATTGGCTGTTCCGCTTACTATGTACCCAAAAACCGTATCATGTAAAATAATGCGTCCATTCTCTAATTTAATTTTATTAGGTTTTAAAATTTCTAGAACTACATTAGCTCCTAATAAAATGTCTATCTTCCCAGGCTTGTCGAAAGTAGTATCCGCTAATTTTACGTTCTGAGGCCACTCATGCTTTGAAATATTCACATATTTTGCAGGTAGAACCCCAGTAATTTTTTGCACAACCAATAATTCTACCTTTTACAAGAAATCTCTTTTTTTCATTAGAAATATCGGCGGTTAACTTTGCTTTAATTGGTATTGAAACATTATTCAGACCGCAGACTTAAATGTTCATTTTTTCTGCCTTTACATTTAACAAGTTAAAAAGCTCCGTGGACACGAAACTATTTTGCGACCCCGTGTCAAGTAACGATCGACACATATATTTACTGCCGTTGGCTGTCTCAATGCAGACCCCGGCCGTGGGTATTATACCGACTTTCGTTTTGCTTTCTTTTGTTAGAACGGCAGAAGCGCAGAAGCAATCCGAGGGGGTGGTTTCTTTTAATTGGAGACTAGCAGGAGGGGAATTCCTTATCTCCCCACTGTATTGTCCAGAATCGGGCTCGGCCTCGCTGGTACTTTGGCACGTAAAGTCGTTTAACAGAACATTGTGCTTCTTATGGCAAACTTGGCATCGAAACTTTGATTTGCACTCGTTTAATTTGTGCGAATCTCTAAGGCCCGTATGCCGATCAAACACTTACGAGAGCAAAGCTCTCGCAAAGCCCCTCCCTTCCGCAGAGGGGTCGCAATCGCGATGCAGATCAAACAGCGAGACCTTTTTCTCTCGTAAATACGAACGTCACGTGATCAAAACTTGCGGCTAGTAGGGAGCTCTCGTAAGACTCGTCTTTTCTCTCGCAAAGCCGGAATAGTCATTCGCTTTGCGAAGGAGAAGGATGTTATCCCTTTCTTTAAGCAGGGAATGGATATTACAAGATACGGATAATCCACTTGAGATGGAAGATGAAGTTTTTATTACAAAAATTTAGACTGTGCAAACATGAATTTATGTGTTTATTACATTTTTTCTACAACATCTTCAGCATTTATGAGCTCTAAAAGCTTTTTATTTCTGACTAACAACTATTTTTGTCTTCCATTATTTTAATTAATGTTTCTAAATTTGATTAATTTTTAGCAGAATTCCTTGCCGGGATGTTGTTTCGATTTCTTGCACCATAGTTTTTTGGGTTTGAAGAGCCTCAGCTTCAAATTTGCTGCTTCTCTTTTTCTTTTTAATGCTAGATGCTTCCTGCCACGTACTGTTGAACTGTCTAGAAAATAATAAAAAATACATAGTAAATGAGATAGCACATGGAACAGAGCTATTATGTCATACATAAAAATCAACATATGTTATTTCATAGAAGTTATTGTCACAGATTATATAGTAAAACTGCAAATAATTATGAAGAAGAGTTCTATGCAGGCATTTACATAAAACTATGTATGTTACGTAAAACATACAATTGTTTAATTTCTATAAAGTATGGTACTAAAAAAATTTTAATTATCTCCAACAATTTCAGTCTGAAATTTATATTTTAAAACTTGTTACAAAAATTTGATTTAAATTTATCAAAATCCAAATAACTTACTTGATGATTGAGCAATATGCCAAGACTTTGTTTCTGCTGTTTTAGTGGTAGTTACAATCTCATGTATTGTAATTCACTTTGAATAACAACAACTTTCTGGGGGGGGGGGAATTAATTAGTATAAATAGCAAATAATTTTACTTTAAATTTATTTAAAAAATTCAAATTTTCCAAAAGCATTATGAAACAAACATTCATTTTGTTAGTTACAATAGCTATTTTTTTCTCTGGGATTTTTCTTAGCTTTATGATTATTAAATACATAGTTGCATTTAACAATCATAAAGCTAAACATAATTCTGATATATGACTGAGCATTGGCAGTAATCTTTTGAAGCACAATTATTAAATTTATATTTGCTATTTCAGTGTACAATGTCATGGTCTCAATCCCCACCCTCAAATATTAATAATGCGGTGATCTTTACCTGGTAACAAAGCCTCCTGCAACAAAATATTTTGATCTTTGTTTAATGATTAACTAACAGCATTTTTAAAAATTTATAATAAGATTTATAAACAAAAATAGAAATATGATATTCTTGTACACAAATGCCAGAAAAGTCTAACAGAACATTTTTAGTACTTAATTGTCCCTTAAATAAGCATTAGGACATTTTAAAATTTTGCTTTAATTAAATTTATTTATGATAAATATCTTGCAATGTAAAAATATGATATATTATAAATAGCATTGAAAATGATTAAAAGAAATTCTAAAAAACAGGTAATTAAATACAAAATTAATAGTTTACTTACCATCCATTTTTTTCTGTTTTAAAACAGCCTACAAGTAAAAAAATAATAATAAAATATTAGGATGTTGCTAAAGTCAAATTACATTTTTTTCTTTTCAAATACAACTGAAATTACTTACCAATGCAGATGAATAGAATGACTCATCAGTGATGCCTTCACTGCACTTTTTTCTCGATCTCCTCTAATGAAAAATTTGATGTGACAATTTTATCTACAAAATGTAAAAGAAACAGCCACGTTGATCGAAGTCAAAGCGCGGGTTTTTTCCAATACTGTATACTTTTTCTTGAACCCCAACGCAAGGAAGCAATTAAAATGCCGTGTTTGAGGCAGTTCAGTCGGACGGTTTCGCTAAATTGACCGTCGAATCCCCCCCGCAGTTTAGGGTTCGCGAGGGACCCCAGCTCCCGCAAAAGGGAGGAGAAAAAGGGCGTGGCTTGACCATATAAGGTTTCCTTACACATCTTGACGTCATCATTTGCGGAAGCGCAAATTGTTTGATCAGCATAGCTAAAAAGAGTGCTCACCCCCTACTCTCGCAACAACCCCCCGTTTGCGAAGCGAGACACACAAAGCTCCAGCGTTTGTTCTGCATACGGGCCTAAGGCAGTTCACGCAAAGAGAATGCTCTTTAACTAGCTGGTATCTTTTTTTTACATTCATTTGTTTAAACATTGAGCACTGATATATTAAATGGGAACCTTTGCATGCAACACACGACTGCTCATTTGAGTTTATTACAAAAGCATTTGCCTTAAAATTATTTCGAGACTTATTATTTCTATCTGGGATGGCCTTATTTTTAACCTACAGATTTTGCGCTAGGTTCTTTTCCGTTTTTAAGAAGGATAGGAAAGAATCGAGATCTGGAACTTCATTGGAGCTGATACTTAACTCGTACTGTTTTCGAGTCTCTCTGTCCGACTTAGGACGCAAAATATTTAAGATAACGATATCAGAAAGATTATTTCGTTCATATTTTAAGACAGTCAGTGGCCGTATATTTTTCTTTACAGTGTTTATTAAATTTCTTAAGTCCTTTGGAGACTCATTAGTTAGTTTTTTCTAGATTTAAAATCGCATTAACGTAAGTCTCAACGATAATTCTTCTGTTTTCGCACCTCTTCGTCAACGCTTCGAATAATGAGGCAAAGGTGTCCTCTATTGTTTTTAAATTCTGGGCTTCACCTATTAAAGAGGCATTTAAGTAATGTAATTTTTGTTCTTCGGATAGGTGAGCATTAGAGGTTATAATATTTTCGAATTGTATTTTAAATGCACTCTATTCTTCGTATTTTCCCGAAAACGTGGGAAGAGGGATTTCTGGTAATTTAATGCGAACAGAAGTTTCTTCATTTATTTGAGTTTGCGGTGATAAGTTAGTGTTTCCATGATCAGCTACAATTTTTGTTATATTTTTAATTTTACACTTTGCACCGACAATTTTATCTGCATAATCTTCACTAACAGTTATTTCATTGTCGAATTCTTTTTCCTAAGTTATGAGGTTTTCGATTTCAGCATTCATACCTTTTAAGGATTCATCTTTTTGATTTAATTGATCCATAATTTCTGACAGACAATTAACATCTTTGCTATTAGTTTCAATTAGATTTTCAAGTTTTGTTATTAATTTTGTAACACTAGTTCTTACATTACATCGTTTTTTCTTTAATTTGTCTATTTCTTCTATATTGATCAACTTTGAAACAATAGCACTTCAACTTCAATAAAATTAAGAATTCTTCTTACCTTGCTGATTTCTTCTCCGGTGTAGGGTGCCCAACATATGGTCGATACTTTCTCGTTGTGGACTGTAGATTTTCTTTTGTTTTTTGTTTCGTAATAATTTCTTATAATCTTAATCTAGAGGCAACTACTATATTAATTGATTAACTAGTTATAGAAACGCACTAGACTTTTTCAACGGACACCATAGTCCTTTATTTATTATACGGAGAGGTCTTTTTTACTACCTTATTCACTGGTTCTCCATAGGCAACTGAACTAACAGTCGTCAAGGGTTGGCGGGAAGACGGTACTCAGTGATCACGCAGGAGCGCCAACATGGAGATTTAAAACGGCATCTAGCAGAAAAGGGCTGCATGAAACACCGAAAACAACGCGACAATGCCTGTAAGTAACTAATTTGTGAGGGTCTCTTTTCAGCATCCGCTACTGGCAGGACCAAGACGTCAGTTCCCGTGTCAATCAAAAATTTTAACTTTCTAGCCTGATTTTTTAGGTACAGCCTATTTACTTCTACTTTACCGTCACTCCCTACGGTGAGTGACGGCTTTACAAGTTTCCCGTTCAAGAGCACGGTTCGCGGCACTTTTGCGCCTTGTCGGCGAAGTTGCATGATACCAGCATAAAGAGTTTTTGGCACTGCTACTAGCGGGTCTGTTGTTGCTTCGTGATCGGCTACGGAACCTAGCACGGGACGACTATGCCTGCCGTTATTATCCATTTCCAAACGCTCTAAACGAGATGAAGGGCAAGAAGCAAGGTTTTTACCTCGTCATTACTTGTCTGAATATTCTGCATCATCGGTGGTGGCCCTTTCTCGACCATTATGCAATCGGCCATTACAGCTGATTTATCCAGAGGATCACTGGAAATCATTAGTATATGTTGGACGTGCGTTGGTAGACTGTAGAAAAAGGGTTTTAAGCTCCTCGTCACCGATTTGTGCACCTGCCTTACTGCGCATTTCGAGCTGTAAACGAGAAGGTTTTTGTCCCCTAACTGTAGACCCGAAATTCGCCCCCTAATACACTGATGTTTGCTGACTGCGTATTGGGTGATCATGCGAGTCTTAAGTTTTTCGTAAGGTTGCTGAGTCGGTTGGTCGCCAATGATGTCACCCGCAATCACAAGCTCCTCCGGTTGCATCGCCGCCACCAAATGGTGAAACCGGATAACACTCTTCGTAATTCCTGCCAGCTGAAACTACTATTCTAAATTCTAGAACCACAGCTTCGGGTTTGCGTGCCAGAAAGGTGTGGTTTTTATCCCTACCCTCTGAATTGTTGCGGCGGCTTTGGACTGGGAATGTTGCCAATCAATATATGTATATACAAAATGCAAAAATTAATAAATGAAATACCAATAATATGGATGTTCCGTAAAAATATACATACAAATCTGGTCAGGCTTAACTATAGTAAATCATTTGCTAAATTGAGTCGCGAATTTTTAAACAGTAATACATTAACAAACAAACAAGCGCTAAAAATAATTTCAAATGACATGCACACACACAGAGGTACGAAACATAAAAAAATTATTTAAAATAGCAGATTTAATATGAACTGGCTGGTTGTGCCGAAATGACGAATATCACTGACCAGGGTCGAAACTTTTTCACGCTATCCTTAGGAAGCGCTAATTAATCCAAGGTAAATTGATAGAAGCTGATGAATTCCTATTATTACTCAAATTAGAAACATTAGCACTTTGATCAGATACTGTATGCTCAATCTTGAATTTCTTGAATTTGCTTTTCATTTTAGATCACTTATGAATTCGTCATACTCATTAGAGCCTTGAGTTTCGGTTTGGAATGCTGCTTCATCAGTAATAAAATCTTCTATTTTATCATTTAAAGTTTTAAGCTCAGTTTGTTTTTCTTCTAAATTTAATAAATATTCTGAAAGTTTCTCTAGATCACTTTCGTTTTCAGTGCAACAACTTTGTAGAAATAAATCTATTTTCGTTTTTAATTTAGTACAAGCAGTTCTAATATACCGGGTGGCCATAGTTAAACTGACAGTGCTCACAGTGTTCTGTAGCGCGATCTATTTGCGAGAATGACGCCACATTTTGTAGGAAGATTAAACAAGACGGGGGACGAAGGATTCCGCGAAAAAATAAAATAGTTCCAAAAGTCACCGCTAGGGGAATATTTGGTGCTGTGTAATAGAAAATAGAGTGTTAACAAATGCAAATCAATACGGAAATTACCTTTTATTTTGCATTCAAATGAGGTTCAATGTGGCTGCCGTTGTTGTGGACCACATATTGCATTCTGTGCACAGTATGCACAACAGCAGAAAGTAACATGTCTGCAGGAATCTCCCGTACAGTCCGTGATATGTTATCCTTCAACGTAGCCAGGTCCTGGACCACTCCTTGATAGACCTTGGACTTAAGGTAACCCCATAGCCAGAAGTCGCATGGGGTAAGATCAGGCGACCGAGGTGGCCATGCAATTGGAAAGTAGCGGCTAATGACTCTTTCTGTTGTGAATTTCTGTCGTAGCAGCTGTTGCACCCGTACAGCAACGTGTGGAGGGGCTCCATCTTGCATGAAAATGATTTCCCCCAGGCATTGTCTTTGCTGAAGTGCCGGAATGACAAAGCTGTTCAACATGTGGCGATATTTCTCTCCGGTAAAAGAACAGGTTCTGTCGGGGTAATGTTCTCATAGAAGAATGGACCTACGATAAATTCCGCTGTGAACCCACACCAAACAGTTACCTTTGGTGAATGTAAGGGAATTTCTGTGATTGCATGTGGTGATTTGTCATCCCAAATTCGGCAGTTCTGGGTATTCACAGTTCCATGCAGGTAAAAGTGGGCCTCGTCTCCCCATAAGATTTTCCACTGCCAAGCATCATCCACCTCCATTCTGGCAAGAAAGGTGAGAGCAAAAGTCAATCGCTTATCATGGTCGGGGTACAGTTACTCCTGTACACGGCTGATCTTGCACGGATAGAAGTTGATAATCTTTCGTAAGATTTTCCATGCCGTACTGTAAGGCATATCCATATTCCGAGCTAATCCACGAGCGCTAGAGGTGGCAGCAATATTGTCTGGTCCTCTGTCGACAATCGCCGTGGCAACTGCTTCGATTGAATCCTGTGGTACAGGTTTTCGTCCTCTGCCTGACTGAACCTTCAGAGAACCTGTTTTCTCAAACGTCGCTACCATTGCTTTTAGCCCATTAACTGACACAGGACCGTTACCTTTACGCATTTTTTTTGTGCGTTCTAAAAGCACGAAGATCGGCTGACGCGTTGCACTGGTTGAGGTAAAAGAATTTGACCAGTAACGCACGCTCGACTAAAGAAGTAGACATTGCACATAAACTTTCAATCCGATTGATTCGAAACGTAACACATTGCCTTTTAAAACCCAAACAGCTGGCACTGTGGCAATGGATGTAACGTGAAATTTGAATAAAGAACTTCTGCTCAGCGTACGTGATATTGCAGATCACGAGACTTTATCGGTGTTTATGTAGATTTTACGCTTTTTTAAAAGTGTTGCCATATTGCACTTGAACTAAATAAGAAAATGTGCATAATAAAAGGTAATTTTATTCCGTATTAATTTGCATTTGTTAACACTCTATTTTCTATTACACAGCGCCAAATATTCCCCTAGCGGTGACTTTTGGAATTAATTTATTTTTTCGCGGAATCCTTCGTCCCCCGTCTTGTTTAATCTTCCTACAAAATGTGGCGTCATTCTCGCAAATAGATCGCGCTACAGAACACTGTGAGCACTGTCAGTTTAATTATGGCCACCCGGTACTTTCGTTTTGTTTTTAACTTCTGTAAAGAATCCATATTTGACATTCTAATAATAAAGTTTTACGGTGCCTGTTTTGTCTGGAAATCTCTCAGTATCCACATCTAAGGGAAAAGTAAATAGTCCAAGTTCTGTTTTATCATAATTCTCATAAAGTCACTATTTCCGAGTGTAGCGTAATCCACTTTATTCAAGTATTTAACCTAAAGTCCCTTATTCAAGGCACTAAGCATGTCCCGTGTTCCGGCACCATGAAGAAAATGAAAAATTAATCCTTAAATATGAAATGTGTAGGGTGTCAAATAACCAGTAAGAGTCCTGGATGGTTGTTTTATACTTTTATTTTCACCACACATAACAAACATATAACAATTACAATTAGACTGAAATTAATACCGAGCATAATTAATGAAACCTGGGGAGTACTGCCAAGATGTGCTCCATTCATATCAAACCTAGCAAGACCAGTCAAAACAAAATGATTCATAACAAAAACGTTACCCGGCGTTCAGCCATAAACGACCATATACTCCAAGTAACCAGTCGCTGGCGTAATTCCTGAATACGCAGCCGAGGGTCCGCTTGTTCATGTTAATTTTCAGCCTTAAGAGCCGTGTCAAGGAGTATAATTAACTCCCGACGGTTGCCCCACCGGCCCCAAGTCAAAACATAAACAAAAAATGTTTACATCGATCTCCGGGGGTGACGTAGTATCGATGAGTGCCTGTTGAACTCCACCCACACAATCCATTCGATTCCCAACATGCATTTTATACATAGTCGAGGGCATATCGTCTTCCTACTCTCTGCCCTTATTTACTATCCGTTACATAACAGCTTATTTTTTGCTGTATATGTTTGCATTTTTGTAGGTCCTTTGAAATCGGGGCGTCTTGAGCTCCGATGTCACCTATCTATTATACAGGTATACTGCATAGTTAGAACCTAATAATGCAAACACACATGCATGGTAATAAGAGCTGTCATGTAATCAAATAAAGATCCTTTATCTTCTACATATCTGTCGCCACCGTTTTACAACACTTTGTTATGTTTAATAAGTGTTGAGATTTATGGACTAACAAAATAATTATATAAGCACATTTAATAGAGTAAGTTTGTACAATTAATAGAATACATTTACACAATACGAGTAGAATACACTTGCTCAATTTTATTGAATATATGGGATAGATCAACGTTGGGGAAATGAAAAACCCAATAAGCATAAAGAATGTGAATTATGATTTGACTTGCAGATCAATGACGGAGAATAATTTTCGTCCCCAAACGTCATCCAAACCTTTCACTACACAGAAAACATCAAAAAAAAAGAATAATTGAGCAGAAGCCGTTTTAGACCCCGTGCTCGCTACACGTGCAAGAGATTTCTGGTCAAAAGTAGATGCTGCCACAAACCGTTACAAAATTAAGAGAATTATTAGGCCAGTGCCGCCGCTTATTGACGATCATTGCTGATGCTGGACGGAACAATAAGAAAGGTCTTTGTACCTGACTTAACTTACGATTTACTACCTCTTTATCTTTATGCCATATTGGTACAGCATAAAATATTTTCTTAGTAGAGTGAGATTTTTGATACTTAATGTTGTGTGTTAATTGATTTCGGTGAGTAGTGCATGTTTGTAACTGTGTTTTTTTTTAGTGTTCAACATTGTATAGGGTTGATGTCGTGGACCACAACTAATAATTCAACATAGTTGAGAACGCTGGCGTTCACTCAAAAGAGACTTGTGATAATGCTAAAGTTCTTTATTAGAACGACTAACATATTTTTATACGTAGGATATTTACAAAATAGAACGAACATTAAACGACAGTATAGCCATCAAACAGCATCTTGCCTATCATCAGCATCAGCGTCTTCTCATAGCAGCTTCTGTAACGCATCTCGGTGTTTCTCGCAGTCTTTTTCAGCTTCGGAGTTGGTCCTGTTTTATATCCCGCTTCCATCAGGGGGGGGGGGGGTTAATCGACATCCTTGACTGCGCATTTCTTACCACCCACGAGAAATCCACTGTTCCTTTCCTTAATTCTGTGGCGGGCGTTGGTCATTTGCCATTTACCACTTCGTTTTTCCCCGCCTTCTCTTGTCTTCTCTCAGACCAGCTCGTCCAGCCATCTCAATTAGTTGCAAGACGGTATCGATGGCTGCTTCCTGCCGGATATTGGTTGCGCATTCACTTGTCCTTCCGCATTGTGAGTAAGAATCTTAAACTCATTTAAGAGCCAGACAGAGAGTCGCCACTTGCACACTGGCTACCACACACGTTGTCACAAGGGCTTTCCGAAAGTAATGAAAAGCGTTCCCAAGGAATAAAGGAAAGGAGTGTTTCATCTTGTGTTAAAAGACCTAATGTTCTCAAGAGTCTTAGATTGGGGAGCAAATGATATTTATTGCTGGGTGTGCTACAAGTTAGGCCAGAAGTCAAGATGCGATTCTTGCACTCGAGTTTATCATTGGGATCGTCTTGAAAACCATTAATTTAAATTAATCAATATTATGTGAATACCAGATGAAATCGCTCTCCTCGCTTATACTCATGTAAGAGCCAGACAGAGATTCTCCACTTGGACACTGGCTACCACACACATTGTCACAATTGCTTTCCGAAATCAATGAAAAACTTTCCCGAGGAATAAAGGAAAGGGGTGTTTCATCTTATGTAAAAAAACCTAATGTTCTCAGGAGTCTTAGATTGGGGAGCAAATGATATTTATTGCTGGGTGTGCCACAAGTTAGGCCAGAAGTCAAGATGCAATTCTTGCACTCGAGTTTATCATTGGGATTGTCTTGAAAACCATTAATTTAAATTAATCAATATTATGTGAATACCAGATGAAATCGCTCTCCTCGCTTAAACTCATGTAAGAGCCAGACAGAGATTCTCCACTTGGACACTGGCTACCACACACATTGTCACAATTGCTTTCCGAAATCAATGAAAAAATTTCCCGAGGAATAAAGGAAAGGGGTGTTTCATCTAAAAAGACCTAATGTTCTCAGGAGTCTTAGATTGGGGAGCAAATGATATTTATTGCTGGGTGTGCCACAAGTTAGGCTAGAAGTCAAGATGAGATTCTTGCACTCGAGTTTGTTATTGGGATTGTCTTGAAAAGCTTTAAGAATTTAAATTAATCAATATTATGTGAATGCCAGTTGAAATCTCTCTCCTTACTCGATGAGCGCTGGTCACGTACGTCTTCTCTCGCCTGAATCACCTTTAATCGCCCGGGAATATGACCTCGAATGTACGATATCTGTGAACCAATATCAAAAAGTACTCTCACTAACTTAGGTTTATTTCCGTCTAATATCATTAATTCCGTTTAATACGTCCGTGAAGTAACAATATATCTTTTTATGTATTTAAGTGATCTTACCATGCATTTCGCGCAGCTTGCCCTATCTTGACTTTGCGCCACAAAACCCAAAACATCCAATCTTTATCCTTTATAAGAAATAAACACCTGTAAGAAAAATAAAATAGAGATTGGAAATTTTAACATTAATTTCAAACGTTGAAAGATTGAAATTTTTAAAAAAATGTTTTGTTTATTGAAGGACCTCTCCCCATAAATAATTATAAAAACTGAAAATTTCCTAGCGAATAAATCTGAAGCATTTATTTTAAAGTAAACTTTAATTCAAAACCGAGCTGGAAATTATAGAGAAAATTTTCAAAATGACAAATTATTTCGTATTTTGATAATGTCAAGAATTTTCGTTGTTTAGAAAACTTCCGTGATTTAAAAATTTTATTCGATTTATGATTTTTTGGCTAATTCTAACGTTTAATTATAAATTTTATGAATCATCAATTGTAAAATTCAAATTTAAAAGCCTTCCCCCCCCCCTGAAAAAATGTATCTCTAATTTTATCTTATAATTCTCGTAGAAATGTGCATTGTTTTGACATTGCATAAAATTTCACTAAGGACTTAATTATCTTATACTACTATTCGTAGTTATTTCCGAGTACATTAAGTGATATTCTTTATTCCCATGTTTTCTTACCTTATTTTTGAGTCTGTTTTTAGCTTTTCATATTTAAATAATTCCCTTATTATTTTTTAATAACGTCATATTTGCTCATATTAGTTTTTTAGCCACTTTTCTTTCTAATATGCTTGCACTTGCATCATTTTCGCTGTTCTTGACAAATTTGTTTCGAGTTAGTCATCAATTTTCTTTTCACAATATCTTTGACAGCTTTATTGGGCTTAAAGGAACGCAATTTTATGTGTTCCTTTTTAAATTACACGGCACTTTAATACTGAAGAATGAAATATAAATGAGATTTTGTCGTAGGTGTTAATATTTAAACATCCTGGAAATACTGTCATCAAGTTAAAAAATATGTTTTTAAAAATTAAAGTATCAAACTTCAATTAAGGTACAGTCAGCTCTCTTGGAATCGGGTATTTATAAGTTTAATATTGAGTTCGTAGAAACCTTGGAATTTTCGAAGTTTTAACTAAGAATTGTTTACTGAGATGGTAGTCCTTATTTCACTTGATGTGATTTGTTAAATTGACATAGATTTGTAAATCAGAGATTCACTGATTATATTTAAGTCGAATGACAATTTTGTATTTGTTAGTTAATCTTTCCTTGTTCCAAGCAGTCATTTAACGACAAATTTCCCTTTGTGCAACTACTACAATTAAAAACCATTCGTACTTGAGTACTTTGTTTATCTTTGCGAACTACTGATCTCAATGGTATCAATTATCCGCTTTCCCTTTCATAACACTCTTGGATAATATTATTTTCACTCTGATATTTAACTATTTCCTGAAATTGCTCTCTCACAAAAGTATCGTTTTTTAATTCTTTTCGCACCCTATCAAATTGCCTTTTTGCTAACTCAAAATTATTTTCTAACTGATCTGGATCTTTCTTCCACAACAAACGCGCCTCGTATCTCCCGTTAATAAATTTCAAGTCCCTTTCAAACTGCTGAATAGTCTGTTTATCACACTCTCTTTTTTCATGAACATCATTTCTTATTCCTAAGCTCTCAATCTCCCACATGGCACGCAGCTGATCCGACAAACTTTCGTCCTCTGCAGAATGAGTTTGAATAAACAATCCGGTGGAATTCTGTCCTACTTTCGACTCTTCAAACCCTGAACCTTCCCTACCACTCAAAGTCCAACCGAATATACACTGAAGTGCCACTGAATTAGGGATACCTACCTAGTAACGAGTTGGGCCTCCTCTGGCCTTGACAACGGCTGCCACACGACGAGGCATAGATTCAACAAGTTTCTGGAAACGTTCCACGGGAATGGCTTGCCAAATATTGGCTAAAGCTGTCCATAATTCAGTAAGGTTCTTTGGTGCTGTGTGATGGCCTTTCACGCCTTGTTCCAAAACATCCCAAAGATGCTCAATAGGATTTAAGTCTGGGCTTCTAGGTGGCCAATTCATGACAGAGAAGTCAGAGGAATGCTCATCCAACCAGCCAGTAGCCAACCGGGACTTGTGAGAGGTACAGTTGTCTTGCTGGAAAACTCCATTACCGTGCGGATAACAGAACAGCATAAACGGATGGAGGTGATCACCCAGCAACTCTACGTACGGAATTGCATTGAGGGAGGTTGGTACACGCACCAAAGATCCCAAACTGTGCCACGAAAAAATACCCCAGACCATGATTGAGCCACCATGCCCTTGTACAGTTCCAGCCAGGCATGCAGGATCCATGGCTTCATGAGCCTGACGCCATATTCTCAGCCTCCCGTCGGCGTTAAGTAGTCGGAATCGAGACTCATCACTCCATGCTACTCGTTTCCAGTCCTCTACACTCCAGTCTCTGTGTTCTCTTGCCCAGGCAAGGCGTGCAGCCCGATAGCGAGTATAGAGCAATGGTACTCTCGTAGGTCGACGGCTCCCGAAACCCATACGGTGTTGCGAGCGTTACACAGTCCGTTTACTGACTGTACGACTGGCACCGTCATTAAACTGGGTGGTAATTTGAGCTAATGTTTGGCTTCGCTGGCTACGTACAATACGCCTGAGCCGTCTCTCACCACGCACTGTCAAGGCTAATTGTCCTTTGCAGTTTGCCCGATCGCTAGTTTATTTGTTCCACCATCCATGTATTCTTGGTATACTCTTGACACTGTCGACCTTGAAAATCCTAGCTGTCTGACGATTTCGGAAATTGAATGGCCCATGCGTCGCGCACCTACGATTTGTCCGCGATCGAAGGGGTCTAAATCAGGTAGTTTACCCATACTGGCAATTCCAACAACTAATTCAGAACAACCACAGTACGCGCTATATATGCAGTTGCCACAGCGCCCTCACTTGCGCAGCGCTACACAATTTGCATAGGCTTTGCTATCCCTAATTCAGTGGCACTTCAGTGTAGTTTCGTATAGCAATAAACAATCTGTCAAGCGATGAGTCTTTCCAGTTAATACTGCATTCAGAAAGTCGTTTCCTAACAGAATATTTATTGCCTGATTGGCGCCACTTCTGGAGTCAGACAAAGTATATCCCGACTTTTTTAACACTTCAATCATTTCCTTTGTCGACGTTGCAATGGAGCTAGCACAAATAGTTTCGGTTTCTAACGCTTCTATGTTTAAATACCTTTCACTATTACAGTCCTTCAAGAGAATTTTCTTTCTTTTTAACTCAGATATTCGAGGGTACGTAGACGCAAAAGTGAAGATTTTTAATTTTTCTCTACCGACAGTTTGTAATTCAGCTTTCTCAGCTAAAGACTGGCAAACATAACTCCTTTCCGATGCTGAATCGTAAAGAATCCTTCCGTTAAACGTAGAATTATTATTTATTACTTCTGCTCTCAACGTTTGGTCCCCGCAGGGGGTTTACCTTCTTTAGGTAAACACGGGTGTCGCAATCCCGAGGTACCCCAGCGAACTATCCCTCCTTTCCTTTTTCCTCTCCTCTCTTCCTTTACTTTTTTTTTCTCCCTCTGTGTGGTTCCTCTTCAGAGGCGAGGGCACCTCATTAGAAGCTGTTGCCTCTCTGTTGATTCTAGCTTCTAATGACGTGTAAATCACCCACGTGTTTGCCGTGCGTGGAGACCCGTGTCCCTGGAAAAGGGAATCCTGGCAGTTGATGGAGAGTTTTGGTATCCCATTACACTGCTTTGGCCCCCGCTTCAGGTAAACGGGAGGTACATAGTGGTTCCCTATTGTATCAATCGGCTGGTCGCTGACTTTGTCTTCGGCTAGGAACCAAGCAATCGTTTCTACTACTGGGCATCTCGCTAAGGGTGGAGTCTGCTTCAGGGTCGTTTCGTTCGCGTATAGTTCTCGGTTAGCACTGGTGCACGTATGTGCATCCCCTTGTTGGGCTCCATGGTGGGTGGTGCGGCCGGGAACTGCATTTTAAGCCCATTTTATATGGATTCTTTTTCTCAAAATCCCACGGTGAGGGATAAGTCACCGAGCACCAGTGTACAGACCGCTTTTGTTACTGCACGATTTTTTTATTTTGAAAAGAATGGAAGGTACCTTTAACAACGTTTCTCCGCTTCTTATTTACAAGTCAATAAATTCAACAGTAGGCGAAGTTAAATCAATCAAAAGACTCCGATCTGGTGACCTTTTAGTTGAGGCCTCATCACCCCAACAGGCTGCTATTCTTTCAAAATTCACTTGTTTAGCTCAATTTCTGGTTAAGGCATCAGCCCTCAATTACTTGAACTCGTCGCGGGGTGTAATCTCAGAGTACGACTTTCTTGATACTTCAGAAGACGAGATTTTGGAAAACCTTCGTGATCAAAATGTAACATCTGTAAGGCGAATAACTGTACGTCGTTATGGGAAGTTGCTTCCTACTAAGCACCTCATCTTAACGTTTGACACACCGGATCTTCCAAGCCAAGTTAAGATGGCGTAGGTCCGTAGTCCCGTGTGTCCTTATATCCCTAATCCTTTACGATGCTTTCAATGCCAAAGATTTGGACATTCTAAAGAATCTTGTCGGGGAGCCATTACCTGCGCCCGTTGCGCAGATGTTGGCCACGATAGCGGTAATTGTGAAGCTTCCCCTCGATGTGTTATTTGTCGGGGAGATCATGTCGCCTATTCTACAACTTGTTCAAAGTGGGTAATTGAAAAAGAAATCAGACTTTGAAGGTAACCCAAAAGATTTCTTATCCGGAAGCCAGAAAACTGATAGAGGCAAAAACGCCAAAGGTTGGTTTATCATACTCGGCTGCAGTTAGAAAGGTTATGATAAATGCCACTACACAGGCGGAAACTCGTCCAGCTTAATCGTCATCTGCTCCTGGCCGTGATAGAAATGTTCATCCTTCTTCGCCACACCCCGCTCATCAAAAAAGCTCTAAACATGTCTCGACTGATCATTATAATAGAAATTCCATACAATTATCAGCACCTTCTACAATTTCGGCTAACCCTACACTACACTTTCACTACAGTTTCTGATCGTAGCAAAAAAATTAAACAATCTTCTCCACCATCCAGCCATAAGAATGTAACAGATTCAACACAGTCATGCTCTTACCACGTAACTGCAGATACTCCGATTCCTCCTAACCTTAATCGAAAAAAAGTAGCTATTCCTAGAAAGTGCGTTTCTAGGAAGGCGAATGACCCTAGTTATATCTTAAAGGGTAATCAATATGTCCGCAGGCTCGCGGACAATGTAGATATAAAATTGTACCTGTCCGAGAACTCGGACAATGATGTTGTTTTTGAGGAGACTTAACTCATTTTTTTCTTTTCTCCTGCTTTTTTGCTTTAATAAATTTTGTCATTTTTGTTTATATTTGCTCTTTCCATATTTGAACTCTACTTTTTTATACTGTCTTTTTATCATTTTTTATGATTATTTCTATTATTTGTAGTACATAGCAGTCTTTAGCACCTGTTTTATGACTTTTATAACATGCTATATATGACTGGCCTGAACATCTGCGTTTAACTGATTTTTATCACCGTGCATATATCAATGTTTTATCATTCTTTTTTCTTATCCCCCTTTTTTACCACTTGCTAATTATGCCTATCTTATTTTAGTGCATTTATTTTACTCTTGACGAGTGTTTGGCGACTCCAACGAAAGCTTCTAAAATATCCTCGTTCATACAACTGAATCCCTTTTTCACCTTTTGCATCATCGTTTTAGTCACCTTAATATATCATTGTTTGCATAAACTATATACATCATTTCTGTTTTTAAATTATATTTTTCACCGTTTTACATTGGATCATGGTTTTAATTTGCTGACTTATAAAATTGTTTTCAGGTTTTACGACGTATTTCGCACAGCATGTCCTCTCTGGACCTTGCTTTTTAAGTAAGACCATTTTTATCACATTTCAAAACCAACAAAATTTTATACTTTATATCTGTGTGTTTATATGGGTTTTTTCTTTCATTTTTCGACTGTTTTTCCCCCTTTGTCATGTGTATATGTTTTTTATCATCTGTTTTAGTTTATAATCTAAAAATGCTCACTTATATATACGCTTTTTTCGGGTTTTACCATGTGTTTGGCGCAGCATGTCCTATTTTGGACCTTGCGCCATAAAACCCCAACAAACCAACCAACCAACCAACGTTTGGTAATAAATTATATATCTCAGAATATTCTTACTTCGGATTTCGGTGAAAAGCGAACTTACACTATTTTCTGACGACGTTTCTTGTTTGTCGTTTCTGCTTTCATCTTTCGGCTTTTCAGATAATTCACACAAATATTCTAAATGTGACTGTGATTGACATAAATTACATCTGACCCATTTAGTTTTGCAGAAAACTCTTTTGTGTCCCTTTTTCAAACAACGTTTGCACTTAAACTGGTCATACAACGCTTTGTATTTCTCTGGAATAGTTAAGCTACAATTTTTAGATGAATGTGGTTTATCACAAAAATCACACATGTATTTTTTAGCTGTTGTACTAAGCGTTGCTGCTGAAGATATTTTGAACGTATTTGGACTATAGCGCTTACTGTAGTTCCCAAAGGTTTTCTCTTCGGTTTTTGACACCCTGGGTTTATTTAAATTAACACATAATGACTTTTCTCTCGCTTCTATCTCTTTCTCTGTAAATAATAACAAGTCTGTGACTGATGTCTCGTTATTTGTGTTTTGTCTATTAAAATTTAACACTAAATCATTTGGGATACACTTGTATAGAATAGGTAGCAATAAATTTCCATATGTTTTAAAATCAACTTTTAATGTTTCAAGACTTTGAATTTGAATTGTAATCTCGTCGTGCAGTTTTCTTAATGCAGATACATCACTAGATCTCATAACTGGCTCTAAAGAGAGGAGCTTATTCATATAATTAGTAATTAATAATTCTCTCTTTCCGAATCTATTATTTAAGATTTCAATCGCTTTTTTATAGTTATCCTCTGTTAGCGGTAACCCGCTTATCGCTTTAGCTGCTGAATCTTTTAACAACGATCGTAAGTAATTGAATTTTTCTATTTCTTTTAATTATTATTTTCATGGATAGCAGCTGTGAATTGGGGCCAAAACTCTTGGAATTTAGATATATCACCATTAAATTTCTCTAAAGTAATGCGGGAAAGTTTCGTATTGCAACTGGTTTTGATTTCATTAATTTCCACAGGAACAGTTTCGGTTTTCGATTTAACTGAATTATGTAAATATCTGTTAACTCGTGATTTACATGGAATAATGGATTCATTATACTCAAGTGAATTCTCTACTTCTGCTTCCAAATCTTTTTCTGGACACTGAGAAATTATGACATCGTCAAGTTTCAGTAACTTTTGTTCTCTCTCAATCTAGACAGCAAGTGATTCTTGCAAATTGTCAACATTAGCCAATTCATTGGTCAACTCTTCATCAATTTTCTTAATTATTTTAGTTATACTACCTCTAATTGACTTTCGCACTTTTCTATTCTTCTGAATAGTATCTTCAGTATTCATTTTTAATATTCACTAGTAACTAGCAAAATGGAAACAAAATAACTCACCCCGCTTTGAAGAACAAGTAATCTCACCACTTCACACAGATTCACTTTTTAATCGTAATCCAAACTTCGCGGCCTGATCTGCACCAAAAAATTATATAGAAATCATACCATATATGTAGCACTCATTCAGTGTCTCTATCGGTGGTTCTTGTTTAGTAATTGACATCACTCTCCAGATAATAAACTCTCTCTAAATCTTGATTATTTAGTTATATACATAATTTGTACAGCTATATGGGTCATTCTCTCAGAACTGTACATTTTCCAGTTGTAAAAAATGACAAAAATAAATTTTTTTTTCTTAATTTATGTATATGATTACATTCTACTTACATATAGTAGTTTAGAATCATTTATGGTTACTCAAAAAATAGTTATAATATAGTTATAATTAATAATTTTAATATTTTAGGTTAACGGAAGTGAGATGGAATTCACGGAGATGATAAGTTTCACAAAAAATATTACTTCAATTAAAAAAACAGTATATAGTGATATTTAATTTTATTACACATACAACTAAAATTTCTGAATTAGAAATAAAAAGTTTAAATAGAGCATTAAGTATAATGGACATAATTATTTATTTTAAAACTGACATTGAAATAATCAATTGAAATTAACTAATATTGAATACTTCTAAATGTCTAAATACATATTGTTCCCTTTGTTGATTGCAGGTTGGGGATGTACCTTAAATCTTTGGCATTTACTACTCCAGTATCATCTACATCAGCAAATTTAAATTTTTCCATCTCCACACTTTTTCATAAACTTAATGGTATATTCATTTCTGGCATCTTGCGAAAGAAATGTTCCTATGTAAAATTTTACAAATTTTTTACCAGGAAACTTTACAACAACATAGTCATGCTCGTTAATTTTCACTCTTTGTCTATAATGATCAGTCAGTGTTCGATGAGACACTTGTTTGCCACCAGTATGCGGCTTCTTTGTGGTATGTTTATTTGTAGGCTGTAACTGAATAATTCCAATCTCAAAATGTTCACAAAATTAATCAGACCCACAAGTTAAACAACTTAATTTTCGGGCATGAATGTTCATAGGATCTTTTCTTTACCATTGTAGCCCTTCTGCGGTAGGACTACTAATGTTGCGGCGATAGCTAGTGGAATATATGGCTATCATGCCGCTGCGTATTCGTGATGAAATGCAATGACGAATGCAAGCATAAACTGGAAGGAGTTTAATCGTCAGAATAAAAATTATAATTTAACACATAAAACAAAATAGATCTTTTCTAACTCGGAAAGGAAATGACACAGAAATTCCTGCAGAGAAAAGAGTATGTGTGTCGAGCTGAAAAACAACTGGGTTTTTAAATCTGTGTTCACATGAAATCAGGTATGCGCAGTAATGCCGATTTTAAATTGCTTCTTTAGGAGAAAGTAGTGAACAGAAAATTAGCATATGCGATTCAGTGAATGTAGAATTTTTGTGTCCGAGACCACGGTGACACCACACCACTCCCCGCGCAGAAAAAGGGTACAATATAAGAAACGATTTTTTTTAAAAACTTAAATCTTTAGGGTACTACCAACCCTAAAGAAAACTTAATCTTACTTTAAATCCTTCGACAGGTTAGTACCTCGACAGGTTACTTTAAATCTTTCGACAGGTTTTGAAACTCTGCCGGATTTAGTAATCACTAATTCTTTATCGGGAATATGTGGGATGTCACCATGGACCTCAGACGGAAAAACAAAAGCTGGCTTGACTCTCTCGATCGAAACTGTTTGATGTTTTCTATTAACAACAATTTTAAACAGTTTATCCGTTCTGGAGACAACTGGAAACGGTCCTTGATACGTATGGACTAATGGCCTCCTTACGCTGTCTGTCCTCAAAAAAATATAACCACATTTGCTCAAATCCTTTGAAACAAATATATTCGGTTTGGAATGACTTTGTGTTGGAATTTCTTGAATCTTACTCATACATTTTTTAAACTTTTCAATCAGGTTTGGAGAAATCCTCTTAAGCTGCTGTCCTTGGAACAATTCACCGGGCAGTCTAAGCGTGCTTCCGTAAACTAATTGTGTAGGGGAAGCTTGCAGATCCTCACGAACCGCTGAACGAATAGAAAGAAGCAGGAGGGGAATAGCGTCGGTCCAGAGAACCGAGTCCACCGCCATAATCGCTGCCTTTAATACGCGATGAAATCTTTCCACAATGCCATTCGCTTGAGGATGATACGCTGTCGTTCGTTTCTTTTGAACGCCGAGACGTTCTGACAAGCACTTAAAAAGTTCAGACTCAAAATTAGTACCACGATCCGTAGTTATAAACTCTGGAACGCCGAACCTGGAAATCCAGCAGTCGATGAAGGTTGTTGCAACGGTCTCAGCTGTCTGATCGGGAATAGGTCTTGCTTCTGGCCACCTTGTACTCCGATCAATGCAGGTCAATAAAAATATGTTCCCTTGTGACAGAGGAAGGGGTCCCACGATATCTAAATGAACATGGGAGAACCTCTCCGCTAGAGTAAAGACACCAAAAGACGCTTTGTTGTGTCGGGTTACCTTAGTTCTTTGACACTGCAGATATTCTCTGCACCACCGACTGCAATCCTGTTTCATACCTTTCCAGACAAACCGCTGTTGTAACAATCGCAGCGTGGCTTTATTTCCAGGATGGGACAGATTGTGCATGGAGTCGAAAATCTGTCTCCTCCAATTAACTGGAATAAATGGCCTAATAATATCATTAGAAATATCACAATAAATTGCGTTTTTGTAAGAGGGAAATGTCATAAGCCTTAGGTCTAGACCTCCAGAATTTTTATCTTCTAAATATTCTTTCAAATCAGGATCATTAATCTGATCCGTAGCCAACTGATCATAATTAATAGAACTAGTTAAATTAACAGCATTGATTCTAGAAAAGGCATCCGCGACTACATTCTGATTACCTGGTATGTATCGGATGTCAGTTGTGAATTGACTTATCAACTCTAAATGTCGCACCTGCCTAGCAGAAGAATTAATAAGCTTTTGATTAAAAGCATATGTTAGAGGTCGATGATCAGTATAAATGATCACTTCTCTTCCCTCCAACATATGTCTAAAATGCTTGACAGAGGCATAGGCTGATAATAATTCGCGATCAAATACACTGCGGGGGAAAGCTTTTTAGAAAAAAATCCTAATGGTTCCTGTTCTTCACCTATCAATTGTGATAAAACAGCTCCTATAGCATAATCAGACGCATCTGCAGTAAGATTAAGAGTACATTATGAGCAGGAAAAGCAAGATTAGTAGCGTCAGCTATCGCCTTTTTGCATGACTCGAAAGCTGCAATGCAAGTTTCGGTCCAGGTGATAGGAGTTTTGTCTTTCTTTTTTTTATTATTGACAAGATCATAAAGACAAGCTTGTTTCTCTGCTAAACCTTTTAAAAATCTGTGGTAAAAGTTAAGTATGGCTAAAAATGTCCGTAGTTCACTAACAATATTAGGTCGAGGGTACTCTAAAATAGTACGAACTTTATCAGGCAGAGGCGCGACACCGTTTTCCGATATTAAAAATCCCAAAAATGAAATTTCCGAATCGCCAAATATGCACTTTTGTGCATTTACCACTAGACCATAATCGCTTAATCGCTCAAATATTTTCTGCAAATGCATCTGATGCGACTGTTTATCATCAGAAAAGATGAATATGTCATCTAAATACGACAGGCAGAAATCAAAGTCTCTTAAAATATTATCTAGAAATCTCTGAAAAGTATTACCAGCATTCCTAAGACCAAATGGCATTTTTACATATTCAAACAGTCCTATAGGTGTTGTTACAGCAGTTTTCATAACATCAGACTCCTCCACTGGGATTTGTTGATACGCCTTAACAAGGTCCAATTTAGAAAAAAATTTCTTTCCCCTCAATCCCATTACAACATCGTGAATATGTGGGAGAGGGTAACGATCAGGAATAGTTACCTTGTTTAACGCACGAAAATCTCCGCAAATACGCCAAGTGTTGTCCTTTTTTTCGACAAAGTGTATGGGACTAGCCCAAGGACTTTTAGAAGGCCTAAAACACCCCGATTAATGAGCATTCGAAATTCGTTCGTTAAAGCTTGTAATTTCTCAGGGTTCAAACGACGGGGTTTTGAAAAGACGGGTGGTCCAGTGGTTTCAATACAGTGAGTTAATAACCCGCTTTTTAATGTAGTTCGATTTTCGGTATTAGGATTAAAAAGTTGTAGAAATTTGGCTATAATCGCATCGTATGTCGATGTACCATCTAGTGGAGTAAGACGTAAATCTGGGCCAGAATATATAGAACCTTTATTTGAAAATGACGTCTCACTGTCGAGAATACGCCTATTCTTCATATCTATGCATATTGCCAAATGTTCTAAAAAATCGGCACCCAAGATAGGTGTATTAGTATCAGCCACTATAAGATCCACGTAAATTTTCGCCTAAGTCCGAAATCGAGTTCGCATCAAATTACGCCATATGTCTTTATGACAGTACCATTGGCAGCATACAATTTAAGTTCAGCGGGAACATGACGAGAAGTAAGTTTTTTTTGGAAAACAGCTAATAGAAGCACCGGAATCAACTAAAAATTTTGTGCGAGTAGAACGCTCGTATATAAAGAGTCGGCTACCAGCACAAACACCGTCTGTGGCCGACGCAGCAGACGTGCTTAACAGTTTTCCGACCATTTACATGGGGGTACGCACTTGAGAGCATCATTTTTAAATCTATAATGATACCAGCAATACCTTTTAATTTTTAGAAGACAATTTAGCTGTAGCACTGTCATTTTGAAAACCACGATTTCTTTTACGAAAGTTACGAACCACCTGTTTACAAGACATGTGCTCAATCTTAAGTTTTAATTCAGCAATTTCCTTTTTAAGCGTTTGAAATGAGGAACTTTCTATATGTGCGTCTGAAGCCACGATGCTGTTAACAGAACACTCATAAATTTTATCAGCTATTTTTGCCAATTTCTTACTATCGGTTTCTTCGTCAGAAAACACGCCTAGTATTTGTTGAACATTTTGTGGTAACCGCTGCAACCTCAAGGCACGAATTGCACTTGGGTTCAATTTTTCGCTATTCAAACTTTCCATTTCGCAAAGTAATTGAGAAGGGCGTTGGTCACCTAACACTAAATCATTCAACAAAAGTGTTAACCCCTCAGGGGGTTTACCTTCTTTAGGTAAACACGGGCTTCACAACCCCGAGGTACCCTAGTGTCTTTTTCTCTCTCCGTGGGGTTCACTGTCTTTGGTGAATGTGGGTATAGCGTCCCCAGTGTCCCATAGCGATCCATCTCTCTTTCGCTTCTCCTGTCCTGTTTCTTTAGTTTTCTCCTTTCCGGACTTTTCTTCCTTTCCAACTGGAGCTTCCACTAATTTTTTTTGTTGCTGTTTTCTTTCTTAACCCCTATGTGTTTTTTGTTTGTCATTTATTCGTTTAAAAAAAATCAAAAATCAAAAAAATATGAAAAATGTTAAAATTTCCAAAAAAAGTTTTTGTGCTATCTGTCCCCTTCGGAGCCTTCATGGTATCAAAACTGATCTCCACCCACCCAGCCTTGACGCTACTGGGTCCAGTACCACTCTTCGGCCTCTCCCGTGAGGGACACCGTTTGGGCTCGGGAACCGACCCTGTTGGGGTTGTGTTGGCGGAGAGAAGTGGAGTGCTATGTGGGTAATGGTTGTGGTACGTTTTCCTTAAAATGTCCCAGAGGTAGAGGCCCTTGGTTGCGTGTATCTTTATGGCAGACGTCGCGAGGTAGCGAGAAATCCTCCTCGATTCTGTCGGGGACCGTGCACCAGGTGCACGTTACATCCCGGCGTCTGTCATTTAGTTGCGAAGAATCCGGCGGTTACATTGGTCACGATAGAAAAGTGTGGAACGACGGGGTCTGGCGGGGGCCCCGATCGAACTGGAAGCAATCCGTGGTTCTAATAAGGTAATTATGGCTGCAACTAAAGAGAATTTAGTTACAGCTTCCTGGGCGGATCGCTCAGATTCTCAAACTCCTTCTCTCCCTTCTAGAGAGCAACCTCTCCCCTCGAGGGAGCAAATGTCTAGATTTTTCATTGTAAAACGTACTGAAGGTAATTTCGGTACGGTGTCGCCCTTCTTAATTCATAAATGTCTTTACGCATCGGTGGGACATGTAAACTCTGTTAAGAAGCTGCGCTCAGGCGATTTATTAGTGGAGGTACTGAATGCAACCCAGGCTGCGCAATTCTCAAAAATCAAAACACTCGGTAACATGGCTGTGTCCATCGCTCCACACGGTTATCTCAACACATCAAGAGGGGTAATATCGGAGGCTGATCTCCTCCATACCACCGAGGAGGAAATCTTAGAACACTTGCAGGATCAACTTGTAACAGCTGTCCGTCGAATTACCATCCGTCGGGATGGTAATATCATTCGTACGAAGCATCTCATATTGACATTACAAACACCTAAACTACCATCTTTTATCATAGCAGGTTACCTTCCGTGTTCCGTAAGACCGTACGTGCAAAACCCTCTTCGTTGCTTTCAGTGCCAACGCTTTGGACACTCGAAAGCATCGTGCCGAGGTTCACCCATTTGTGCCCGTTGTTCCCAGCCAAACCATTCTTCTGAGACCTGCAACTTGCCAGCAAAATGTATTAATTGTAAGGGTGACCACCCCTCCTACTCCCGTTCTTGCCCTAAATTTATTGCCGAAAAGGAAATACAGACAATCAGAGCCCATAAAAACATACCATATCTGGAAGCCCGCAAATTGGTGGAAGCTAGAACACCTAGAATAGGCGTTTCATATGCTTCCGCTGCCGCTCCTAAAAAACTTATGTGTGATGCCTCTACACAAACAAGTAAAAACAATAGTACCAATAAACCTCACGAAAACAAAAATACAGTACCATCCGTTAACAATTCTGCATCAAAACAAACCAAAATCCCTCGACTTAACGTTCCGACTACATCAAGCTCCGTTATAAATAAAAAATTAAAAAAATGTAATGTTGTAAAGCGTTTCAGTCCTTCCCGTAAGGTGAAAGACCCTCGCAATGTGGCGCGGATGGAGGAAGATTCCCTCCAAATTTGCGCCTCTAATTCGGATCTTTCTGATTCCGATGGGGGAGTGTCTATGGACACCTCCAGTCTTCCTGCTCGTTTTCCTTCCCCGTCTTCGTCATGATGGCGTCCGTAACTAGGTGGACTTTCGTCCTTTAAAAAAAAAAAATCTTATCATGGCAGGTATCATTTCATGGAATTGTCACGGCGCTCGTAATAAGCTCGACGAAATTAAAACTCTTATTTCTGTCCACACTCCGGCCGTCTTTGCGCTACAGCAGACCTATTTTAAAGACTCTGATAATTTTAAATTTCGAGGTTACAGTGCTATCCGAAAAGATCATGATGTTGGTGGAAGGGTATCTGGAGGCGTTGCCCTCGTGATATCCAATGACTACCCGTCTACGATCATACCATTAAATACAAATATGCAGGCCGTCGCAACCCGAATCCACATACGTCAGCTCACTACCATTTGCAACGTTTATCTACCACCAAACGAATCAGTAGATCGAAATTCCTTGGTACATCTTATTAACCAACTACCTACCCCACTCATAATAGTCGGAGACTTCAATGCCCATAGCCTCCTTTGGGGAAGTCAAAACACAAACAATAGAGGACAACAAATAGAAACCATTCTATCCGATCTCTCACTCTGCATTCTCAATAACGGTGATAACACATACTTTCATCTACCGACAAAATCATTTCATGCAATAGACCTAGCCATATGTTCCCCTTCTCTTCTGCCATTTTATAACTTCTGGGTATCAAATGATCTATACAACAGTGACCACTTTCCAGTATTTCTCTCCCTTGTAACCAATGACTCTCATACTACAGCTACTCAACCCCGTTACATTTACGATCGAGCTGACTGGGCGACCTTCACCTTTCTTGCAAACATCACCAGGCAAATGGTGGTGGGTGACATTAATGATGCCATAAATAGCATAACTAATGCAATAATTCAAGCAGCTGATACCTCCATACCAAAAACCTCATCAGTTAAACGCAAAATCAGAAGACCTTGGTGGACTGACGAATGTCGTGATGCCAGGAAACGACAACAGAAAGCCTGGAATATTTTCCGTAGATACCCGACGACCCAAAATTTACTAAATTTTAAACAGGCTAAGGCAGATGCTAGAAAAGTACGTCGACAGAGCCAGAGAGAGTCGTGGGCGAAATACATATCCAGCCTATCCTACAACACTCCGTCTAAGCAGTTGTGGACTAAAGCAAAAAGGGCAATGGGTTTGTACACCAACCATCCAATTTCCTGCATTGTTAAAGATAGCCAAACAATATCAGACCCTACAGAAATCGCAAACGCAATAGGCACAGTCCTTGCTTCCAATTCTTCAGCCATTTCATATAAAGACTCCTTTGTAAGATACAAACACCAATCTGAACGCCGAAATCTCAACTTCAATACACGTACCTCTCTTCCTTACAATATCCCATTTTCAAAATCTGAACTCGTTCAGAGCCTTCATAGCACACACAACACTTCTCCAGGACCAGATGGAATAACCTACAGCATGATAAAGCATCTTTCACGCCGGTCACTCCATAACTTGTTATTCATATATAATTGGATTTGGGAAGAACATGTTTTCCCTGTAGCTTGGCATAGAGCCACTATTATCCCTTTTCCAAAGCCTGGAAAAGACGCCTCTGACCCCAATAATTACCGGCCGATTGCCCTAACCAGCTGCCTTTGCAAAATTTTAGAAAAAAATGATAAATGCCCGACTAATCTATGTTTTAGAAACCAGAAACCTCATTGCTCCAAATCAGTGTGGTTTCAGAAGGGGTAGATCGACGACGGACAGCATTATTGCTCTGGAATCTGACGTTAGGAGAGCTTTTCTCCTAAGAAATCATTTAGTGTCAATCTTCTTCGACATAGAGAAAGCGTATGACCGTACCTGGCGCTATGGCATCCTACGAGACCTTTTTGAACTGGACTTCCGGGGAAATCTCCCAATTTTTATAAAGAATTTTTTAACTACCCGACACTACCAAGTCCGGGTTGGCACTGCCGTATCCAACTTTTTTATTCAAGAAGAAGGGGTTCCTCAAGGGAGTGTCCTCAGTGTCACTCTCTTCTGTATAAAAATTAATAATATTTTAAAACAATTACCACCTTCTGTGCGGGGGAACTTGTATGTTGACGACTTGCAGATTTGCTGTCAAGGTAAGGACATGGCATTCATCGAACGTCAACTGCAAACTGCAGTCAGGCGTATAATGACTTGGAGTGATAAAAATGGTTTTAGCTTTTCTTCTGATAAAACTTCATGTGTGCACTTTTGCCGTAAACGTGGGATCCATCCGGATCCCGAAATTTTTATTGAAAGCCACAAAATAAATGTTGTGGACACGGTTCGTTTCTTGGGCATTGTCTTTGACCGGAAGATGACATATCTTCCACATGTTTTACAGCTGCGAAGAAAGTGCGAGAAATCTCTCAATCTTCTTAAAGTTTTATCGAATACATCGTGGGGTGCTGACAGGACATCTATGTTACGTATATACAGATCGGTAATCCGTGCAAAACTAGACTACGCCTGCCCATCATATGGTTCGGCTCGTGAATCCGTTCTTAGAAAACTTGACACTGTGCACCACAGTGCACTTCGTATATGCTCTGGTGCTTTCCGAACTTCACCCATTCAGAGTCTCTATGTCGACTGTCACGAACCATCTTTGTATCATACTCGCCATACACTTTCATTGAACTATTTTTTTCGTGTCCTATCTCATCCTAATCATCCTTTACATGACATGCTACTTGATAAGCAGTATGATTGCCTGTATCAAAACCGGCCATCCTGTATACCGTGTTTCGGCTTTCGTATGCGCTCCTTCATCCAAAATACCTCTCTGGAAGATATAAATGTCTGTGTACGTCCCTCATTTGACTTTCCTCCTTGGAAGATAAAATCTATATCATACATTAATCCTTTTCATATTTTTAACAAAACCGACACCGATTCATCCATATTTAAACAACTTTTTTACTCTCATCGTCACAGTTTCTCTAAGTATAAAGATATTTATACGGACGGCTCGAAAACAACTGACCATGTCGGTTGCGCCTATATTTATAAATCGGAAATTCATAGTTACAAAATTCACTCATCGTGCTCAGTTTTTACAGCAGAAATTTTAGCCATTAAAAAAGCTCTTGATTTTATTGCCCGTCATCGGAATAAACATTTTATTATATACTCGGACTCTTTGAGCGTACTCGAAAGCTTAAAGTCTGGCAAGGGTGATCATAGTTTGGTCTCCATTATTTTAAATCTTCAGCATAGTTTAGAACACCGTGGTTATAGTATTTTATATTGTTGGATCCCAGCACATGTCGGGATCACTGGAAATGAGCTCGCAGACACTGCCGCAAAAAATGCAAGTATGACTTTATATCACCCTGTCCCTTACACTGACATCAAACCTACTATCAGGAGTTTAATTTTGGACAAATGGCGCTCTGCATGGAACCTTCTTTTAGATAATAAACTACATAATATAAAGCCCACCATCAGTGTCTGGCCCACATTATATCCTAGAAAACTGGATGTTATAATAACGCGTTTGAGAATAGGACACACTAGGGTCACTCACAAATATTTGCTGGAGGGAGAAAATTCCCCCATCTGCTTTCACTGCAACTGTGACCTTACCATTTTACATATTTTAACTGACTGCACAGGTCTTACCAACTTTTATTCTAAATACTTTGGTTCAACTTCTCTCACCTTAAAAGATCTTTTAGGCGAAACACCTCACCCTGCTATTTTTCGTTTCTTGAAATATACAGGATTTTACCCATTGATTTAATAACTTTTTTCTTTCCTTTATATCATTTTGTAATACTTGACTGCAATCTAGATGGGGAAACCCCATCTAGATGTTTTGACTTTAACACTAGTGCGTTTTATCTTCTTTCTTGACCTTTAATCTCAGACTTTACCTTGTGTTTGGCGCAGCATGTCCTTTCTGGACCTTGCGCCATTAAACCCTAACCAACCAACCAACCAACCAAAAGTGTTAAACGTGAACTCTCCGACTGTTCAAAATATGACAAAACACGAGCTTTTAACTCCTCATAAGTATTTTTAGCTGGGGTTTTAACTACAATGTCTTGAACGCACTTTAAGATCCTGGGCTCTAGTGCAGTTATCACAGCATGAAATTTTGTTTGATCAGCCGTAATCCCTGAAAAGGCGAATTGGGCTTCAACTTGTGAAATCCAAAGCTCTGCATCAGCTTCCCAAAATGTAGGCGCTTTAAATGCTACTCGACAAATATCCTGAGATACAGTATCCCCATCCATTATTCAAAACAATACTGGTATAAAATTGTTTAACACAGCAAGAAAAGCTCTTAAATTACAAAAGATGTTTAAAATCTTTATCAAACCTGACTTACAATAGTGCGTTAAAATATTTTGTAAACATTAAACATTTTAAAACACTGCTATTGACACGAATAGGTTTAAAGGAGGTCAAGAACCAAAACCATGAACATTTCACCTACCTGCTTTATCCTACTCAGAAGAAAGCCGCCATTAATATGAAGTACACAGCAGCTCAGTCCAGTCAATGTGAAACAAGCCGTTTAAAAAGCAAAAGAATTCTTGAAGTTAGGTGCTTGCACGTTTGTATATATCCACATACGTTAATACGGATACATGTCGAAACAGTTCACCCGTGTAACAGTCCGGGTCACCAGTGTAGCTCTTCTGAGGTAGGACTACTAACCTTGCGGCGATAGCTAGGGGAATATATGGCTATCATGCCGCTGCGTATTCGTGATGAAATGCAATGACGAATGCAAGCATAAACTGGAAGGAGTTTAATCGTCAGAATAAAAATTATAATTTAACACATAAAACAAAATAGATCTTTTCTAACTCGGAAAGGAAATGACACAGAAATTCCTGCAGAGAAAAGAGTATGTGTGTCGAGCTGAAAAACAACTGGGTTTTTAAATCTGTGTTCACGTGAAATCAGGCATGCGCAGTAATGCCGATTTTAAATTGCTTCTTTAGGAGAAAGTAGTGAACAGAAAATTAGCATATGCGATTCAGTGAATGTAGAATTTTTGTGTCCGAGACCACGGTGACACCACACCATGTTATCTGTCGAATTTCCATTGTCCCTTTAAATTGTGCAAGTTTTTCTGTCAATAATTTATCTATGTCATCAATATTTTTTGATGGGATTGAAAAAATTGCAATGTTTTTGATATTTGTTTTAAGGGCTGATATTAGTTTGATAAAGGTGTTTAAATTTTCTCCTTGTGCTACAAGAGAGTCTGCCGTTCTTTTCAGGCAGTCTTACTATTATTTAATCGCTGAAGTCTTTTTTTTTTGTATTTATTAACTTTCTTGTCGGCTTCTTTCAGCTTCTGTTCCAATTTTTTTATTTTTGTCTGTAGCTGTTGTTGATTTTTTCGTCTTCTTTTTTTCCTTCTACAGTCTGCTTTTTGATCTGTTTTTATGACTGTTGAATTATTTACATTTATAATATTACAGGTTTGCCTGTATGAACTTATTATTATTACGAATATAATTATTTTTCATTTCATAATTCAATTCCAATTTCATTTTAGTACATTTAAAATATTTTTCAGTTATTGACTAAAACTGAAATTTTTAAATTTTTAGTAAATTGGCTTGTATGTTTATGCCAAAATTACTATTATATTATCATTCAGTAAACTGCTATGAATGTAAAATTTTTAATTGTATAATCTATTTTTTATAATTCAATATATAGCTTACATATCATGAATAAATGATCACTGCACTTAATTTTTTATAAAGAACCAAATTTCTTCCATTATAAAATCATGATTAATTTAACTGAATGCTGATGAATAATGTTACTGAATTTAGTTATCACCTCCGTAATTTAATCTCACCTCCATGATAACTGATTCCAGAAATCATTCACGGAGGTGAGAAACATTATATTTAACACAAAATTTTATTCTAAATATGTGGAACCATAAAACTGAACAATTGCTATTAATAAATGTTCTCTATAACTAAACTTGTAATAATATTAAAATTATTACTTGAACATATTTTTACCTGTAATAAAGGTTCACGGAGGTTAGATTTATATGTAACCGTTTACGGATTTCACAATGGACATCAAATAAAACTCATGAGAACAATCTTGTTGCAAGTTGCTCTGTTCACCAAAACAAAATGGCTAATTGTGTGTTGTCAGAATACCGTGTGCTGAAGACATCACTGCCATTTAATGCCAGTTTATAATAGAATTCTTAAATACTCACGAAGGTGAAAAAAGTTCTTGAGACAAAACGTTCTACTAATATAATAATTATTAATTTTAAAATATTAATAAAAAAATATTTGGAATAACTAATTTTTACTATCTAAAATTCAGAATTATTAAGTAAAAAGAAATATTTTTGAATATAAAATGAATAAAATAGGGAAATGTATGACAACATAGAGGTTAGGACATGTCACGGAGGTGAGGTTTGATATATTATGTTCGAAAAAAATCACTAAATTTATTTAAAATAATGTACAAAAATTTGTTAGTTTTTATTAGCCCATTATTATGGTAAATATCAATGAAAAATATTTAAGGCAAATATATTCATAATGATGTATCGTAAAAAAGAGATAAAATGTACACTTTCAGGAGAATGACCCATAATACATTACACTTCGAAAATCATATTTGATTACTCTCTCTCGAAATACATCCTCTCTCTACGACGTCAAATATTCATCTGCGCTCAACACTCGCAGCGCCCTCTACAGTCTATAGGGAATATTTTCCACATTCGTGTTGAATTTCCTTAAGTTCATACTAGCGTCACTCAAAATAGCAGCAGTATCTTGAGCAAGAAATCGCGCTTCTTCAACAGATATACAGTAAAGCCCCGATTATCCGCGGAATTGTGTGGCAAGGGGACCGCGGATAACCCGAAAATGTTTAAAACGGAGGTGCAAACACGGAAAAAATATTTCAACATAAAAACTATGTTTTATTGTACAAAAAACATATTAAAACTTTAAAAATACATACATATGTACAGTACAGTAGAAACATTTGTTCTATGTCTAAATCACTGAAATAAAGAACGGTAAACAAAAAACAATACATACATACAGTATGTACAAAAAGTGTTCAGTTACACCTTTTTAAAAAAATCAGTCACTCGTTTTTCCTTCTTGCTTTTAAAACACCTTTTTTTATTCTAAATTATGCCTTCCTTAACATGATTTTTTCTGCCAGATGTACATCGTGGTCTTGTTCCTCTAAATATTGAAGCAATCCGTCTACGTGCTGCAAAGCAGTTTCGTGTGTCATCCGCGTAGGCGCCTCGTCTTCACTTCCATTTTGTTTCCTCATTCTCGTTCACTCCCATTGCTTTGTTCGTTATCTCTATGTCAGTCAGTCGTTCAAACCCCGACTCACTTGCGTCGCATTATAGCCACTCTTCTATGTTCTCTTCGACGCACTCTTCTATGTTCTCTTCGACGTTCTCTTCTATGTTCTATGTCGACATTCTCACCTCCTGGAACGGATGTCACTAGGTCAACAAGTGTAGCGGTCTGCATGATTTCATTCTCTTCTTCACAAATGTTTTGGTTGACATTTGTTTCGATACTCGGAAAGAGTTTTCTCCGTGATTTAACAAGGGTTGAGGGTTTGATGTAATCCCATGCAGACGCAATATCGTAAATGCTATCCAAAATTGTATAATTCCGCCAAAATTCTTTGAGATCTCAGCCTTCCTCGATTTTTGACAGTAACAACTTTGTCCTGTATGTTCTCTTCATGGTTGCAATGACTCCCTGGTCCATAGGTTGTATCAGCGCAGTAACATTTGGGGGCAAAAATTTTGCGAATATTTGTCCGTCAGAAGATTTAAGCACACTTTTAGCTGGGTGTGAAGGCGCGTTGTCAATTAACAAAACAGCCTTCTTTGGCAATTTTTTTTAGTCAAGATGTTTACGTACTTGAGGTACAAAAATCTTTCAAACCATTCTTGAAAAATCTGCTGGTTTATCCAACCTTTTTTTTGGTTGAAATAATCAACTGGTAAATTTTCTACTTTAGGCCCTTTAAAAGACCTCGGTTTCTTAGATTTACCGATTACAAGAAGCCTAAGTTTGTGACTATTCGCAGAGTTACTGCATGGCAAGATTTTAATTCTTTCCTTGCTACTTTTGTGACCTGCCGCTTGATGTTCACTTACAAATGCTGAAGTACGAGTGGGAAGACACTTCCAAAAAAGCCCTGATTCATCAGCGTTATAAATTTGTTCATATGACAGATCCCCAGACAACGCAAAATCTTCAAAATCACGTTAAAAATCCTCAGCTGCTTGTTGATTACCACTCAGCTTCTCTCCGTGTAAACCAATCTCTCTAATTCCATGACGTTTCTTAAAACGATGTAACCAACCGAACGAAGCATCAACATTTCCTTGCAGACTTAACAAATCAAAAAAGATTTTCGCTTTAGCGGCAATTGTAGGACCAGACACGGGGGTGCCCTCACTTCGACCTGAGCTAACCACTCCGCTAATGCCGAGTCAAGTTAATTATAGGTGGATTTCTTCATCGTTTTTCGTTTTTTCATCCCACAAGCACTTTCAGACACTGATAAAAATTAAAATTGGTTTTTTGAGGTTCGTAATTAATTTTTTTCGCGGCACTCGCACTCGCGGATAATCCGCACCGCGGATCATCCGCTCGCGTATAATCGGGGCTCTACTGTACTCCCAAATATAAGATCATCAACGGACAAAAAATTTTTCAACATATGCTGCCTCATTTTGTTCTTTATACTGTTTTTTATGGATTTTGAGTGTAGCCGCAAGCAAAAATGGGGAAAAAGGTAAAGGATCCAAAGGTAACTCGAGTCATCCGCAAAATCTGTAAACTATTTTCTTACCTATAATTAAACCAGATGAATCGCAAAAAGTCCCTGTCTGATTCTTTTATGCCAATTTGCAGAAAAGCCTTTACGATATCGGCACAAAATGCAACCTTAAATCCTACGAAAGGTTAGTAAAACATCTAAAACATTGGGATTCAGATTAAGGCCAGATTTCAGGCAGTCGTTTAACGAGTTTTCGCCTTTCATTTTACTAGACGCGTCAAATACGATTCGCAGTTTTGTGGTTGACGAGCTTTCTCTCAAGACCTCTCTATGTGGCATGTAATAAGAGTTCTTTGGCACTGTTTCAGTACAGTTTTTGACAACGTTGGCTTTCATTTGATCAGATACTATCTCCTCATACTCTGAGAAAAATTCGGGGTTAATTTTTTAATCGATCGTGTACGCTATCAAATCTACGCTTCGCAACTAGCCAATTGCTTGCAAGTTTAGTTTCAAATTTACGTTCATCTCAAAGTAAGCCAGTTTCATATCGTTCATTTACAAATTCTAGGTCTCTTTCAAAGTCCGACAAAACCTTAACATCACTTTCCGATTGATAGTTTATTTTGTCATTTATTCTTAAAGATTCTAAATTCCAAAATCGTTTTAAATTTACATTAGTGATTTTTTCCTCAACAAAACAATGAAGGTTCATAACACGCGTTTCCTCTGCTTTCGGGCGTAAGTGATTCAGCTTACCATGAATCGTCCAACCAAACACTGTTTCTGTTGCCACAAGATGTTTATCAATTGGAGTTATCCGATTTATACAAACTATTTCCTACATCAGATCAGCACCCAAAAGGATCTCGACTCGATTCGAGACTCGTTTAAACAATTCTAACCCCTTTTCTTTCAGCAAAGGTTGGATATCCTTTCCAGGATAATTTACACGTGCTCCACTAATTTCATTTGTCACTAACAAATCAGTTGTCCATTCCATGTGAGGATATCTAACATTTTGAAGGCTAATACGAACAACGTCATACAGAGTTTTTTGGAGGATCTTATCGCCAAATGAGTACAGTAACATACTTTCTTTTCGAACCACAAGCAGTTTTAACTCATCAGCCACTGATTTAAACACAAAACTTCTTTGACTTCCTCTGTCAACCACCTCGGGCTAGGTGGTGTCCGAATGGCTAGGGAGCTGGTATTCGGTTCAGATCATGTGGGTTCGAGTCCCATTGTTGGCATGGATGTTTATAGCCGTTTGAAATCAGCTTTAAACTGTAGGTCCCGGTCTAATTAGCCCTCGTGTACTAAAAAGTCGACCGTAGCGCTCCAAACCAAACCCCCGTCAACTAAAACTGTGACATTATAATTGGTCCCATGGTTAGACTTTACGTGTGCAACACATGTTTGCAATAATACATTACTTGTGGTGTACGACAAAAGCGTTTCGTGAGGGGTTTCGTTTGTGGTGGACTGCTTACAAATTGATGTTCTATGATTTGGAGAACCACATTTTTCACAAGAAATTTTAGATCAACACGCCTTTACAAAATAACCCCATTTTAAACATTTGAAGGAATGGTTGTTTATCTTATTTATTATATTTATTACTCCTTTCGTCTAACGTAAGCTCATCGCATTTATAACTTTCATGATTTTTTTAACAAAATACACACCCAGAACTGGTATTATTAGTGACCAAGTTAGCAGCAGAAAGTATGTAGTTTTTGCTTTTGTTTCTAAAACGAGGATTTCCACTATCTTTGAACTTAAAATATTCACGAGGTACGTAATGTTGCTGCTTATAGTGTACGTTAGTTTTCAGACACGTTGCTTCTCTGCTCTCAAGCTCTTCGCGCAGGAATTTGATTAACTCGCCAATGTCGTTTTTATTTTTAACTTTCGAAAATAGTTAAACAGCAACACTATCTCTTTCAATAATTTCAATTCATAATTATTGAAAAATAATTATGAATATATAATTATTCCAGATAATTATAAAATAATTTGAATATTTTAAAATAATTGAAATAATTTCAAAATTCAATATAATAATTTCAAATAATATATAATATTATTTGATATATTATATATTATAATATTTCAAATAATACTATAATTTGAATAATTTCAAAATATAATATTATTTGAATATTTTCAGTAATAATTTCAAAATTCCAGAAGCAAGCAAATACCCATATGCCCCTGAAGTGACGTTTAAACTGTTCAAATTACGGACCTCTACTACAACGCTGTTGTACAACTTTCTTAGTGCCTTGGGAGGACTGTTATTCAGGCGTTCTAAATTCAGTAACCTATTCATATGCGTACTAACCAGAAGATCAGTTCTCCAAAACCTAGCCTTCAACAAATCTACCACTGCTTCATAATTTTCCGCCGCATTAGAAAACCCATTGATAGCCGAAAATGCCTGTCCAACAAGATACCTTTTCAAATAGCAAAACTTTTCTACTAGCGACAATGTTTCGTTTTTGTGTATCGCTCCTTCAAAGGAACCCCACTAATCGTTCCATGCTGATATTTTCCCTCCAAATTTTTTCAATTCTAAATTCAGCAGTCGCACATTATTTCCAAACCTACTGGTTCACGAATATCCAGGGCTTTTCCACTACCTTTCCTGTCAATTTCATTCCCGAAATTAGAACTAACCGTTTTAGATTTTAAACATTTGTCAACTTTATTCCTCCATTTTACTATTTTTTCTTGGTAATCCTCTGAAACCTCGACCTCAGTTTCTAGCTCCCACAGTTAGGCAGTTTTCTACTTCGGAGACAAGACTCTGAAGTTTTTCCTTTTTTCTCAACTAACTGCTGCAAAAATTCTGATAAGTTGTCATATTTTTCGTCTGGATCATCCATTTCTAATTCTACCTCTATTTTAGAAAGAAGTTTTGTTGTTAATTGTCTAATGATTTTTCTTTTTGCTTTCTTTTCTGCCATCTTGCAGAACACACTTTTAGAACAAGTTCAGGCGCTATATTCAAATCAAAAGTTTTTGCCAAAGTTCATACCTGATAATCTAAAGATCCTTATCCCGGGTTCCATCGGCACCAAAAATGTTACGACGATTTCTTCAGATACTATATTTCAAACTTCTATTTAAAGAGACGTCAACAAACAAAATTTCAAACCACCGTTCATCCAAATCAACCTATTAGTCCCGTCAAATTGTGTTTTTACCAGGAAAGTTTTGGGGTAGTTTTGAATTCTTCATTTTTATATGTTTTTGGGGAGCTGAATGCGAATCTGAGGTTTGCTAACAAAATTTCGTGACGCAACATTGAAAAAAATGGTAAAAATTTTCATTTTTTGGCGGTTTTTTGCTTATAACACGGAAACTATCAACTTTTCGTATATAACCCTTTTGTTCAAAATAAAAGTACATAAAATTTCCTACAAATTTTACTATTAATGTTTTTTCTTGGACGGACCGTTTGGGCTCAAGCGCTATTTGAAAATTGGCGTATTTCGACTGTCTCTGCAAAAACCCACTTTTTCCATTCCAAAATTCTTAATTTATTATTAATGGCTGCCAATTAGTTAATTCATCCCAGTTCTCTGCACATACGTTATTTAGATCGTATATGTAGAGGTACAGGTAATTTTTTCAAAAATAAAATAATGTTCAAGTTATTTAATAAAGTCCGAAATTGTACAAATTTAGTTACAAAAAAGTTGAAATTCCAACGAAAAATTAGAAAAATTATTGCATTTTATTATATTGTATTACAATACATATGATTATATATTACATTATCATATGAGCCGCTGTCGTTTAGAGTGCCCTGGCACATGTTCGGGTTGTTCTGTCGTCAGCGTCGGGGCTTGTTTATCTGGAAAATGAAAGAGGTGGTGAGAAAACAACAACTTGTGATCATATCTTAAGGAGAGATGAGTGATTACGAAATGGATTGTGAGATTAGACATACCTTCCGCATCATGTAAGCGTATTTCTTCAGTTTGTTCTTGGTCTCTTTCTTCGGTCTCTTCTTCGTCAATGCTGTCTTCCGGGAGCTCGACGTTTTCACACAACCCTTCGCACGATGTGCAGATCGGAGAGCAATGTAAGCCAGCCTTTCTGATCCACAATTGCGTTGGCAGCCTTTTTTACATTTACAAGAAATCTGCCAAGTATCGAGTCCGGTGCAAAGTTCAAAGTGGTTGGCACTGGCACGAGACCATTCCTTGTTTTTTTCCACCCTCACTCGTTCGGGTCTCTTTGTTGCTCGTCGAGTGTGGTTTGACCGGATAAACACTGCTGCACCTGAAAGTAAACTCTCAGTGAATGTTGTCGTGCAGCAACTTCGGTAGGGGGTAGTGAGGCAATGTTGGTTTTACTTTTGTAAGATGAAGATGCGTATTGCCTATATCTCAAATCGCTCAGGCTATTCTCATGTCCTTTCCCATACAAAGCCATGAGAAACACGTTTCCTGCTTCTGCAATCTCGTCCTGGTATGCATGACGGTCTTTGAAAGCATCAATGACTGGTTGCAAGTCATTGTTCCTCTGCAGGTCGTTAAGAAATTTCAGTTTCCCCTGATTAAACAAAGCAGAAGGGTGTCACAACCACTCATAGCGTGCAGGAACAATATATGGTCTGATAGGATTTTGTCAGCGCAAGATGAGGATTGTAGAGGGTTTGAGATACCTTCCCTTTTCAAAAAGAAGACATTCTTTATATCAGGGCTACACAGGCCAATCAAAATCACCAAAAGGTCGATACCTTTCCCCACCACTGTCACATATTCATTTGACGGGGCTAACATAAGAGCTGTTGTGACAATTAGGATATCAGCGTCCTCCACAGCTTGCTGTGAATCAATTTTTGCATCATCAAAATTTTCCATTAGCATAGATATCAACCGGCTCTTGTTTTTGGCGTTTGCAAGGAAACTCTCCTGCGAGACAGTGGGCACCATTGATTCTGTAAATGATAGTGCAGCATATTGTTTTATTTGCACTCTTCTCAATTGTTCTATGCGCTTGGTGCTTTCACAACCTTCATCACGGTAGCCATAAAAAATGACAACGGCATTTGATTTGTAGTTTGACTTGACATATGATACATAACTGCTGCAAATTTCTGCATATGTCTGGCCGTGGTGCCATTTGACCCGGTGTAAAAAAAACCCTCCGTCAATGGCGTATTTTGTATCAAGTTCCCCTGTTCAGTTGGAACCGGTGTAAAAGCCCTGTACAAGCTCGATTTTGTTCCTTTCCTCATCCCATGCTCATCGAAAAGAGAGAGAGGGTAGGGGCTAAGTTCGTAACGTAAACATTCTCGCAGCTCTTCATATGAAGTTTCACGATGGTCATTCGTTGGAAAAGTGTGGTTGGATTTTTGACTACATCCTTGTCTTATATCTGAATAGAGCTGTTCTTGATCGCAAGAGGCTGCACTTTTTCGCTTCGTTTGAATTTTACAGCTTGAAAATCACCACCAACAATGCGCTGTATACTTATCATGCCCATCTCCTAGGACAAGTAGCAGTTGATCCTCTCTTCTGCGGCATCCAGAGCTTTTTATTGGAGACCGCAAGATTACCATTTTAAATTTCCGTGCGCTTTTTAGGCGTCATTTTTGACTGGGAGATAACTTACCTTCCACACGTTTTGCAACTGCGTAAGAAATGCGAAAAATCGCTTAATTTGCTAAAAGTTTTATCGAATACGTCCTGGGGTGCTGATCGGACATCAATGTTGCACATTTATCGATCAGTAATTCGTTCAAAGATGGATTACGCCTGTGCGGCATATTGTTCCGCCCGCCAATCTGTACTTCGTAAACTGGACACGGTGCACCACAGTGCTCTCCGTATCTGATCTGATGCTTTCCGTACTTCACCCGTGCAGAGTTTGTGAATTGTTCTGAACCATTCTTGCCTCACACTCGTTGTAAGCTTTCAATGAATAATTTTTTCCGTGTCTTATCTCATCCCGCTCATCCTTTGCGCGACATTTTGCTGGACAAACGCTACGATCGCCTCTATCATAATCGACCGCCTTGCAATTCCTTCTTTCGGACTACGCATGCGTAATATGATCGAAAATACTTCTCTTAAATTTTTAGAGGTCTGTATGCGCACCTTATTCGACTTTCCGCCTTGGAAGAAAAACTGTATTCCATATATCAATCCTTTTAACAATTTTACCAAACCTAATACCTCTCATCTATAAACAACTTTTTCTTTCACACCGTAATCAGTTTTCTAAGTATCTAGATATATATACGGACGGATCAAAGACAACACACCACGTTAGTTGTGCCTTTGTATATACTTAAACTATACATAGTTTTAAACTCCCTTCGTCTTGCTCTGTGTTCACCGCTGAAATTTTAGCCACCATTCAGGCCCTTGATTTTATCTCACATCATCAAAATAAAATTTTATCATTTACTCAGACTCTGTAAGTGTACTTGAAAGCCTCCAATCTGGTAATACAAGTCATAGCCTGGTTTCTAGTGTCCTCATCCATCATCATAAACTAAAATACCGTGGTTACAGTGTTAAATTTTGCTGGATCCCAGCCCATGTGGGGATCCCCGGAAACGAGCTGGCAGACACCGCAGCAAAGAATTCCAACTCTCCTCTAAGTCACCATGTCCCATTCTCCGACATTAAACATAATGTAAAGAATTTTATTTTGGATAAATGGCGGTCTGTGTGGGAATTAGAGGTAAATAACAAACTTTATCACATAATGCCAACCATCTCTGTCTGGTCTCCTTTGTATCCAAGGAAATTCGACGTTATAACCACACGCCTGAGAATTGGACACTCTAGAGTCACCCATAAACATCTGCTAGAGGAAGAAAAAACACCTATTTGCTTTCATTGCAACTGTGACCTAACCATCAAACACATTTTAACGGACTGTGCTGGCCTCACTAATTTTTATTTGAAATTTTTTGGCTCCACCTCACTAACACTGAACGATCTTTTGGGTGAAACACCCCACCCTGCTCTTTTCGGTTTTTTGAAAAGAACAGGGTTTTATCGTCTGATATAATATCTCTTTAACTTTTGTCTTATTTATAACCTTGCTCCAGTTTCTCTCATGATTCTTTTTATCATTTTCGTATATTTATCTTCTTATGATACGGTTTTATTCCATTTTTTAGCTGGTTGCATCACTGTGTTTCATATGTATATGTTTTTATAATCCTTTTTAATGTTTTGTGATCTGAAAATACTTCCTTACCTTTGTCTTATATACATGTGTGTATATATATATATATATATATATATATATATATATATATATATATATATACATATTTACTTAGGTGTTTTTTTTCGGGTTTTACCGTGTGTTTGGCGCCATTTACATTTGTTCTTATTGTTTTCTTATACCTGGCTTATTTTCTGGATGGGGAAACCCCATCCAATTTGTTTCTTTTTTTAACTATCGTTTTTCAGGTTTTACCATATGTTTGGCGCAGCATGTCCTCTCTGGACCTTGCGCCATTAAACCCCATCCAACCAACCAACCTCTCTTCTGCGGCATGTCCTCTCTGGACCTTACGTCATTAAACCCCATCCAACCAACCAACCAACCTCTCTTCTGCGACAACACCTGGACTTAGTGATATTAGTTCAGTGGTCTCTGGATTTTGAAAATGCTACATTTTAATGGAAGGAGGAATTAAATTACAGCCTTTAATAATAAATTAAAGTTTTGGAGTGGAAAAAGTGGGTTTTGCGGAGACAGTCGAAATACGCCAATTTTAAAATAGCGCTTGAGCCCAAACGGTCCGTTGGAGAAAAAAACCTAAATAGAGAAATTTGTAGGAAATTTTAGGTACTTTCATTTTGGATAGTGAGGTTATATACGAAAAGTTGATAGTTTCCGAGTTATAAGCAAAAAACCGCCAAAAAATGAAAATTTTTACCATTGTTTTCAATGTTACGTCACGAAATTTTGTTAGCAAACCTCAGATTCGGATTCAGCACCCCAAAAAACATAAAAATGAAGACATCAAAACTACCCCAAAACTTTCCCCCCAGGGCCTCTTTTGAGCACAAATTAACTGGACTATATTTAGTTGGTGTACTATGTTGAGCAAAAAAGCAAAATGGACTGTAAACAAAATTAAAGTTTAATAGCGTGGCATTGTTTGCCAAAGGAAACTCCGCTTGTTCCCGGAGCTCCTTCTAGGACGGATACAGAGTTCGAACTAAGTTATTCATGCCGCTAGAGGGCGAATTTGGTGGAGGCGTTACGTCACACATTATTACGTAACATACTCCCGCGTTGAAATTGTGAAAATTTCAAAATACATAGAGTGATACATAAAAATATTAGAAAAAGTATGCAAATAACAAGTTAGCACAAAGCACATTACAATAATAAAAAATTAAGAAATATTATGCAGTATTGAAAAACACATTAAACATATAACTTATTTACAATAATCATAAAAAGACTGATCATCATTTACAGGTAATAAACAAATTTGAGTGATGCCTCGTTTTACCACTCCATTAGCTGTTTTGATGTACACAACTCTAACAGCGTTGTCCGCACCTTTAACTATCTTTTCGATGCGGCCAAGTTTCCATTTGTAAGGAGGCAAATCTTTGTCCTTAAGTATAACCATGGCATTGGGTTTAATATTATCTTTTAAAAACATCCATTTGTTTCGCAAGTTTACATGATTGAGGTAATCAATTGACCATCGCTTCCAAATATATTGGACGAATTTTGTGGTTCTTTGCCACCTTGTAAGATAATTGTCTGGTTTATCAATCATTGTTTGTTCTGCAACAGAATTTAATGGACGACCAATTAAAAAATGACCTGGGGTTAACGCAGTTAAATCACTGGGGTCTGTTGACATTGGACTGATTGGTCGGCTATTTAAAATCCCTTCGACTTGTGTAACGACTGTTAGTAGTTCCTCAAATGTTAATTTAGATGAACCAGTTACTCTTCGAAAGTAGAATTTAAATGATTTAACCCCCGATTCCCATAATCCACCAAAGTTTGGAGATCTGGGGGGGATAAATTTCCATGTAATACATTCAGATGTTAAATAATTCGCTAAAATTTCCTCTGGATTGCTCATAAGTTTGTGCAACCTCTTTAACTTTGAACTTGCCCCAATAAAATTCTTGGCATTGTCAGAGAATATACATGAACATTTTCCTCTTCTTGCGAAGAAACGTTTTAATGCTGCTATAAGAGCCTTTGATGTTAAATCTGTCACAAGCTCTAAATGGATTGCCTTAGTGGCAAAACATATAAATATAGCTACATATACCTTTTGAGATGTTCCCTTACGTTGACCTTTATAATTTATAAGGAAAGGACCACAGAAGTCAATTCCGCAGTTGGAAAATGTTGGGCTTGGAATGACTCGCTCGGCTGGTAAATTTCCCAACAACTGATAAGAATTAATTGGTTTATTTCTGAAACAAATTACACAGTCATTAACAATTTTTCTTGCCAGATTTCTGCCTCCTATGGGCCAAAATTCTTGTCTGACGCAATGCAAGAGTGATTGCGGACCTACGTGCAAGTTTTTCTTTTGGAAATATTCCATAATGATTTTAGTGAATCTATGCCTAGCGGGTAAAAGCTTTGGGTGTTTTGAATCGTCGCTCAGTTGAGAATTTTGTAATCGACCCCCAACTCGAAGAAGCTCATCTTGATCTAAAAAAGGATATAAATTCCTTACCTGACTCCGCTTCAAGTCCTTGTTATGTTTTAAACAATTAATTTCGTAGGTAAAAGTTGCGTGTTGAACTAATTTAACTAAATGTTTAGCAGCACTCATGACTTCTTCAGTTGATAACTCACCTACCTTTCGATTCTTAGGAAATTTCACGTTATTTATAAATCTGCAAATATAACTAAAAGTATGTACAAGTTTAGTAAAACTGTTACTAATTTTTAAAAAATCATCAATGAAGCTGTTAGTAGTGTTAGCAACTAAGACAGGATTATATGCAGTCTTTAGTTCTTTAGAATAATCATTATCAGTCATGTTAGTAGGTTCCTTAGAAGATGGAATGTCCGAATTTAAAAATGAAGGGCCAGTCCACCACATATAGTTCTGTAGAAGCTTAGTTGCACTAGTTCCTCTGGATAGGACATCAGCAGGATTGGTTTCAGAAGAAACGTGTCTCCAATCATAGTCAGGACACAGTTCGTTAATTTGTTTAACTCTGTTGGACACAAAGGGTTTAAGTCTTTCATAAGGAGTTTTTATCCAAGCTAGAGTTATCGTAGAGTCCGACAACAGGTACACATGATGGAATTCAACTTGAATGACAGAGATGATCTTTGCGACTAGACGAGCTAGTAGCAATGCCGCACATAATTCCAACCTGGGTATTGTTAAGGTTTTTATCGGAGATACTCTGGATTTAGAACACAACAGTGTTGTTTGCTGCTGTCCTTGGCTGTTTTTTGAGCTTACATAGATTGCTGCTCCATATGCCCGTTCAGACGCATCGCTCAATCCATGTAATTCAGTTATGATGGGATCTGTAATGATCACATGCCTAGGAATTTTCACTTGATTTATAGCGGGAAGTTCGTTTAAGAATTTAAACCATTCTTTCATATCATCAGGAGGAATTGGATCAGACCAATTTAACTTTTGCCTCCACAGATTTTGTAGAAATATCTTGGCCTTTGTAACTACTGGTCCAATAAGACCAAGCGGATCAAACAAGCGTGCTATAGAAGATAGAACATCCCGTTTTGTGAAGCTTGCTTTAGAGTCTACATTAACCTTAAAGGTTAAATTATCAGAATTACATGCCCAAAGCATACCTAGAGTTTTCACAGGATCAGAATCTGAAGAAGTCATTTAACAAGTTTGGGTGGTTGGTACCCATTTATGTAACTGCATTCCACCTTTGTTCAATACATCTATTAACTCAAATTGTAAGGAAATTGTGTTTTCTAAATTGTCTGAACCTGACAAAATGTCATCTACGTAGACGTCGGTAAGTAAAACTGCGGACGCACGAGGAAAATACTTCTGCTCATTCTCAGCTAAAGCCTTTAAAGTGCTCGTCGCCAAATACGGGGCGCATGCTGTCCCGTACGTAACTGTGCGCAATCTAAATGTTTCAACAGGAGAGCACTGACTTGATTTCCACAAAATTCTTTGAAAATCTCTATCAGATTCTTCGACAAGAATTTGCCGATACATTTTAGTAATGTCTGTACTAAATACATATTTATGTGTTCTGAAACGAGCTACTATTGAAAATAGATCCTGCTGAACAAGTCCACCATTCAGTAATATGGAGTTGAGACTTATTCCATTCTCGCACTTGGCTGATGCATCAAACACGACGCGAAGAGGGGCAGAAATGCTCTCTGGGCGGAAAACTGCGTGATGCGGGATGTAATAAATTTCACTACAGTTCTCGCAGTCCGAAACCTTTTCCATGTGATTTAACGCAAGGTATTCATCTATAAATGTCTTATATAAAGTGGACATAGTTGGATCTTTGTCCAATTTCTTCCAAAGGGAATTTAGACGTCTTTCCGCCATTGATTTAGACTCTCCTAAACTAGAACGTGTACCTTCCTTGATGGGCAATCGTACAATAAATCTGCCTGCTATCATCTCTTTTGTGAGTGGTAACAAAATGTTGCTCACAATACTCCTTGTCAAATGTTTGAGATTCAATATTTGTATCATCCCCGGGAAAGGACTCAATTTCAAATAATTTTTTGATAGAAAGTTCTAAAGAATCTCTTTCTGAAATATGAGCAAGACCAGTAAAATGGTGAGAAGCTGCATTTTCCACAGTCCCGGTAACCAAATAGCCGAAAACACTGTTCTGAAGCATCAAATTATTATCATATGATTTGAATTTTTCAGCCTTAAGTAATTCAAAAAATATCTGACAACCTAAGAGTAGACTGATTCTGCTTGGGAGATTAAACGTATCGTCAGCAAGCTTAATTTCGCGAGGGAAATATACGCGAGAAATATCAATCTTCTTTACTGGCGTTAATTCTGTGATTTTAGGTAACACAAGGAATGATAATGCTTTCGAAAAGCTGCCCTCATCGTTTGAAATTTTTGCTGTTACTTTATTTTTAACAAAATATTCTCCTCCGCTTATGCCTGAAATGGATGAATTGCATTTTTCTTTCTTTAATCCCAAAACATCTGCTATTTCCTGTGTACAAATTGATACTGAACTTCCACTATCAAGAATTGCTTTTACTTTTATTTTTTCGCCAAATGAGTTCTCAATATATAACATTGTAGTGCATAAAAGGCTGCTCGTAGCTAAACAACACTCTTTGACATCTGCTGATAAAGTGGCGCCTATGGTTTTGTCTGGTGCGATCAATGACTCATTTTGAGCGGGAGAGATATTTATCGTGTCAGAATACGGAATGTTTTCACAGTTTTGATTTGAATGTATTGCGGTTTTTGGCGAGGCTAGATACCTATGAAGGAGCGTATGGTGGTTTGTCTGTTTACAAACGAAACAAGAACTTTTAGAATTGCAATTCGATAACATGTGAAAGGCGCTTAAACAGTTAAAACAAAGTCTATGTTTTTTAACAAGATTGACTCTATCTTCCAGTTTCATTTCTTTAAATTTATCACAATGAAATAATGCATGGGTTTTAGTTTTACAAACTACACACATCTGAGGTGATTTATTAGATTTAATGAAAAGAGATTTGAATCGTTCGGAATTTGGCTTGGTTGAAATGTTAACATGAATACTGTTCAGAATTTGACACCGTCTTTCTAAAAATTCCAAAAATGCATCGAAATCTGGTACATTATTATCCTTCAGAGTTAATTCATAATTTTTTCGCGTTTCGCGGTCTAATTTTTCAAGAACAATATTCAATAGTAAAGCGTTAGAAAATTTGTCTCTTTCGAAATTCAAAATTTTCAGTGATCTAAGATTTTTATTTATATTATCCAACAAGTTTCGAAGCTCTTTGGCTGACTCATGTTTGATAGATTGAAGATTTAGAATGTTTCTTAAGTGACAGTCGACAATGATCCTTTCATTTTCGTATCTAAGCTTAAGTGCTTTAAATAGGGAAACATAACTGTCATCAGAGGTTTCTATAATTTTTGCTTCTCCCTTTAGTGACCCACGTAGATAGTGAAGCTTTTCGTTTTCAGAAAGTTCTGAATTTTCGTCAATTAGACTAATGAACTGGCTTTTAAACAAATTCCATTCCTCGAATTTTCCGTTAAAAATAGGAAGATGGAATTTTTGGAAGTTTTACTGACATTCTTTTCAGCTGATCATTGTTAATCGAATTCGAATCATGAGTCGAACAGTCAGAATTTTGATTTAGATAAGCAGAATTGTTTTTACTGATTTTAAGTTTATTAATCAAGGTTTTCAGACTCACCTCTGAATTTTGAAACTCCTCATCTAGCTGTGACAACATTTCCTCAGTTTCTTCAAAATTCTTTTCACTGATTACACTATAATATTCGTCTTTTAGAGCTTCAAATTTTTCTTGAAGTTTCGAAATTATATCCAACTTAGCCTGCAGTTCGGCGATATCCTCACTATCTTCATGTATATTAATTTTCTTCAACTGTCCCTTTATATTACCGTGTTTGCGATTCAGCGTTGTAATGACCGATTCTGTCATTGTTATTCTTAAGTTTAAAACAATGTAAAATTTAATTCACTGGTAAACCCTCCGGGTCGCTAGGACCAAAATGTACGGAGGTGTATTATGTTGAACAAAAAAGCAAAATGGACTGTAAACAAAATAAAAAGTTTAATAGCGTGGCATTGTTTGCCAAAGGAAACTCCGCTTCTTCCCGGAGCTCCTTCTAGGACGGATATAGAGTTCGAACTGAGTTATTCATGCCGCTAGAGGGCGAATTGGGTGGAGGCGTTACGTCACACATTATTACGTAACAATATTTATTTACAATACAAACGAATTACGGGATAATAGCAAACGCTAGCTCTTTCGCTGTTCTGCCGGGAAGTATCAAGGTCAAGGTAGTTCTCTGCGTGAGGGCAGTGGCGTAGCGTGGAGTGGGCAAGGGGGTCTATCATGCCCCGGTCGCCACTCGAACAAGGGCGCCAAAAAGGTATCGTGCCCCGGGCGCCAGTTATGCTCGCTACGTCACTGCGTGAGGGACCTATCTAAAACGGATGAAAACAGTTGAAGCTTTAAACCTCTATCGGATAGGAAAAGTTAATCATATTTTGGGTTTCTGAAATAAGATGTGCCAAGGCAACCTGTAGAAGGGGGGAGGGGGGAAACACACTCGAATCAGTATGGAACAACAGATAACTGTCCATGTTGAAACCTGAGCGGTGAAAAAACCGTTACCACATGATAAATAGTGGCAAAACGACAACGATATTGTACCTTGACGATGATAAGGGTCCAGAGCACCTATTTTTATTGAAAACAATTGTGATGGAGTTACAAAAAATATATTAAGTGCTGTTAGAAACAGTAATTTTGCCGGGAAGTTTAAGCATGCGGTATATATAAGTGTTTACACGTGCCGACGGCGTGACCTTTTAAAATTCACGAACTCGCTAGCGCTGAAGTCAAAGTTTTTTCTTCTTAATAATGACACTAACAGTCTTAGAAGACTACATTGCTCCTATTCGTTTTTTTTTTTGCCTATATGAGCGAGAATGGGTTTTCAAAATGAAAATCTATAAAATCCAAACAACGATGATATGGAAGTAGCATTTTCAAATATTTTGCTAAATATTGAACAAATACCATGTGAGATCTAAGTTTGCTCTTCTCATTAATTTTTTTTAAAGTTTTGTTTCATAAAGATATATGAAGTTTATAATTTTCAATGTTTTAATATAAAGCTTATAATTTTAAAATCATGCTCTTTATAAATTTAAATTTTAGTAATTTTTACATAAATGAAGGGCAAATACATATTAATATTTACATATGAAGTTTCAGTTACATGAAATTTGGAAAAACAAAACAAAACAAGTGTCGATGGTAAGGAAGATTTTTTTTTTCTGTTATTATGTAAAGTAGATATGTACGCAAAATCTACAGTTCATTGATTTTTGAATATTCTCAAAATTTGCTAATTCCGTTTATCTATTCTTTTGCTAACATTTTCTTAATTTTTTTAAAACACTTTCTTTTACCAATAAATTTTCATTGGGGCTCGTGATTTTTTATTTAGAGACAATGGGTCGTGGTCGAAAAAAGTTTGTGCACCACTACTTTTAGAGTGTTTTTGTTCCGAACACGAATAAATACAATCAATCAGTTTTTATCATTTTAATGCAACGAAAAACAACATTGTGAGGGGGAAAACCCCGCTGTTTTATACACACATATCAACAAGACAACACAGACCTTTCTGGCGCAGACGCGCAAGTTATATTAATCCTTGTCACAGCAGCGCCACCCTTTCACAAACTGAAGGTGTTGTGTTCGTGTCTCATGTTATGTAACACAATACAACATCATGATATTAGAACATTTTAATCAAACTTAAGTGCCGTTACAAATCCAGTTAGCCGATCTGCTAGTCGTCTGCTGAGCTTGCACACGGAGTATTTAAAACGATTTATACTCGCGTTCGTTCACTCGCTCGCACGTGCCGAAGGCGTGGTTTCAAATGTCATAGCTGCCAAACTCCCAAGAAAAAAATAAGGAACACAGCGTGCGAATCGAAAAAAAAGAGAAAAAAAATGAAAGAAAAAAAAGAGCAACAAGATGTATAATATTTTCTAACACAAGAATAAAACTATAAAAGTTCGCTTTCAGACAATCTTTGACAAATTCTGATGTTTCGGATCCTATAACTAAATCTTTATCATCCTTCTGATTTTTAAATACATCAAATTTCACATTAAATACACATTTAGAGCTAGTTATGACAGATATTTTCCCAAATCTCGCCAACAATTCAAAAAAACTCGATAACTCACTTCTCATCTTGTGAATTTTCGGCTCTTCACTTTGAAACATCACATTATATGTTTCATAAATGACAATCACATTTTTCACAAAAAAATGCTGAAGCATGATCAAGATTTGAGCTTAATGTAAGAAAAATTCTTTCTACCCGTGCTGGGATCGAATCCCGTTGTCGCGCCACTAAAAGGCCGCCGTTTGTGTCGTCCCTTCATAGGGGTAATGCTGGTTCGCCTATATAGTGCCCTCATAATAAAATGGGCAGCAAAACTGCGGTGTATTATGGGCGAATGTCTTCATGACAAGTGCCCCGAGGATTGGTTTAAAAAAAAAACATCACAATAATTAATACTGAAATTTCATTAATTAAAACTATTAAGACATAAAACACACTTTCTATGTTTTAGATTTCAAAAGGATAAATCAATTGAATAGGCCTCCTATGAAGTCTTTTAACAGTGCGAACCAGACATGAACGTACATATCCATCTCTGTCTAAATAAATTTCTTCTATAATCTATAATAGAATATAAAATTAAAAAAAAAAAATAGTGGAAGTACGAGATCCGGTATAATGGATTATCCCCCACCCCTTTTTTTAGCATCTTTTCAATAGAATTTTTAAAACCTTGAAGAATACCTTTAAATGCTTCCATAAACAATGTTTGTTTAATGCATTTTTAATTAATATTTCGAAAACATACAATAGCTTCCATACCCACTCTCATTTGTTTTAAAAAAATTGTTAAAAATGGAACGTTGGAGTCTTACTGTTAAATGCATTTGTCTTGTTTGAATCCAGGAGAATACAATTTTCCTGTTAATAAATGACAGAAATATAATAGCATTACTGGTATAAAAATTTCTAGCTTCTTTCAACTACTCTCGTATACCCATTAAGATATCGATTTACTTTTTCCTCCAGTAAATTTCATCCTTTTTATTCGGAGAATTCATTAGCTACAAAGATTTGCTCGGAAATGTGAAAAGGGGATATTTTGTTTTTTATATTCGAATACTTCTTAACAAAAAGTGCTACTGATATATTTTTGAAACCTAAATTGATTGTGTGGAAATATAAACGATGGAAACCTAAAATAAATTATGAACAGCTAAAATATTTTGGTACGAAAATACTTTGAAGTATTTTAGAATCATTAAGAAATGGTGGTTCTTTCCAAATTTTTGTCAGCGATCGAAACAAATTATGCATTTCTTTTTACATAAACGCTTCTAAATAGTTAATTGCATTTTAGTCATTTATTTGGGATAAAATAATTTCTTAAAACCCAACTTTTCTTAGAATGTGCTTGAGGAAAATTTAAAGATGTGAATTACATATGCTTTGTTAAGATATCATTCTTATACATAATACGAGGGTAGGCTGAAAAGTAATGCACACATGCTTGTAGAGCACGAACTAAATGAGCTTCAAAACCGCGGCAAGTGGCATATGTAAGTTACATTCCCCCTCAATACTCATCGCAGGTTTTAAGTCGTTGTGTTCCTCCAGTGTATTTTGAAAAGCGGTAGTGTGGAGACGTGTTCTAGTGCTATGTCAACGGCGAGTTATACAGAGCGCTATTATCGAATTTTTAACAGCTGAAAAAGTGACTCCTACTGACATTCATCGTCGTTTAAAGGCTGTTTATGGTGACGATGCTGTTGATAGGGGTACTGTAAATCTATGGGTAGTAAAATTTCGTGGTTGCGAGCCTGGAAAAGCCATAATTGTTGATGAAACACGCAGCGGACGTCCGATCACTGCCATAGACGATGAACATCGCAAACTCGTTGACAATTTGATTAAAAATGACCTGCGAATCACTCAAAAGCGTATCGCAAACCATATTGGAGTATCCTAGGAATGTGTCTGCTTCATTATAGAACGATTGGGATACCGTAAAATCTGTGCTCAATGGGTACCACGCCGTCTCACAGGCTAGAACAGCGTCGGACTGGAGAGGCTCTGCGAAACCTGAACCTATTCCACACCCTCCTTATTCCCCCGATCTTGGGCCTTGCAATTTTTATTTTTTTCCTCTACTCAAGAGAGACCTAAAGGGTAATCATTACACCTGGTGATGTGGTGAAGGCAGCTGTCAAGTCGTGGATTCGAGAAAAGTCGGAAGAATTTTTTAGTGACGGAAATTAGAAAACTTGTTACACGTTGGGAGAAATCTGTTAGCCTTAACGGTGACTATGTTGAATAATAAATATATGATTTTGAAGCTTAAGAATTGTACTTTAATGTTCTTTTTGCCCGATCTCGCTATTTCTTTTTCCTCACGCTCTACAAGCATGTGTGCATTACTTTTCAGCCTACCCTCGTACTAGCTGAATACCCACGCTTCGCTACGGAGTACATTAAAATTAAATACGACAGTCAATGTATGCAATTAATGCCAAAAAAATATATTTATAAAAAAATCGTAACGGATATTTTTATAGACAAAATAATGTAGAAGAAAATATTCAAATTAAATATAACGGTCAATGTATACAATTAATTTGTATGTTTAATATCCATAAAACATACTAATTTGAATTAAATTCTTAAAAAACTTCCATCTCAATTAGTCTAGTAATTAAATTTTATCTTTTACCGTATTTTAATATTTTTTTGTCAATTTATTTCGCTGTTATGCACGTGACGCAAAATTAATTTAAAGTATCACAAAAAGAAAAAAACCACGTGATCAGCATTTAGTAAATTAAATTGTAAAAACTAATCTTTAAAAATTCAATAAAAATCAGAAAGTGGAGGTAAGTATTCGAAAAAGATTTCATTTTAAAGGAATTTTTATAATCTTTCTCGTGATATAAATTTTATAACCTTTAGATTATTATTTTAAATGAAAACTTAAAAAAAGTTACAAATACAGCTTAAAAATTTAATTTTAAAAAAATCTTAAGAATTTTTCAAAAATCTTTCTTAGTGCACCCCTACATTATAAGAAGAATCGCCATTCAAAATTTCAGCTCTTTAAGTCCAGCGGTTTGGTCTGTGCGTTATCTGTCAGTCAGTTTGTCACGGAACTGTTATTTATATATATATGAGGCGGTGAAAGGCAAAGTGGTGTAAGTCAGTAAGTCAAGTGGTGTAAGTCAAAAGAGTTTAACTGCCAAAACTACAAAAAATTCCACCATAAATTGAACAAATTAAAATTCATAACAATTATTAAAATATTGCAAATAATAACTATTTACAATTCCACCATAAATTGAACATGGACATTACATATTTGACCCCTAATGAAAAAAGTTGAAAATGTGACTTACACCACTTTGCCTTTCAACGCCTCATATATTAAGTAAGGGAAATTTCGACTACAACAGAGAAATATAATCCACTTGCAGCGAAAGCAGAGGCTATCTAGTTTCTTTTACGAGCAACATCCTCCAGTTATAGTTAAAATAACCCTTATATAAATTTCTCTTTCATAAAATTTTTAGCAAAGCTGTATTGAAAATTCTATATAGCAAATAGTTTTTTTGTAGTGCTCAGTTGATGTGTAAGATAAATAACATACATTGTTTTTTGTCTTATTGTGTAAATTAACTATTTTTAAAATTTATAATTAGATTTATAAATCGATCTCTTGTCTAAAATATGTTACAATAATTTTCGTACAGATATTTCTATGTATGCAGGGTAAAGGTTAATAAAAATTGCTGATATAACAGGGATATTTTGATAACCATTTCTTTTATATTTCTTTAAAAGTTCTACAATGATGATATTTGAAGCAGAACAAAAGAACTTTACTTTGACCTTTAGACCTGAAAATGCATAGTGCATCGCTATTGTGGTTTGAACGATATAACTAAGTATCCAATTCAATTATTATCAACGCAGTTATTTTATACTATTATTTTAAAAATTATTAGCCGCTTACTAAAGATACGCTTTCTGTAAAGTACTCCAGTTTAAGATGGGACATCGGAAATGATTGCTATTCAACGACTGTGTTTTCACTGATTGATAATTTTGATATATAAAAACAAAAAAAAAATGGAAAGTCGATAAATTCAATGAAAAAAGTCATTTTTTTATGAGATCGTTACATTGCTTGTCAGACCCCCTAGGGCTGACGATCTTTCTGTCAAATCATAACTTGGTATTTATTTTTTCACTTAAAGCAAATAGCTATGGTACATATCGGTATTATATGTAGACCAAATCACATTTCAACATTTTGTGAAATCGTAGTGTGTCACGTGTCGACTCGCACGTGACTAGTTTGATTGCAAGACGTGGATGATCGTTCAAAATGTATTAGTTCACTATGTTTATTAAATGGTGGTCTTATGTATATCTACCAAATACTGCGTAACATCTATCTAGTTTTTTTAAATAACTCAAATAATATTAAAAATATATATATATTTGTAATAAAAGTGTCCAAAAGACAACAAAAAGGACAAATTATATGGTATCACTTTTGTCCTGGATAACAAAGTCAGTATATGATGACCCCAGACTGATATCACATTGTCTTTCTTTGCAGTTAATTAGTCTGTGAATTAGCGTTCAAAGATTTAACACCCATAAGGACAAATTAGCTCCTGCATGTTCACTGGAGCTGGGTGGTGGTAGTTCATTTCAGGGTGTTAAGGCATCCCACACGTGCCCAGTAAGGGAGATCAGACGAGTACAATCGAGTGATACCATCAGTTTCGAGGTATTCATCCAACAGATAGGCTTGATGAGGTTGGGATTTAGCTTTCACCAAAAGTAACTGTGGCCCGACAATAGTCCTTAAAAGCCTTGCTAAGGGATGTAGAACGTCATTTATGTACCTTTAGCGGGATGCAGAACCACTGTGATAGATCCAAAAGTTGGCGCAGATATTTGTCATGATACCTACCCTCATAGTTAAAGCACCACCGTGTAAACTGAGTCTTTCCCGGATATTTTATGGACACTTGCTTGTTCTAGGTCCTCTCCAGTATACAATCAGTTGGAATCAGTATCTTGATTCATCAATGATGAGAACTACTATCATACAATACAGGGTCCATCGGAGTGTTAACTAAGTAGACGACAGCATCTTCATGGGATCGTTGCGCCAGTTAATCTCAACCAACCATCTTCATAGGGCTCAATTTGAAAAGGAAGAACCGACAGAATGCAGACTTATTCTTATAGCAAGTATGTTCTTGAAAATTTACTTAGTTGGTGCAGCATGGTCTAGAAGATTTTTCGCCATAAAAATTAAATTAACCAATTAACCAACTTACTGGGATCAGCAAGATTTCATTCTTACAACGACA